>OU898278.1:105554192-106135955 GCA_918026665.1 Diabrotica balteata
ACCCCACTAATTCAAAAATACAACAGAATCATTTTAATCAGCATTAAGTCTGTTAGTAAATTAATTTTTTAGAGAATACTGGATATCAAATATATATGCTTATTTATATGTAAACGGTACCGTTCAACACATTTTGTATTTTAATATCATCATCATCATGGTGTTACAGCTCTTAAAGGGTCCCGACCTTCTCAAGCTATCTGCCCCATTCTACTCTGTCCCTTGTTTGAATTTTCAAGTTGGCAACACGGATCTTCTCAGCATCATTTGTTACCCCATGTATCCACCTCAACTTTGTTCTACCCCGTCTTCTTATTCCCACCAGCTGATGTTTGATTCCGAGGCCCGTGCTACATGTCCTGCCCACTGCAGACATACGGTTCCCCTTGATTACAGTGGTAATATATTTTCCATCAAACTTATTCTTGTAGATATTCTGCAGTTCAAAGTTATATCTACGCCTCCATATTCTGTTTTCACAGACCGCTCCGAATATTTTGCGTAGTACCTTTCTTTCAAAAATCGGTAGAGGATTCGTCTGTTTTGGTTAGGGCTGAAAACGGGGACTATACAGTCTTATACGAATTTTTTGAGACAAAACGAATTTTTAGCTAAGTACTTTGATATACCATGATAACACCTATTTGAAATTATGATCCGTCTTTTTATTTCGTCTGATGTGTTTGGTTTGTTTGGGATTAACCGATGCCCCTAGATATATTAACACTTTGACCGCTTCGAAGTTTGGGTCATTAACAATTAGATCTTCATCAATATTTCCAGTCAGCATGAATTTGGTTTTATTTTAATTTGTCCCCCTGGTTCTTGTTATAATGTCCACGTCATCAGCATATGCTAGAATTTAGACTGATCTGCTAAATCTAGTTCCCCTGCTATCTAAATTAGCATCTCGTACGACTTTTGCTAAGGCTATGTTAAAAAGCTGACACACCAGAGCGTCCCCCTGTCTTAACCTTCTATGTATTTCAAATGGGGTTGATGAGTCGCTCTAAATTTTTACTGCTGATGGCATCTTGGCCCTTGTGACATTTATCAAGCTTATGAGTTTCTTGGAATTTTCAACTCATTCACGGCGTTGTAAAGACTTGGTCCTACGTTACTGTCATATGCCGGTTTAAAATCGACAACTGTCCAGGCCTAAAACCTGCCTGATAATCTTCTAGGAACGCTTCGGTATAAGGCTTGAATCTCTCTTGCAGAATGTGTGATAATATTTTGGTATACTGTGTTTAGGAATTATTTCGCGGTAATTATCGCATTCCAATTGGTTCCTTTTATTGTGTAACGGGCCTATAAAGCCAACGCTCATTCCTCAGACATTAGCTCCTCAGACCAAATTTTACAAACTATTTTTTACATTACATTGGCAATCTGCTTTCCACCGTGTTTAAATACCTCTGCTGGGATACTATCGCTGCCTGTGGATTTGTAAGACATTTTCAATTCCTCTATCGAGAAGGGTTCCACAAATTCCTTATTTCGGTATTTTAGTTTTATGTTGTTAGTAGGTTCCCCTTCCAGTAACTCTCAGAAGTGTTTTAGCCGTCGTAATAGAATATCATCTTTGTTGGTAACCAATTTTTTCCAATGTCCACGTCTTCAACATTTTTGTTTTGATAAATTTATTTGTTTTTCTATTGATAATTCCCAATTTATTTCTTCCCCGATTTGTATACTTTCCTTGACAATGTTGTCTGCGACTTCATTGTTTGTTATGCCTGAATGTGATTTGACCTAGTAAAATTTCATATTTTTATTAAGATTAAGTAATTTTTCAAGTATAATTTTTCTGGCGAATGGATGTAGTGTCCGCAGTCCTTTAAACACAAACAAACAACAAGTATATTTCGAATGTTAAGTATAATGTGATTGGATGGATTGGAATGGGATTTTAAGTTTTTTAAACTGAAAGTGAATCTGTAAAATAATTGCATTTTAGTAATCTTCTTGTTGTACATATTCTAATGTTTTTTGTATTGCTATAGCTTCCGTTGAAAAAATAAATATATGTAACTTGAATTTTTTTGTATCTGATTGGATATTACAAAGACACAACCTGTGCCATCAGTATTTTTTGACCCATCGATATAAATTGTGTAGAAGTTTTGATGCTGAGCCAAAATTTGGCGTATAACTCTGTATCATTATATGATGCTAATTGAGAGTAATCAGGTATATTTACATCACATGTATCTATTTAAATGAAGTAATTGATTTCTATTTGTGTTGTTTGTTGTGAAGGAGAGTTTTTTATTCTTCCGAAAGGGTTAGTTAAATCACATTCATTTATCTTGAATATATTGCTAATGATAGGTGACCCTTTCCTTTGTAATTTAATCATCATTTTTTCAGCTAAAAATGATCTAAGTCCTAAGGGAGGTTCGTTGGCTTCTACTCTAAGGGGTTGGTAAGCAAGTTGCCATCCTTATCATTACAGATGTTGATTCTCGCCTTGAAATATTATCTAATAATGTTTATTTTTTGATAGAACTTTCTTGTTTCTCCTTGACGCCACGTTCTTCCCATCTGTTATTTTTTTCCACTCTTGTTCGAACCAATCGTTTCACTCTTGGCTTCGGGATATTGTACTTTGAAGCCAATGTACTTTCGGCTTCTAATTTTAAATTTTTCTACTCCTTGCAGTTTTCCGCATTTCCGTGCTTGACCCGTCGACTGTCCAGGTTTGTTCTAGGGATTCTTTTATAAGTGACTGGAATTGTTTCTGTTTTCATTATTTAGCATATATAAATTGTATTTTATTTCTCTAGTCCCTCTTTATATCACAGAGACAAAATACAACAAAGACAAAATTACTTGTGGTTAGTAAACAAGACCCCAGCCTTATACAACTAATTGTCAATAATGAACCGATAACAAAAGTTAACCATTTTAAATATCTAGGATGTTAGATAAACGAGATACTAAATCCGGATGAAGAAATTAAAACTCGTATAGAAATTGCAAGAGGAGCATTTATGAAACTTAAATATATTCTGAGCAATTCTCAGCTGAACTTACAGCTGAGAATTAAGTTCCTAAAATTTTATGTGTATCCTGTTTTACTGTATGGATGTGAAACCTGGATTATGAAGGTTAACATGATGAACAAATTAAAAGCCTTCGAGATGTGGTTATATCGTAGAATGCTCAGAATATCATGGGTTCAACACATTTCAAACAGAGAAGTCTTGAACAGATTAGGTCAAGCTGAAGGTGACTTAATAAAGATGATAAAAAAGAGATAACTCGAATATCTGGGGCATATAATGAGAGGAAGCAGATACAGGATAATGCAGTTGATACTCAACGGAAAGATCGACGGAAGAAGAGGAATTGGTAGGAAGAAATACTCATGGCTCCGAAACCTTCGTCAATGGACTGGCTTATCAGCAGATGAATTATTACATGCCGCGCAAGATCGAGAACGATATCGGCAAATCGTCATGGAAGCTGCCCACGCCTAAAACTTGGGCACGGTACTCAAAGAAGAAGAGGTCCCTCTTTCTTTTTTTGGCGTTGGTAATTTTTTGTCGAAACTTGGTTCCTAGCACGAAATGATCTGAATCAATACTGACGCCTCTATAACTTCTTACTGTTCATTAGGTTTTTATGTAGTAACATGGTTCTTCAAATATTTGACAACTCTAGATACCTATAATTTAATAATGGTTTTTTAAAAGCTTGTACTAACACGCTTGTGAAAAAACAAATACAAAGTATTATATTAATATATATTCAATTCAGTACCAAAAAATAAAACAAAACGGTTATAATTTACATATCACTTGGCTTAAAAACTAACGGCTACATACAATCGAGATACAATTCAAGTAACGTAAAAGTGAAATAAAATCATATACACACTAAAACAGTAACAATTATTGTGATTCATATACAAGACAATAAATGATATCAGTAAAAATTACAAAGTGGTTTACAGTCTAACAAGATAATCACTTACTGCCATTTGAACAGGATTAGAACTAACAATATACTAAAGTGACAATTCATAACAAAATATATGACAGAACAAATGTTTAATTTAATCTTTATTTTATGGGTGATGTCACAACTTAAAAACATACATTATTAGTTATTCACTTATTAATTTATAAGTTATTAATTTATCTGCATAATATGAAAAAAATTTCAACTAATATCTCATTTAGAGTACACATATTTATTATTGTATACGGTAATGCGGTTTACCCGCATCATCCACCGTCGTTTAGTACCATCCACATAAAACGATTCCACTAAAAGTGTAACAAACTTTCGCTGTCCAATTATAATATATAAAATATACCTATGAAACCATTATAACTTGACATCTTACGGCTACAGACTTCATTTGAGTGTAATTAGGATTTACATTCCATATATACACCGTACTATTTATAGATGATCAAGTGTATATAGCCAACGATGAGTAAGATATTTCTTTTATAATGAGGAAACTACTGGAGGAATATTCAAAGTTGGGTTTGAAAATAAAATTACAAAAAACTGAGAACTGATAAATCAGAACATGTTAGGAATATGTATATCTAGGAAGCGTTATATCATGTGAACAAACGTGAGATATACAGAGTAGAATATCGAAAGGGAAAGCGGCAATCCAAAGACTAAACTCAATAGTTTGGTCATCGAAAATTAGATGGGAAACTAAATTATCAATATACAGCTCCATTGTAGAACCTATAACAACGTACGGTTCAGAGTGTTGGGAACGTAGCAAGACACATAAGAAAAAAATTGATACAGAGGTAATGTAATTCCTCAGAAAAGCGGGGAGAAGATCAAAGCTGGAATGTAGAAGAAATTGAGACCTTATGTGAGTAACAGAAAAGATCACCGATAGAATAATAACCTTACAGCTTCTATGGTATGGATAAGTGGATCTAATGAATAATAGATAGCCAAACAGAGCGTTAAAAGTATCATCCTGCAAATAGAGGAAAACGTGGACGATCAAAGATAAATTGAAAAATAGGAATCGAACAAACAATGTGGGAAATAAACCTGAAAGAAAGCGATTGACAGGTTAGGAGATAATGGAGCATGAGAAGTGTAACCTATTCATGGAAGTCAATGAAGAAATAGTATTGTATTTCAAATAGATCGGACTTATCGGTTATAAAAAAAATGGAGATTATGGAGATTCATTTACGATGCAAGCTAAAAGTAAAATTATAAAAACCCCTTGGCAATGTAAACATTGTACCGGAAATCTACCGTTATATCTGTATTTGTTTCCAAATATGTCATGACAAGTTGCACTAAACTTATTTTGTTTGTTTTTTATAGAACCTTGCCAAAGAAATGGTATCATTTCTTCATGATACAAAACCAATTTTGCCTAAACCTCAGGCTGAATTTAGAACAGAAAGAGAATGTGCAGACATTTTTTTACTTTTAACGCAATATTCCAAATTTATTTATGATGAAAAGGCAGAAAACTGTATGCGACATTTGTAGACCATGAAAGTATTATATAAGCAGATAGGATATTGCCACAATAATCATCAAATGTAATAATAATTTAAGTAAAAGACACGAAATTACTGAAGAAGTATACAAGGATATTTGATACATCCATACTAATCTCTTAATTTATTCGGATTTAGAAAATTATTCTATCTTAAAAAGTTTTCCCGTATGTCAATAATAATAGTTATTAAACGCTTGTTATGTGATTGTTATTGTAAATCTTTCAATTATTCTAAACATAAAGTTGGCTACTTTACTGAAATTGCTATCATGGAAAATACATTAATTTTTAATAGCGGGGCTTTAGATTATACAAAAAACTGTGAGCGGTGGATTTGAATTATATGCAGATGACCTCATTGTATCAAGGAAAATCTACAACTGCAACCTCATCTATATTACAAAATGCTGTCGAGTCCCTTACTATATGGTGCGAGAGGACTGGCATCAGGTTCTTTCCAATACATATAAAATAATTTAATTCACCAGGAGGTACAACTGCTCATAAATAACCAAAATAACACTAAACGGAGTAAATTTAGAGTTAATTGACTATTACAAGTTTTAAGACCAACTATCGATTTCAAACTCACCTGGCGTTGTCATATCGATTAAATAAAAAACAACTGTTTAAGCAGAATGAATGTGTTAAAACCCTGTCTTGCCATCAATGGGGTGCCGATGAAAGTGTTCTATTCAAAATATACCGAGCTACAATCCGATCTAAAATAGACTATGCTTTTATAGTTCAGTAGATCGCATCCAATTATTTATTTCAATCGTTAAACTTTGTTCACACACTGTTCACCACATATTGTTACTGTGAATATCATGACCTCTCCCTCTATCTTCGAATGCAGCAACTCTAAACTTCATCAAATTCGACAGACGAATATGTAATCTTCTGAAGACACCAATGCCAGAACTCAGAAACTCGCCCAGATACATACTTTCAATTCTACAGATCCTAGAACCTTTGACAAGATACAAACTTATTATATCATCAACAAACAAATAATATCATATTTCGACAAGCTTTCAAGGATATTGTGAATTCATCCCATTATGATAAGCTGCTTTAAACGGATGCATCCCAAAATATAGATGGCATTGGCTGTTCTGTAACTACCATTGATACAGTAATAGGAAAATACCAAATATCCAACGATTGTTGCGTGTTTTCCGGTGAAATCTTCATTATTTCAAAATCTTTCGAATTACTTTTCGACATTAAGCAAAATGTAGCTCTTTAAACCTATTCTTTATCCGCAACTTACTCGATAGAAAATATTTTCACTCAACAGCACTTGTACACAGTGTAAAAAATACTAGAATCGATCCATCCCCACACTTTCCAGGAGATTACAATAGCAATGATATAAATGCCCTCTCATTATCGTCATCTAAGGATATAAGATGTCTGATAGCGCTGCAGAAGAAGCATCTATATCCAACTTACTCATGTACAGCATACAGCTGTAAGAAGATATAAAATCAAAATTCAAAAGAAATGTCCAAAGCAAGTGGCAAGAACTCTGAATATCGAAGAACACACAACTCTGAGAAATATAACCAAGAGAAGAGAAGATGACAAAAGAAGTTTGAGGATAGGACACACACGTTTGACACATGGTCATCTTATGTCCTCTACAGATAAACAGTTATGCTTCCACAGATGATATTCCTATTATTGTCAAGCACATCCTCACAAATGTTAACACTATCAGGCCACTCGCAATGCCAACAACATAAATCAGATTTTAGAAGAACTTTTGAACTGTTCAAGCCGATTGCACAATTGTTTAACAAAAATTTAATTCACATAATATTGTTATTTTTTAACCGCTACTATATACCGCTATAATTAAAATATACATAATTACTATTGTAAACCTTTGCTTCCGTGTCCATTACCAAAGACATCGAGACATGTTAATTCAAAATAAAAAAAAAATAATATAATCTTTGAAATGATATATTCGGGAATACTTATATATATTTATATATATGGTTCTTGAAGGCATTTATTTTTAATTACTTGTCAATGTACCTTCTCTTTAACTCTTCAGTGTCCTTTGACGTCGAGAGAAACAACATTGTCCAATTTATACTACACGGCTAATAACCCGATTCAGATCCTTATTTAAAAAATTGTATTAAGATATTCTATGTACAGTTTACAATTTACAACACCATGAAACTCTGCGACAATCAGTTTTTCGCTGCCTAATCGATCCAACTGTAAAGATCAATGGAAAAGATATGGGTTCTAACATGAATGACTCAGTTGTAATATTATATATACTCTATTCAGTAATTATGAGAATATATTCCAAATAGTGTAGTTTTAAACCTATTGAAAATGAGAGAAATTTGAGAAAATGAGTGAGCGACTTTTGTAAAATGGGTGATATTTATTTTTTTCTTTTCCATTTTTCTGTACTTTGATTTTGGAATTTTATTCTTGTGTAGAATTTATAACTAAATATGTTTTATATAGATGGTACTTACAACAAACGTCTTTTATGATGAGGTGTGCGAAATGAGGTATTTTCGCCTCGAGTTACTAGATTTTACGACCGATAATAGCATCTTGACAAGATTGTTTCGCCGACAGTCATCTCTTGGAGTATCTGTAAGATGTTACTTTAGGTTAAGTGATAGTCAGTGGTATCTGCTATTTAGAGCTAAACTGGACTAAAATAATACTTCACGTAACTGAATTTGCTGTATACGTAGCGATTGCCAAATATACATTGGAAATATTGTTTATCTATTATCATATACCATAAATCAAAGTAAAAGAATAAATAAATTGTTATATTCAATGATACTCTTAGTTTTGTTGTATTACGTACGTCTTAAGATTTAAGTTGAAATTCTTGTAGCCTAATGTACTTCTAAAACAGATAAATTAATAATTGTTGTATTACCAGAATAATATTTTATATAGTATTAATGGTATTCTTCCTTTTCATACTTCAATTAAGAGTTAAATTCAATCCATTTGGGACAACACTGATTATTTTGTAATCGTGGCATCACCGCAGATTAATTGTAAATATGTGTCAAAACTTTGTTTTAAATTAAACAAAAAAATAAATTTATTATTAGTGAAAAACCATATATACATATACAGCTGCTTTTGAGCAAATTGAAATATATTTATTTTTGTAAAGCACACTCGCACGCAAGTTTGATATTTAATATTTCTGCCAAATGGAAGGCTTCAACAAAACTTTCCCTCATCTTATTTTTATTCAAGTAATGCTTATTTTTACGACTATCGCAAGTATAAGTAGAATACAAGCGAAAAGGCCAAAACTTTTAATGTGTTTCATAGAAGACGAGACTCTACATACATATACACAAATCAGCCGAATAAAACGAACGGAAATAGACGTAAATCAAGTACTGTTTACCGTTATTTATAAACAACTTATGTCTCCGTTCCCTGTGTTCCCCAGCCTCTGTGTCCACATTTCTGTATCTGTATCGAATATATAGTGACCAAATCAAGTTAGAGATTAATTATTTTGTGTAAGCAACAACGTTTTTAAACTTGAATTGATATATTAAATATATCATAAAGCGATTCGTTTGGCTTGGTACGACCAAATTCCGCTGCGATTCCCTCCATGGTGGACACATATTTTTATATATTTTTTTTATCTAAATACTAAGGGGGTGTGGTAAGTTCTCGGCTTAGCCCAGAGTTTGCACACTACTCGTATGATTTTTCACCTTACATAAAACATTACTTCGCAGACACCATGTACAAGTCATTCCAGGCAGCAGTTGACTGTAGGCAGTAGATCAGTTGGAATGCGCGTGACGTTGAAACTGGAAAAATCGAGTAACGTACAGTTAAAACATTCTGTGTAAATTTACCCTTTAACACATCTAGCACCAGGAATTGAACATAAAACAGCTTTGAGTAACATTTGCATGTGATTGTCTGACAAGTACAACTCAAAAGAAAAACAAAAGTAACTTTTTGCATCTATACACTAAAATGGGTGAAACATGAATTCACTACTACACATCTGAAACCAAATCTTATTTTTTATAAAAGCATTTTTTTTCCGGTCGACTATATCGAAAAAGGCACAACCGTAAGTGGAGTGCCTTTCCAAAAGGTAAGTATTCCAAACTTCCAAAAGAAATTAGACGTAATCATCCGAGAAAGTTGGCCCGGAAAAAACATTCGTTTTCGTGAGGACAGTTCACCACACTAAAAAAAGTGTTTTGTAAATAGGAAAACTATGGAATCCACACTCTTCTTCACAGATTTGGCCAGCGTTTTTCGTCCAATCAAAAAGTCAATGCAACTGTAGATGAGTACTTTGCCATATTTCCTGAGCATCATTACATAGCAGGAATAATGGCATTTATACGTCGCTGGATGATATATATTAATATGAGAGATTATATTAACAAATAAAACGCCTAAAGAATAAATTATCGTTTTCACTATCAGGTCAAGAACAAATTGGATGACAATAATATTTTATTTATACGTAGATCTTATAAGGTTTTTTTCAGTTTGTGCGATTAATATTTTCCTTGTTTATTTTGGTTTATGGCTATCGCTCTTTAGCTCTTTTAGTCCTACTGTAGCAGTTTGAATTTCGTTATTAAGTGCCTGTATTTTTTGTTAACTATGTCTTGGGATTATTAATTTTTATCGCTTCGAATACGTATAAGTGTTTAAAATACCCTTGTTCTTAAAATACCTTTATCGTAATAAAGTATGTTTGGGGCTATAGTATTCTATAAACGAATACGTTTTCTTTTAAACCACTTCATTCAAGTAATAATCGCGCATAATTCCTCTGAAAGTTTTATTGGTTTTTAGTTAAAGCGTAACTATTTTCTCATGGGAACAAATATTTCGAACCAAACTACACACCCCTTTCCAAAAATTAATTAGGTTAGGCCTAATTTATAAAAAGCCACTATCCAATTTTAGTTCTCAGTTGCCAGCTATTATTTGTATCAATCTGCATTCAGACGTGCATATTTGTAGTTTAGTTACGATCGAGAAACTCACAATTTTGTAGTAAGTCGCTCACTGTTCGTTTTTAATTAATTCAATAGTAAGAGATAATATCTGATTGCTGCCGACTGGGTTAATCACCCTTGGGGTATGATCACTACCTGTTCCTTGGGATTCCAACAACTGTTTTTCTCCAGGCCTATGGTCATGTTTTCAAATGTCAAAAAACTATTGGAAGTGAAATATTTTATAATGATAATGTTTGTTTGCTGTTAAGGACCGTAACTTTTATCATTTTTTGTTGAGAGTTTATTTTTAGTTTTTTTTTCTGAGTATTTTACTAAATATAACATTCTAATTTTGTAACGTTAATTTTAGAATAAAACAAAACAAAGGCCAATGAAATTCGTTTAAATTGCAGTCAAATATTTTTTTGTTGAGATATTAAAGTTTTAATGAAAGTCATTTGCGTATTGAGATTATTTAAATTATTTAAATACTGCAATCTATTTTGATTTTAAGATTATTGATGACAATAGATGTCACTATCTGTTTTTTTAATAATATGTATTTGTTAATAAACATTTTGAGTATTAATAAATAATGTTTATTGTTTTTTTTACAGTTTATCTTTTTATATGTAATGTTGTACAGAAAAATAATAATAGTTTGACATTTAGTAGTTAGCACATTTCTGCTTCTGTTGTGAAAGTTTTCTTTCTTTTGTCTTTTTGTCTTGTCTTTAAATGTTTAGTGTAAGTCCTTACACTTTCATTTTTATGTCTTTTGTGAATTCTAGAAATACCTTTTTTGAATTTTGTTTAATATTTGGTATCAGTCTCATGACTGTTGCGTATCTAGTAAAGGAAGAAGTAATTACGAATTGAAGATTTGTTATATGAAGTTGCAAAGAGATTGTAATTATTTGATTTGTTACGCTTTACTTTTCTTTTGTGAAGTACTTTACAGTTTTTGTGATTTATATTTCGTCTTCTTTCTTTATCATTTACATCCTTGCCAATCCCCAACGAAACTTCCTGACTTGAGCAAGTGGTCCTCATTAAGTATTGTGAACGAAAAGCTTTTTAAAATGAAAAAGACAGCAAATATTTGATTTTACGCAAACAGCGCCTATGTATCTGTTGATACGTATTTCGCCCTAATAGGTCTCATCAGAACAATTATTCATAGGTGTTCTCAACGTAAAAGATCAATATTTTCTGTCTTTTAAGAAGCAACACTAAAATGGCTTCGATATGGACGCAATAGCGACATCTGATAATAAAAAATCTGAATTGTGTTTCGAAACTATTTACGGTGAAAAGCTTTTTATTTATTATTAAATTTTTTCAGATTTTTCTCGACAATACTTATATAAAATTTAAATTGATTTCTATAGTTGTAATATCACAAGAATAAATTAACTAGAAATTATTAATAAAGTAAACTGCAAAAATTTAAAATGTACATTAGAGCCAACTTTAATTTAAAATAAATTGTGTATAGCTTATATATTTTTTGATTTTAATTCTGTTTTATTAATCAATTGCAGATGTATACACATACTTATAGATACTAATTGTTTTGTATTTACTCATTTTTAGGAATACTTCAAAATAAACGAATTATTTTTGAGGATATTTACACAATTTTTAAAATTAACAATTAATGTTTTTTATTGCCAATTATCGTTTTTGTACTATGTCAACTTTTACTTACATTAAAATGTTAACTGTAATGATTTCAGATGAGGATATGATTAAACAACTGACCTTTTCCGAAACTTTAGTAATTAGCGCACTGGATGGCTACGAAAATTCGGAGGAGACTGTGCCAAAAGCAGTCGGATCCCTAGTTTTAAATATACTGGCTGAAGATGCAATTTTACCACATAATATTAAGAAAAAAGCAATAGATGCCGATATAGAAAAGGAAGTTACGCAAACATTGCAACGGGCTAAGCAAGGTAAATTTTTGTGTTTGGTATAATCCCAATCTACTTGTTTAAGCGTACAGTGATATAACCTCAATCTACAAAAGACTAGTTTAAACGTACAGTGGTAAAGTTGGAACAGGAAAAACTAAAGTCCTAATAAACTCTATCACTGTTTTTCTTTTAGTTCAAAGAACTGTACGTCTTAAACATATCTATAAAATTTTGTTCGAAACAAGAAAATCTCATGTGAATGATATTTTTTGTTTTTTCTTTTTATTTAAGTAATTAGCTCAAACAAATTTTCATTGTAGTTACGTACAAAGATATAGCACACGTCAAACATTGTAAATGACTGGACAAAATTCTTGAAATATGAAACTATTAGTATATGCATTAACATTAATATAATTAACAAAAATAAAATAAAAGGACCATGGGCGAGCAAAACCAAAAAATAATACAAAACTGCAATAGAAAAACGCCAACAAGATTATTTTATATACTAAAAGTGCGGAAAAATGTACAATAATGTATGTAAATTGTAAAGTTACAAAAAGTTAAAACATATTTTGATTATTCTTTATGTTTCGTCTTATATATTGATTGCAAGTAAAAATAAGGTTTTATTCGAATATTTGTAAAAAATATTAAACATTGTTTTTATAAAAACGCTGTAACTAAAGTACAAATTTTAACCGTTTGATTTAGTTCTAACAAGCGACTTTCCATATCAATGAGATTGATTTTCTAGTGTCTAGTGCTGTATTACGCCACTATGAAGGTTTCCTCCCGAAAACTATCATCATAGTGACTTTTTGCAACATAGTAATTGCACTCAGCAAGAAGTGATCTGACTGTTCAACGTTTCCCAGAATGTGATTAGTCGGAAATCGTTTTCAAAAAACTGGCAAAGCCAATATACGGCACGGAAGTGATGGAGAACAGGCTACATATAGAAAACATGACCATTTAGTTGCTACAAGAGATAGAAAAAATCGTACATTATCGAGATTTAGGCTTCGGTCACACACTGCCATCTTTCACTTTACAAAGCTTACAAAGTTTTAAGTTCTATTAGACAAATTTTAAGTTATACTAGACATCTTCCACTTGGTTGGTTTGTTGTTGTCAGAGTTTAAAACTTTTCGCACATTAGTTTCACACGTGTTACCCAGTAGGTAACCATAACATGACAACAAAATTTCACATTAAAAATAAAATGAGATACTAGTTTAAAAAATAATAACTAGGTTAAAATAATAATACTAGCTTAAAAAAAAAATAAACTGTATTGGGAATGTTAATTTTTTAAGTGTCGAAAAATTTTTAAGTTTTTTTATAATTCGAAAAAAATATAGTAAAAAATTATACAATTTCTCTATTGCCAATTTTTTCTTTTGCTTTATTTAGCCTCATCTAAAAGCGCTTACATACAAAATTTTGAATTTATAATTGTGAATATTACCCCACTAAAATTTCATTATAAAACGATTAAATTGAAATTTGGTAACACGTTAGCTACTTTATATATTAATAAAGTTTTATCATTACTAGTTTATAATAAATAAAGTTATATTTTTATGCTCTGAAATTAAAATATTTTGCCATATATTTTTATGCTCTGAATTTAAAATATTTTGCCAATTTGTATTTGTCAATTTTATATATCCTTTTTAAATGTTAAAATATTCCATTATTTCTCTTGGTGTAAAAATTATGTTTTCTACTACCTACACACAACTTTTAACTCAATATAGGCAAACAAACGGTCGATCTATATAAGTTTGAAATGGTTTTAGTTGCTGGACCATTGATTAAAAAACCTGGCACAAAGCTCGTCGAGCTGGACGAAGTAGAAGAGCAGTTGCGAAAAACTCTCATCGAATACGAAAAGTCCTTGAAAGAGGAAATGATGGCAAACGCTACAAAGTTTACGGTGCATGTTTCGTCACAGTTCAACTCAGGATTCAACGGCGGCTCCCGTATAACGGCTTGGGTTGACAGGAATTTTCATACACTGGAAGAAAAAAGAACAGAGTAATTACAATATTTAGTCTTTAGAAAATAATATATATATATATATATATATATATATATATATATATATATATATTATATATATATATATATATATATATATATATATATATATATATTTATATATATGTTTGTTGGTACACCATAAACATTAACTCCAACTTAATGGTAACTAACACCGCGCCGCAGATACGCAACTAAAGAATTTCGAGCTCGCGGTCATTCTGCTGGTCGCAAGACATCGGTAATTCAAGGAGAAAATTCGTCACCTACTTAGTCCGTGGCGTTACACCCTTCGTGGGTTTTAGCCGACTTAAAAACATGCCTCCATTTCTCTCTGTTTTTTCCCATAGAGCCCAGAAGTCTTCTTTTATTATGTTATCGTCTGGATACAGCTCTTCGGGCTCTTTGTTAGTTATTATCAGTATTAGTCCTTACAGGCCCAAAGATCTTCTTTAGGATTTTTCTTTTCCAAACACGTAGTCGCTCTTCGTTTGCCTTTGTTATCGTCTACGTTTCGCTATCGTCGAAGGGAATAAAGACATCTGTTGCCGGCTTGTATCCTATTGTTTATTTCTTGTGATCCGTTATTGTCTTCAGTTATTGTTGTTCCAGATACTTAAATTCTCTGACGCGCACAAAGTTAAAGTTATCGATGGTGATGTTCTGTCCGATTCTATCCGTTTTTTGGATGGTGTAATTTATGAAAACTGCAAGGAAATCTATAGTTACCATCCGTTATGGATGTTAGGTATTAGCATAGCTATTCTGATGTTTTTGACTGCTGCCTACAAAGTCCTGTAGTAATTTGGTTTCCTATGTTGTGCAGCCAGAACATCCTTCTTCTTCCTGGCCCTCTTCTTCTGTACACCTTACCCAGCAGAATGATTTGAAGCAGGTCATATAGTTTTCCATCTGCTGATAAACCAGTCCATTGACGAAGGTTTCGGAGCCATGAATATTTCTTCCTACCAATTCCTTTTTTTCCCTCGATCTTTGCGTTGAGTATTAGCTGTAGTATCCCGTATCTGCCCTCTCATTACATAACCCAGATATTCAAGTTTTCTTCGCCAAATCACCTTCGCCTTTACCTATTCTGTTTAAGACTTCTATTGGTTCAAGATTCGTTGAACCCATGATATTTTGAGCTTTCTACGATATGACCAAATCTCGAAGGCTTCTAATTTGTTCATCATATTAACCTTCATGATCCAGGTTTCATATTTATATAGTAATACAGGATACACGTTTCTCGTTTATCCAACATCCAAGGTATTTAAAATAACACTAGGAATCCTAAGATTTCCTACTTGGCGAAACTGAATTCAAATCTTTACCACTGTGCGTTCTAAAACTTGCAAAGCAGACAGATTGATGAATTAGTCGGCAAGGGAATCTAAAATATGCATTCCACATGCCGTTCATCATGGTCAAAATTCGTAGTGAATTCAGTTTCTGGTACTCCAAACAGAGTAAACAACTAAAACATAATGACGGTATTAGATTTTAATTTCGATGCAGGGTCAAAGTAAGCCGCTTATACGTATTTCGACCTCTTTAGGTCTCATCAGAACGGAATTATGCTGTTGCTCTGAATCGAAACAAAGTATATCCCGTCGTGGGACAATAATTATCGAAATAATTATTTACATACGTTACAACGCCATCTAATAACAACACTAGGAATCCTAGGAATCCTTTGCCGACTAATTCATCAAACTGTCTGCTTTGCAAGTTTTAAAATGCACAGTGGTAAATATTTGAATTCAGTTTCGCCAAGAGTTAGTTTTGGAGAAGATAGTCGAACCTAACTTAATATATTGTATTTATCTAACAAAAAATATATACCTAATATATATTATAAAACGGTACATATAAAACAAATTATAATTACAATAAACTTGTAGAAATATTCTTACTGTATCAGTTTACTGATAATGTCTTTTGGCCAACTAGAGTGACAAATACCTCAATTTCATGTATCGATCATATTTTTTTTTAAATTCTACTTTGTCAGGTTCTACATGTGTGCTAGATATAACTCAATAACAAAAATGATTTTATATCCATTTACCAAAAACGGATCCCGTGAATCTGATATATCGACATTCCAGGGTGTATCACAAAATTTGTAATTGATGCAATATTTTCCCTCTTACACTTCACGTAAATTTGATTTTGATAAATTTAATAATTTGATTTAATTTGAGCATACTGTATTTGCATTTTTCTTAGTCTATGTAATCCGATGTCTAAATTATTCATTTGCATTATGGCCGATCCCATATATTTGTTCAGAAATTTCTTAGCGCTAAGAAGAGAATAGTAGTACACATATTTTTAAAAAATTCTTAAATACAAGCAGCGCTACCTCTCACCCTTACAAAAAAATGTACGCCACTCGAAGATCAACTACTTATTAGAATTGGGTGTCTACAATTTCGAAACTAAACTACATTTATTAATAAACAGCGATTTTTAACAGGTATTTCCAGGACGAGGGAATAATCAATGAAAAAACTCTTTACGTAGGTCTACAACATAGAAAATACTACGTCAGACATTGTAGTTCAAAGGAAGAAACTGATAATCGGAGATATTACAGTCTAGCGAAGTGTCAGGATCTTATTTGTGAAGGGGCGAATTTTATCTTAATGAGATATTTAGCAATTACAAGATATGAAGGGCAATTCGAATTAACTACAACATATATCAATGGAGATCTGTGCAGAAACCATTATGTAAGTACTTTTAACAATTAATAACATATAAGCGACTGTCGAAAATTTCACGACAATAATTCAGTGTTGGTTCATACGCACAATATAAATCAAATGGCAGATAATGCTTGTTACACGATTTTTACTTGAACCCAGCTGTCTTTGTGTTTTAGTAGTGATTCACACGCCAAGCACAACTGTTACACATTATTAAAGGAGAAATTATTAAATTTACCTAATCTTGAGCACGTGTTTTTTGAGGAGTCTTTTAATGTGCTATCTTTTTGACGTTTTTTAGAAACTTTCGATGATTTTTAACTTTTAAAGAAAAAATTTTGTATTTTTTCTTGGGCCTTGTTTCTCTCGTTTTAATCTTTTTGAGAACAACATTTTTCGAATTGTTCTTCCAATTACTCTGTTACTCGAAATCCCAACCCTCTATTAGTCGTAATAGTCAGTGAGTCCCTGTAAGCCATTTTATTACACATTTTCCTCTATAACTCAAAAAATTAAATCGGACCTCTGTATTTCGAACACAGCAATGTTTTATCTTACAACTCGATTATTTGAAAGTTATTGCATACCTTTAGAGTTCGAAGAAAAATAAGATACCGACTTCAAACCATTTTAGCCCTGCGTAATCGGATGTCTATATAAATATTCCTACTGTATAAAATGTGTCTTTTGTAACACAGATGGTGCTGTAGGTCGCTTCAGTGAGGTTGTTGGAAGACGTGTTTTCTGATCTAGTTGTTTATTGTGAATTCACACGTTGGCAAGAGACGTTTATAGACAGCAAATTTCTGTGACTGCATTCAATTCAAGTATTTGGATAAGTTATAATTTTTTCGCGAAATTTCGTAATAAATATAAAATAAACAGATGAAATGTTAGTAATAATGTTGTAAAATACATAAAATTATTATTTGAGGTGTATTCATAGTGACCGTGATCTCAGTGTTACCATATGGTAACGCTAGGTCAATACGCTACTATTTAATTATTTCTACATATTTTTTTCAGACGTACATATTTAGATGTGGATCAGATATTCATTGTACCTCCTGAGCCTAAAATGTTATCAAACGAAGAGTCGGGTAGCGAGGAAGATGATGCAACTCTCTGCAAATTCTGAAGATGTATTACATAACAACCAAATATGGGCATCGATGGCGGGATCAACAAAGAAGATGAATCATGTACTACGCCGCGCCTTGAGTTAGACAAAAACTTTTCTTTGATATAAAACATAATAAAATGATGATTCCTGATGGTAAACATAAACTGTACAAAAATATGAGTCCAACTGAACTATTTGAACTTAAGAATGTGATGAATTTGTTGGTAGAGGAATCAATGAAGTATGTTTCTGTTAATAATGCACCTGATTTTCCTGTAACCAATGATGAAATAAAAATTTTCTTGGGTATCTTACTGGTGTCTGGTTACAATCCACTTCCAGATAAAAGATTTTATTGGGATTCACACCCCGATCTAAATAATCAGGCTATTAGTCAATCAATGAGAAGAAACCGGTTTTTTGAAGTAATGAAATACATCCATTGTGCAGATAATAATAACATGGATGTAACGGATAAAGTTTATAAACTAAGACCTGTAATGAATCTACTAAAAACAAAATTTTTAAACTGCTTTATTCCGGGTGAGAACCCAAATTATGACGAGTCCATTGTGAAGTAATACGGTAGCCATGGATGTAAGCAGTTTATTCGATGTAAACCGATTAGATTCGGATTCAAAATGTGGTGCATAAATGTTGCTTCAAGGTACTGACTGAATTTTGTTATGTATCAAAACAAAGACCGTAAGACTACGAATGTAGAAAACAAATTTTTGGAAAGTGCACTGCACCTTTTATCTCTATGCTGGATAAAATTGAAAAAATACAACTTTCAATTTAATTTCCATTTTGACAACCTATTTACCAGCATGAATTTACTAAAATATTTCAGATTAAAAGGATACAGCACTGCTGGAACTATTAGAGAGAATAGAATACCAAAGACCTGCCCTCTTACATCTTCAAAAGCTTTACGTAAAATGGGACACAAGGGAGATTTTTGCTTCGATTAAAGAAATAATGGTCTTATATTCATAGGGAGGTTGGACAATAATGCAGTGATAATTACTTAGAATGCCTATGGTTCGACGCCTTGGTCTCAAGCAAAAAAAGATATTCTAAAGCCGAAAACAAACATATTCAAGTACCAAAATCTTTTGCCATTATAGTATAATAGTAGAATGGGTGAAATTCTCCTAATGGACAAAGATATCAGTCGATATAGGATTGCAATATGTTAAAAAAATGATGGTGTGTGATATTTATATGGCAGGTTGATGTATCGATTGTAAATGCTTGGATTATTCATCGACCATCTATGGGTACAAAAATGACACAACTAGAAGTCAGACGTGAAATTGCAAATATATATCTATCTCGATATGGAACTACGCCTCAAGGGGGTGGAAGACCAGCTACATCAAGAAATAGTATTTCCTTAAACAAAATTAATGATGATTTGAGGTATGATGGAAGAGATCATCTTTTGATACCCACTTCAGACAAAAAAAGAAGAGATGTGCAGGTGAAGGATCTTATGTCGGGTTATGTTTGAAATGAACTTTTATATTTTATGAAAAATGAGTAACAAGCCTGAATAAATGTTTTTAGCATGCATGTGTAGTAATTTTCTGAAGTAGTATGTGCGATCTCATAAAGACATATGGCTCATACGGCAACATGCATTTTTGGAAAAACCACAAATCTTTTATTGAAAATAAAAATTATGGTTTTATTCAACTCATACTCATTGGGAATTGACTTCAGCAAAAGTAACACCAAAGTAAGTATACAAAATTAGTAAGAATGAATCTCAACCTCATTATGTCGAAAACTCAATAACTCGAATTTTTTGGTGTCTCTTTTGATGTTCGTTAGAGATTATACTCTTTGAATTTCAGCTTAACTTGAAGAGTGCAAGGATCTCATTTTTACAAATGAATTCCTTTGGTTTTTTTAACTATTATTATTGTGATATTCTACGAGATCTCACGTAATCAATAATGTTTAAAAAAATCTGTTTTTAACGATAGCTGAAAACGATTTCTGGGCATATTCGTCATCAAAATGTAGTATGGTTTGTTTGTTGACTAGTAACATGAAACTTGGGTAACTGGAATTTCCGGCTTCAATATTTTCAAAGTTATTTGCTGATATTGTTGTGTGAGAAAATGTTATCAATTAATTACCTTCAGAGCTCTACAACTCATTCTCACTTGCAGAAAGCAGTTGCTTCTATAATTTAGCAATTGTTTCTTGTTGTTTTTTATAACTCAAAGCAGTGGAAATAAAACTGCCCACTTGATAAAAGCAAACTTCACTCAACTTAACGGCTAGTACCGTGTGTCTTTACTTCAGGCCATGGCGTACAGAGGTCATTAATTAATGTCTACATATCATTTTGTAGGAGTGTACTGGTCCCATGAAAGGAAAGGTAAACAACAAAGAAACCGAGATTTGTAAAATATATAGATATATAGTAGAAAAATGCGGTATAGAACATCTAAGTGTCACTGTAATGACTGTCTATGGTAAGGTATTGTATTCAATATAGTATTCGATGTTCTCTATATACTTTCAATACTTTTTAGGAAGAATCGTAACACAAGAATGGGATGGTTGTCGTTATATATTAAATATGAATCCTTTACAGTATGTAGGTACTGGAAAACCAACCCTTTATGACAGGAAAAGTCTTGAAAATACGTGGTATGATGATTTAGAACTATTCTCAAAGTATATGGATACGAAGGTAAATGTTTAAATAAATATCTTAGTAAAGTATCGTAAAGACACAAAAATAAAACAAGGTCCGCTTAAAAATCCTGGAGAAGTTCGGCTTTAACGCTACTTAAAGTGATCACCCAGTAACTGTAGAAGTTGAACTAAACATTTATTTTATTTAGCGTATGGACTTTCACAGTACGATAAATATACAAATACAATTACAATAATATACACATATATATTATATATATTATTCAAACACTAAAAATAGTAAAAATAGAATGAATATAATGAATGACACTAAATATTAATGTCCAATTTACATAGCCATTCAATTGCTTCTGGGGAACATTCCGCAAAGTCCTGGAGGTTTCCACGGTAGGCACGATTTAAGCAGTCTGAAACACAATGGCTTATGGTCTGTCTAGATTCTCCGCAATCGCACTGTGGACTTTCCGCACGACCCCACCTGAACAGCGAATCAGCACATTTACCATGTCCGGTACGTATACGATTAAGCCTTGCCCAAATGGACCGGGGCAGATTTGATCCGATGAAACCCTGAGTTGGGGTGGATATCTTAATATAGTCCGATTCTACTGTTGGCATCCATCTTGTTGTCCATTGCCTATGTATATCATAGGAATTACCAATTTTTCGGGCAGATCGTATTGGAGGATTTCTAGATCTCAATCGTTTGTGCTCTTTTGAGATGTCTGGGATATCTTGATGTATTGGTAATTGTACGTTGGCTACAATTTTCTGGTACTCTCTCACTAATGCTGCTGTACGGCGTAGATCTGGTGGAGCAATATTGCTCAGAGTAGGCAGCCATCTCACTGGCGTTGATTTTATTGTTCCAGTGATTATTCTCATGGTTTGGTTAAGTTGGACATCGATTTTGCTTGTATGTGCACTATTTAGCCATACTGGTGCACAATATTCTGCCACTGAAAAAACCAAAGCTAGAGCAGAGGTCCGAAGAGTATCTGCAGAAGCAGCCCAAGTTGTTCCAGCAAGTTTTGATATTAAGTTATTTCGTGTTCTTAGTTTACCGGCTGCGTTTGTAAGATGACTTTTGAAGGTGAGTGTTCTATCAAGTGTGACGCATAGATATTTGGGGTTGTTGTTATGTTTGATAGCTGTGTCATTAAGAGTTACATTGAGAGTATTGCCCGCAAGTTAATTCGACAGGTGAAAGAGACAGGTTTCAGTTTTGCTTGTGTTAGGACGTAAGCGCCAGTTCTTAAAATAGTTACTTAGTGTAGATAAGTCCTCGTTTAGAGCTCGTTCTCCTGCTTCTTTACTATTATCTTGGAAGCCAATGGCCAGGTCGTCAGCATAAGCAAATTTTCTCGATTTTGTTTCAGGTATATCTGCTGTATAAAGGTTAAATAATAAAGGAGCTAGCACTGAGCCTTGAGGTAAGCCGTTGTTAAGTTTTCTAACGTTACTCTGTGCATCATTCATATATTCCTGAAACAGTCTGTTAGTCAGTAGATTGTTTATCAGCTGACAAGTTTTGAGGCAAGGTATGATTTTCATCAGCTTATAAATAAGGCTCTCTCTCCACACCGTGTCATAGGCAGCCGTGAGATCTATAAATGTTATGGCAGATTTTTCGCGTCTTTCAAAGCCAGCTTCAATAAATGTAGTTAAGGACAGCACTTGGTCACAGCAACTTCGTCCTCTTCTAAATCCAGCTTGTTCAATTGGTACAGTATCCTCAATGGTGTTACATATTCGGTTAAGAAGCTCCCGAGCTCCATCTGAGAAAACTCATACATCTACCGTAAAAAGAGCTCTTAAACAACTTAAAGCAAATACTCCCGCAACATCAGAATACTCACGTGCCTTCTCATCGGATGAAATAAACGAAGCGCTTAATCAAACTAAAACAGGAAAAGCAGCAGGCTTCGATGGAATGTATCCTGAGTTTATAGTCCACACTGGTACAAAAACACGACAGTGGCTCAAAAAATTCTTTAGCGACATTGTGAATACAACTGTGCTACCCCCAGAATTCAAAAGAACAAAAATTATCGCAATCCAGAAGCCTGGCAAAGACAACAAGCTGCCTGAAAGTTACCGGCCTATTGCCTTACTCAGTTGCTGTTATAAATTACTAGAACGACTTTTATATAACCGAATATGTTGAACTAAACAGAAATACACGCAATAATCAGTGTCCAGAAATGTCTCAATACAGATATACTTATGGCAAAGAATCTTAAATTTTTTACTCAAGAGTCCGAGATGGTTTGAGACAGGAATGGATTTCTTAATAAACTAGCAGTAAACAAAATAACTTTATAAACATGGTTTTTCATACCCCCTTGATAAGATTTTCTGTCGTGGTGTCGGAGGATATGGGTAATTACCATTACCTCGTACGATACATGTTGCCAATTTTAGCGCTTTATGTAGTGTACAATATCTAATCCAAAACTTAACATATTGTATAACAAAACTTTGAATAAAAGAAACGTTTTTTGTTTTAGACCGAAGCTGAACTAAAAATGAAATCATATATGCACGAGCACCCAGAAGTAAAGCACATTATTGCAGATTATTTGAACAATATCCTACTTTTAAAACCGCACAATATTTTACCGTTTACTATGGACTTCTTCCAAAGTCTGTGTCCTGTGAAAATTGCTAGAATGAAATATTAGACAAACTTTTAAAGATTAAAAAATAAAGGCACTACAACAATCTAAAAATGATGTACCCTTCATTTTGATATTACTTTTAACAAACATTTTGACCTTTTGTCGAAATTTATCGAATCTCAATTTAGTAATTGAACACTATATTACAATAGGCTATAACAAAAATGAAATAAACAACAAATGTACCATTTTAAGGGTTTTCACCCTTTTATTTTATTTAGTGGGGTGACTCATGTACACTTGATGAGTATTTAACCACTTTGCTTTTTTAGTGTTAGTGAAAATTTACCCTTTACGTTTGCATTCACTAAAGTGGTAATACTTATTCCAGGTAAATGCACTCATGATGGATTTTTTAGTACTAAAACGTACTGTTGTGATGTAGTCCGAAAGAGTCTTTTTATTTATATAACTTTTATAACGGACTAGTGATTTTGACCGTCGCATGCGATGGGAGACCCAATCAATTGCCATCTACAGTCACTCATTAACTAAAAAAATAACAAAAACGGCGCGTGGCAATTGGGAAGTGCCGACAGAAGTAAATACTTCTTACAGCGCGTTATTGCTATGTGGGTTAATTTTACGTCTGCATGTTAGTCAATTGTTAATATTTTTTTATAATAACACTACACATTTAAGTTCTTAAAAATATTGAAAATCCAAATTATTTTCTTAAAAAATTTTGTTTGATTTTGGTAATTTTTAAAATTTGTTAAATATATAAAATTTATTCATCATTTACATTTTTAGTATTACCTTGTATGTATGTTTAATAACTTCATTTCGATTATTATTACATTTAATTTATTTTCATTTCATTTTGTTTAATTTAATTTTTATTTAATTCTATTTAATTTTAAATAATTTTATTCAGTTTTACTTAACTTTATTTAATTTTAATTTATGTAATTTAATTTAATTTTATTTTGATTAAACACTGACGTTTGTTAAACGTCATTTTATTTTTATAATAAGTGTATGTAATAAGTGTATATATTACCTTAAATTACAGTACCTAACCTATATTTTTAGCAGCTTTGCGATGTCTTCGAAATGTCAGATGTTAGTAGTTCAGATTTCTTTCCTAGGTATTTTCTATCCTAGGTATAGATTTCTTTCGTAGTTCCTCTACAGGACAAACAAACAGTGCGACTTGTCGTCGTAGCCGTTCATATAGATAGATTTATTTAATGTTGTTTATTTTATGTAATTTTGTTTAATTTTACTTTAATTAATAATTTAATTAATTTTGTACAATTTTCTTTCATTTTATATAATTTTCTTTATTTTATTCTGGTTAACGTTATTTAATTTTGTTTAATTCTCTTTACCTTTAGTTAATTTTATTTTATTTTAATTTATTTTATTTTACTTAATTTTAATTTTATTTTATTTTATTTTATTTTGGTACAAAGTTGAATTTTGTTAAACGTAATTTTATTTTTATAATAAGTGTATATGTAAATGTATGTACATAAACCTTACCTTGCAATTACAGTACCTAACCTATTTGAAGTAATTTTGCGAAAAAAATAATTACTGATGAAGTAGTACAATTTCCGAGCAAGGATATTTGAATCATCAATTTTTGGGATGAATTAGAAATAAATCAACGGTATTGTTTCAAGACCAAAAAATGGTTGAAATGACAGATGTTGGTAGTTCAGATTTCTTTCCTAGGTTACCATTTTCCGTGATCGGAACATTCTATACATTAGGTTTTCGGTATTGCATTGAATGTGGATAACAGTCATTCTTGAAGAATAATACCAGTATTGTTTATGGTGTTTAACAGATGTTGACTGATATACCAGGAGCGGTTTCACTCTTTAGTTGTGGAAGGTTGTTTCTATTGCCAGAAAATAATTCATTTATATATTCAGTCCATCTCTGTAATTTTCTTTTAAAATATGTGATTATTCTTCCATTTTTGTCCTTAAATACACTGATGTGGCTTTTCTTCGGAATCCCTTCTACGTCTTTTACTTTTTTATACATATTGAAGCTATTCTATTTTCGATTATAGTTTTTCATTTCTTTACATTTGTTTTTAATCCATAATTCTCGGCATCTTTTATTTTTCGTTTGACGTATCTGTCTAATTCTTTGTGCTTTTCCTGATGATTTTTTACTGCTCGAGTTTAGTACATCAACTTGTGTCATCCACACTTTGTTTTTCTTATGTGCTTTGTTTCGATATTTCTTGTCCACTGCTTTTATTGTTGTATTTATACAATTTAACTCCGCACCTATGTCAGTTATATTGTTTATTATATTATGAATTGTCGATTGAGTACAAATAGTGTAGGTATACATGTGTGTATGTGTATTTTGTGTTGCTGCAACTATTTTTGGTTTTCCAATTGTAGTTTTACTTGGCCCGTCGTTCACCAGACTTAATTGGCCTGAAGAGTTTAACAAACTTGAGTCTTCCAAATTTCTCGTGGGCGATCTTCAGTTATATTTGTGTTTCATATAACATGTAGTATGTAAATTTCCAGTATGTAGTTGCCATTTTTTAATTTTTTTCTTGGGATCAGAAGATTTCTTATTCAAACGGTAGGATCGCCATGTAATAAATGACGCTTCACTTATGGTATCGTATGGTACATTTATTTAAAACACTACTTTACACTCTTACAATGTTACTTATCTTAAATGTAATTTGTACTTAGTTGACGTTGTGCTAATACGTGGTATATCGACTTGTCATCTAGACATAATAATGAGATAATAATCGTTATCCTTGCTATATCAGCAGTCATTCATTGGTGGGTCAAGTTTGTTTTATCAACCTACGACAACAATATGGTCGCGATTAACAGTTCTGCTGACCTACACATTCTAATCGAGGCTATTTTTTATGAATGTCCTCGATTCGAATTATTAAACATATTTTATATAAACAAATGCGAAATATGTTCCTTTTAACGCATTCTTTTTGTGAATTGCAATATTTTAGGGATAATACCACATTTGCGTTTGGGTAAAGGTCATGTTCCACCTTACCACAAAAATCGTCCTAGTACTCCACGTTGGTAGAGCTGGGAATCCATATTCGTTTGATCAGAAACACAAGCACTTCTCAGAGCATGTACTCTGATTTGACGAATAGTGATTGCTGATTGTACAGGGTGTACCCGATTGGTAGTGTACGCCATACTCAATCTCTTTCCGGTGCCTGCGGGATCCTTGATTCCGCGCACCAGTACAGTTACTATCCTTTCGGGTTTTCGAACTCCTTTAAGACTGTATAACCTTCCAGGCTCCTCGAAGCTTATTTTTAGAAATAGCGTAGATCCCAAATATATCTAAGCGGTGAGTTATTATTTCCTACTCATCCAGCTATTTCTCCAACCATCGAACGAGATGGTCATCTGCGTGTATGAGTGCGTGTGTGTATTTGTATGTTATGTGTAATCAACAAATCTACAGCTAATGACCATAGAATATTTGGAGTCAGTCCTGCATGGAATATTGGAGATCTCAAAAACTGACTTAAAGATACTTAAATCTGGAATGACTGTATAAAATATTGTATAACAATAATGATTCTATAAAATATTTAGAATTACATATAGACAGTTAAGTAAATTACGAGCCACATAGGCATATTGGGTCGATCTGCAAAATAGCTAAATATGACTCAGAAAAAATAAACTCCTTAATCCACGGCAATCTCGGGTAGCTTACACTCATATGGAGCAAAGCAACACAGACTCCAGCAACTCGTTGCTCTTTAACATTTGCCGAATTACAAAGGTGGTATTTTATTATTCTGCTTGCATATATACTTACTTTTATTACTTTTGCTCTGTTGTATAACAAATTCCACATTTACTCATATTTTCAGGTATACATTGCAAATGAAAAGTATGCTTGCAATTATAAACAGCAATATCTACAGCTCGAGATGGATCTAGAAGTAAATAAAGAAGTGATTATTCATTTGAAAAATAAGAACAAAATGTTTATTCAATAGGATTGTTGATAATCCCTACATGAAATGATAGATTAACGATTAAAATCATAAAATGTACTAATCCGCACCTCTCTCAACTATTTTTCTAGTACAGCACGCACAAACCAAATCCTCCATCACAGCTAGACCTCTCTGATGAACTTTTACAAGTTTCTTTTGTAGATTAAAATAATCAGAAACTAAAATTTTCTTACAGCCTTCTTGTACAGAAACCTAAAACAAACTCCCTTTTATTATTTTTTAAAAGAATTCGGTTCTAAATAAACTTGGATGATAAGTAAATGAACTGAAAATGAAATGAAATTAGTAGTCGAACCTAGTGATATAATGGTCCCGTCTTAGTTGGTTTAAGTATCTACAGGGCTCATAAATGGGCCCTGCCCCGATCTACCATAACCATAAGTAGTCGAACCTACACACCCACTTAAATATATCAAAAAGTTGATTTAAAAGTTCTCTTTAGAAATTATAAATAATATGGAAATAGAGGGAGATGGAGAGAGAGAGAGAGAAAGAGAGAGAGAGAGAGAGAGAGAGAGAGAGAGAGAGAGAGAAGGTGGTTCTGAAAAGAAGCGAAGGATGTATATTTCATAAAACAGCATTGCTTTGATAAAATAATTATTGATTTCACGTACAGAACCTTTCAATATATTATTGTAATAAAAAATATTTACATTTTCCTTTATTTCAAAACTTACAATTTAATATATTAACTAAATTTTACAAAGAAAGGTGTCTTTTACAGGCACTGGACACCACTTGGCGATAAAGTGAACTAAATGGGGTGACTTCTCTTTGCTTTTATACAGCAGATTCACAATTTCAAAAAAGCGACAGTGTTATTGTCATATACATAATAAGAATAGACAAGACATAGTGAGAAAAATAGTGTAACGTGGAGCACTCGATCGGTAGTCTATCTATGTCGCTTTAGCAACGCTTACGCATTACGTATATGCCGTTACTCTCTTCGTAAATATAATAGTACGGGAGATAGCGTTGTGTTTTCGTAGGAATTTTATACCCATTAAATTTTATTTGTAGCAGTTAAATAGTGTTTGATAGTCAGCAAAGTGTCACGAATGAATTCCGCCATTGGGTTAATCGCCATCTTGAGTTTAAAGGAGAACCATTTTTGGTCAATATCTTCGCCATTTTAAACTTTTCGACAAAAATGATACTGAAATTGTGGCCAAATGATACTGAAATTGTGGCCAATCCGATTTACTACGATTTCCTTTTTACAATTTTTTTCGCGCAGTCGATATGTTCTGAGTTAAAATAGAAAATAATGGAGGGGAGGTGCGTATAATTATTGAAATATCTCGTTTATTATTAACTTTATGACATAATTGAACATAGACAAAAATGGAGAGAATTATATTTTATACAATTTTGATTTCTTTACAATTGCAACAATTGAAGTCCTTACTATTTTGACAAAAAGTTGAAAGTGGCCCAGATTTTGAATAAAAACAATTCCTGTAAAACCAATCCCTGCAAGCTCTTGCACTTGCGTCTCTACCGCATACGTACGACCTCAAATATTTTTTTAGCAAAAAAATAAGAGATCAAAAGTGGATAAAATATAATTCTCTACATTTCTGTTGATGTACAATTATCCCTTAACTCGGAAAATATGGACAGCACGAAAAATTTAAAAAAAAAATTATAGTAAATCTCATTTGTAACATTTTCAGTACCTACCATTTTTGTTGAAAAGTTGAAAATTCTCTCTCAGTTCTCCTTTAAATAAGATGGCGGCTAACGCAACGTCACAATTCACTCGCTGTTTTAAATTTACAGTACTATTGACCCCCCCCCCCACACATCCCTAATGGTAAGAATAGTAAAACATTTAAATTTTCAACTGAATGACATGTAATGAGACATCTAGAGAGGTATAACCTTCTACACCTCATAATACAGGGTAAGATCGCCCGAAGGAGAGGCCCAGGCCGACGAAGAACATCCTGGCTCCGAAATCCTCGAGAATGGTATCAAGAGATCACCGATAATATATTTAGAGCTGCCCTAAACAAAAGTTATTATTGCCAATATGACCGCCAACGTTCGATAATCGGACAGGGTACTGAAAGAAGAAGAACTAAATGACACTAAAAGTGCAACCATGATAATATTATTACGCAAAACTTAAGGCAAATAATTCTGCCAAATAATAACATTTTGGGGAACAATTTGGTGATTTATTACATAACATTTGACTTGGGGTAAATAGTTTGGTTCCACTGAAGGTTTCTTAATAACATACTATTAAAAAAAAACGTACCTGTAAATTATATTGGTTTAACATTTTAACCAAGGAATTCTTAAGGCCTGGAATTTTGGTGTCTTTCTTAATTTTTAAAATCAGCATTGTTGGATCCACGTATGACCCAATACTTTGCAATAAAAATGTCACAAATTCTGTAAGAAAAATATTTACATTATAACTATCTAATGTCATAGGATTTACATAGTTGAACAAAGCCATATACTAAAAAAATAAGGTATAAAACCAGAGACTGATCAAAAACTAAAAATGTAAATAAATTATATTTAAAATTTAAAAGGGAAATTGCCCTAGGGAAGTTGGCAGTATACCATAGAATAAAAAAACTTGAAATGTAAAAACTTCCTTTTGTAAAATGGTTTAAAATTTTATTATTAAAATTTTTAAAAATTATCCTAAATGGATTTATAAATTTTCAGAACGTTTTTGATTCTCTCAGGTCAACCTCAGTGAAAAACCTAAAAGTATAAAGGGATCCCATTTTGACTGTTAGATTGAAAACGTTATTATTACTTACGTTTAGTGTTGCCAAAAATCGGTCTTGGTCTTGCAGTCTTGGTCTTGTTCTTGTGTTTTCGCAATACCAAGACCAAGGCCGCATAATTTTAGCAAGACCAAGACTGACCATGCAAGATTTAAGCAAGAAATGCGAGACTCTTGCGTCTTGCAGTGAGGACTGAGTGTTGTTTTAGCGAGTATAGCAGTTCGGGTATATGCTTAAAGACTCTATGAGAGGCCAAAAAATATGTAATAAAAAATTAAAAAACTGGACTTATGCGCATTACGAACAATACAATAAACATATATACTAAATAAAAATATTCATTAAAAGAACACTTAACATTTGACACGTGCTCAGAGGACATAATTACAATGCAAAAATAAAATATTTTGTACATTTTTTCCCAGCAGACTTCTTGGCTCAGAAAAAAATTGTCCTCATTACGTAAAGTGGTCTTCATTGATTTTACAAAGACTCGATTATAAAATCAGAATATCAGATAGTATTAATAATATATATTATTAATACAGAAACATTAGAAATTCTTTTAGTAGAAAAATCCCGTGTTGTCAGATTCTAATGCCATTCGCTTGGAAGATTAGCGATCTGTCCACTGCACTACCGGGTCGGTTATTTGACACCAAATACCTTAAAATTGAGCAAATGTCACTGGTCCCGTTGTTCCACTCGCATATTCAATTATAAAAGAAAATATGGTATTTTATATGACTGCTTTTCCTTCCAAAGGTGCGCATCTTCTAAATACGTTAAACCAGACCACATTCTTCTTCCTCTTTAAGTGACATCTACGCGACTAAGGTTGGCAATCACCATGGCTATTCTGACCTTCGAGGCAGTTGCTCTGAACAATTGTCTTGAGCTGCAACCAAACCATTCTCTCAGGTTCTTCAACCAGGAAACGCGTCTTCTTCCTACGCTTCTACTACCCCCTATTTTTACTTGAATTCAAGTCTCAAGATGTTGAATCTTTCGCCTCTCATTACATGTCCGAATTATTGTAAATTCCCTTCTTTCGTTGTGTTTAAGGATCCAGATAAAAAGTGAAAAGTAAGTATATCTTTTTACTCTCTCAATCTGTTGGTCTCCTACCGTTAATATTTCATTTATATTGTTGTTCTTGCTAATTTTCATAAATTTGGTTTTTTTGATGTTAAGAGAGAGTTCGTATTCTCCACTATATCTTAATATTTTGTTCATTATTCTTTCTAAGTCTTCCAAGTTGTCGGCCATTATTATGACTGTATCGTCGGCATACCTAATGTTGTTAATTAAACTTTTGTTCACTTTTATGCCGACTGTCTCGTTTACCAAAGCTTTGGCAGACGACAAAGACCACATTGAACCATCTTATTCTATTCAAAGCAGATCGAAATAGATCAGTTGACCTTACACCTATACGTCTACGTCTAGGGCCTCTCTTGTCCCAAATCTTGCCTTGTAGAATTAACTGTAGAAGTCGATATTTACTATTACGCGTAATATGATTGAAGTAAACCAATTTTCTCTTCTTTACGGTGTTACACTTTCAAATGACACTTGCAGATAATCTTTAATACAAGACACTTTTAAAAATATAAATTAAATGCACTACGACAAATTGCATATTTATAATGTGTACATACCTGGTTCATTAACACATCTATCGATAAGATCTTCCCACAAATCAGAATCATCATGTTCTTGACAAAAAGCAACAGCATGTTGCATATCCTTTAGTTCATTTACTATTAATGCTAATGCTTCTTTTGTATCACCTATCCTTCCTGAAAAATGTAATAAAAATTAATATATATATATATATATATATATATATATATATATATATATATATATATATATATATATATATATATATACAGGGTGGTGAATCGTCAAACGGGCCATAGGAAACTCAATGGGAAATTCTAAATTGTTTAATTCCTGCTTCCCTAATTATTTTACACCAAAAGTCATGGGAAACTATTTGTAGAGAACTCAAATATGCATCGAAAACAACTGTTAAAATTATTCTACGACTTAAACGTATTCCAAAATTTTGCTAAAATATAATACATTTTTCTGTGAAAAAATGTGTATTACGTGTTGCGTTTTGTCATATTATTGTTTCTGATATTTGACTATATTTAAATCAATTATATTACATTTATGTACGATTTAAATGGCCAAAATTTTGTGATTTATTGTTTTATTATTGTATTTGTTATATTTGTTGTATAAAAATGTTTTATTCATGTTTTATTATAACATTTGTTATAGTTTTATGTTTAGAAATTATCATATATTATTATTGGGAATAAAGATCACAGTAACAGTATATTGGAATTCATTGAATTGTATAACTTAACTTAACATGGAATTAAATTTTAGTGAATTAGAATATCTTACGTCAAATACAAATCCGGTAGTGGCAGGAAAAGGTTCGCGCTATTGCCTGAATACAACATTATGCCATTTTTCGTCAACTGAGTACATTTCATTATATTGATCGATTTGTAAACTATATAATTTATTGTTCACAGGGTAATAATGTTCATTAGTAGTAGTATTTAGTAAAATTCATTGTTTATAATTTATTCATAAAATAAAAAAATTGACAATTCGAATTGTCAAACATCTGACATCAATATGATAAAACACACACGTCCTAATATATATTCTTGCATTACGTGTGGCCTAACTTTTAGGGGTGGCCTGAAAAATGTATTATATTTTTGCAAAATTTTAAAGTACATTTGATTCGTAGAACGGTTTTAACATTTGTTTTTAATTCAGATTTTAGTCCTCTACAAATAGTTTTTATGACTTTTGGTCTAAAATAATTAGGGAAGCAGCAATTCAACAATTTAAAATTTCTCATTGAGTTTCCTATGGCCCGTTTGACGATTCACCACCCGGTATATATATATATATATATATATTATATATATATATATATATATATATATATATATATATATATATACATATATATATATGTATATATATATATATATATATATATATATATATATATATATATATATATATATATACAGGGTGGTCCTTAAGTAATTGTAAAAAAAGAAACCATAGATTCTACACTTTAAAATATTACAATTTAAGCCAAATTGCTTTTATAAAATGTTGATATTAAGAAAGATACAAGGTGTTAAAGTCGAAATTTAAAATTTTAATTTTCGCTATAACTTTGATGTTAGTGAACATTTATGTATGAAAATGTATACCTGTGTACTATTAAACATCAGGAATTATAATTTAACGCATCTCTCTTCTTATAGCGCTGTGCACCTACAGTGCGTCAAGTTCTTTATGTTTCGTAGCCACAACATTTGTTTGCAACCTACTCCTCTCTTGCAGCATACATAAGTTACCGGTGTTGGTGATAAAAAAAATATTAAAGATACATTATTTTAACGAAATAAAGGTATACTGGTTAATAACTTCAAAACTCAACGTTTTTGAGATAATCGCATTTTAAAATCAACTAGATAATTCAGATTTAACGCAATTACTATAGCCAACGAAAGAAAATTAGACAGAAATATCAATACTTCTGAATTTTGGTATAAAATGACTTTAATAAAGTTAATAGTTAACGAAATATTAAATAAAATAAATATATCAGCAGGATAATTTGCAACAGTATTTGATAAAATAACAGAATGATTGCATTTTACATCATAACATTTTACGTTTTGCATTAAATTAAAGTCATAATCAAAATATTTTATTTATAAACCAAATTAAGAAATAGTTAAACGATAACATTAAACTTTTTGTCAAAGTAATTGTTCAATATTTCCACCACTTTCTTTAATTCATTTGTCAATACATTCCATAAAAGATCGTCTCATATTAAATAGCATTATTGGTTCTAAAGAAACTGCAGCAGTATTTATAATAAGTATTGTAAGTATAATATATAATAAAAATAAGATAATAATAAAGTATTCGTTTGGGATTTTTAAGAATTAAATAATTGTATTAATATATCAACACATGACCAAGAAATATGACTACCACGAACAATCCAACGTTCAGGAAAGTTGTAATTAATTATCTTGCATTAACCACATATTTCGCATTAAGTTTGATGAAACTTCTTCCAATAAATCAATAAAATAATTTTATAATAAATGTAAATAAATCCCACCATTCAAATTACAAGGTAATTCGCATATCCCTAAAAAAATTACAAATAATACCAAACCATACAAGATGCATTTTAAATATGACTTTTAAATAAACGTATGGTTTGGAACCATTGGTAATTATTTTTTACGGACATGCGACATACCTTCTAATTTGAATGGTAATATTTATGTATATTTTTTATAAAATGATTATATTGATTTACTGGAAGAATTATAATCAAACTTAAGGCGAAATATGCGGTTTATGCAAGATGGTACACTATCACATTATAGAGAGAGGGCAGTGAGAACATACTTAAATACAACTTTCCTGAACGTTGGATTGTTCGTGGTAGTCATGTTCTTTAGTCATGTGGTGAGATATTATTATAGTTATTTAATTCATAAAAAATTCAAAAGCGTACTCATTAGTATACTTATAATAAACACCGCTGCAGTTTCTTTAGAATCAATGATGCTATTTAATGAGACGATCTTTTATGGAATGTATTGACAAATGAATTAAAGAAAATGGTGGACATATCGAACACTTACTTTGACAAAAAGTTTGCCGTTATTTGGTTTAACTATTTCTTAATTTGGCATATAAATAATAATATTTTGATTATGACTTTAATTTAATACAAAATGTAAAATGTTTTATGTAAAATCGAATCATTCTGTTATTTTGTCAAAGCCTATTGCAAATTATCCTGCTGATATATTTATTTTATTTAATATTTCGTTAACTATTAATTTAAGGCATTTTATACCAAAATTCAGAAGTATTGACGTTTTTGTCTAATTTTTTTCGTTGCCTGGAGTAATTGCGTTAAATCTGAATTATAAAGTTGATTTGTAAAATGCGATTATCTCGAAAACTGTTGAGTTTTGAAGTTATTAACAAGTATACCTTTTTTTTTTGTTAAAATTATGTATCTTTAACACAAATTTTTATGACAAACAACGGTAACTTAAATAGCAAAAAAGTTAAGTGCAAATGTATGCCACATATGTGGCATATGTGGCGCCCTCTATCAGCTACATTAAAGTATGCATCAAATTATAATTTCTGATGTTCAATAGTGCCCAGTTATGAGTTTTTGATACATAAATGTTTACAAACATGAAAGTTATAGCGAAAATTAAAATTTGAAATTTCCACTTTAACACCATGTATCTTTCTTAATATCAACATTTTATTAAAGAAATTTGGCTTAAATCGTAATATTTTAAAGTATAGAATCTATGGTTTCTTTTTGTACAATTACTTAATTAAGTGTACGGTGGTCCTTAAGTAATTGTACAAAAAGAAACCGTAGATTCTATACTTTAAAATATTACGATTTAAGCCAAATTGCTTAATAAAATGTTGATATATATATATATATATATATATATATATATATATATATATATATATATATACTTATTTATGATTAGTTTTTCGTGAATACTAATTTAGGAAATATAAATTTAGAACTTACCTAGTAAGTATACCATTTCGGGATAATATTTCTCCTTTTGGCAAATATCCAAAGCTTCTTGAATCGGATAATGATCAGATTTTTTTAAAAAGGATAACAATTTATCTTTAGCAAATACGGCATATAACTGAACCAGCTCTTTGTGATATTTTCCTTTAGGATTTTTCTTATCGTATTCATCTAAATACTATAATATAAAAAATATTGAATGACTATTACATCAGCAGTGACACAGAAAGCAAAATCCTACACAACGGCATAACATCTGACCCAATAGCTATGCTAAACGGAGTAAAGCAGGGCTGTGTTTTATCCCCTATACTATTTAACATTGTACTGGACTCCGTACTAACAAAGGTAAACTCTAATAGAGGAATTTACTGGGGATTAACAAACAGACTGGAAGACCTAGATTACGCTGATGATATATGCCTCCTAGCACATACAAAACAGGACATGCAACTCCAAGTAAACAAAGTACAAGAAGAATCAAAGAAGGTTGGTCTAGAAATAAACACCAACAAAACCAAAGAAATGCGATTTGGTACCAGAAACAACCAACCTATTATGATCAACGACCAGAAAATTGAGAGAGTAGCGGAATTTGTATATCTGGGCAGCATAATTGACTGTAATGGGGGTACAGAGCGTGATGTACATGAAAGAATAAATAAGGCTCGCAACGCCTACAACATGCTTAACAACATATGGAAATCCAGGATTTACCCAACTAAAACGAAACTAAAAATCTTCAACACAAATGTAAAAGCTGTATTACTGTATGGCTGCGAAACGTGGAAGATATCAGCACCCATAGTACACCAATTACAAGTTTTCATTAATAGAGCGTTACGAAAAATCCTTCGTATATTTTGGCCTAACCGAATCTCCAATGAAAATTTATGGAACCAAAGCAACCAAGAAAATGTCATAAAGCAAATAAGGCGAAGAAAATGGAGATGGCTGGGCCACACACTCCGTAGACCGCCAAATGACATTGCCAGGACAGCACTGGATTGGAATCCCCAAGGAAGACGGAAAGTAGGCAGACCTAAGGGAACTTGGAGAAGGACAGTACTGGACGAAGGGAGAACAATGGGAAAATCCTGGCTTGAAATCAAAGCACTAGCCAGAAATAGAGTTCGCTGGAGACACTTTGTGGAAGCCCTATGTTCCTCTTAGGAATCTTGGGACTATATATATATATTACATCAGCAGTAAAAAGTGAAAATGTTATACTAAAATCATGAAGAAATCATCTATTTTGAGAACAAGATTACGCAAATATAATAAAAACAATGCAACCTACGGAAACTGACATACAAATTCGACACGAAAAAAGATTGAGAATTTCTTACAATTAGAAAATAAAGGAAAATATATACAGAATAAAACAGATAAATTCATATAATATAATTGGCATACATAAAATATGATATTGGCATGACAATACAATAAAAATGCAGAAAATAAAGATGATAATAGGATTTTAATTGTTCTTCAATTTTCAATATTTAACTCAACTAATTTGGCGTTTTACTGATGAGAGTTTGTTGAATATGAATTTGAATTCTTTGTATAATTTACGTTATACAAAAGTATACTAAACTTTGTACACATTAAAATGTATGGTGTGAGAATTAGGAAATAATACACTGCGCGTCATTAAAAAGAAGCCTAAGTTTGTTGTCATTTTTTAAAGTTTACGAATTCTACAAGAAATTTCTTGTCATTAAACGTTTGAGTAATATTTAAGAATATGCTCTAAAGCAGTATGTAACCATTTCTTAATTAACAAATGTCGAAAACTCCCAAAATGATGATTTAAATGGAAAATTTAAAACATTAACATTGTAAATTTTTTCTGTTTTCTTTATAAAAATTATAATAGTCGTAAAAGTCGTGATTTTTAATATTCTGTATTACCACCTCTTTTTAAACTACACTCCTCATTGAATTTGGCATTGAATTGTTCAAATTCTGGATGTTTTCTTAATGAAAAGCTTCACATTCTTCGTTGAGCGCCGTCCGAAGCTGCTCACGATTTATTGGAGCAGGTATTCTGTTTCTTACTCTTCGTTTGAATTGGTCCCAAACATGTTCAATCGATTTCAAACCTGGGCTTTGAGCCGGCCAATGAATCTCCTTAAAAAGCAACACATGCTTGTCGAACACAAGCAGCATATCGTTCCCCAAATCTTCTGTACGTTTTGATGCAACCGTTTGAGCCATAAAGAACCATCCTGGACTCATCACTAAACAAAACATTTTTCCAGGCTCCTATCGTCCAATGCTCGTGGTCACTAGCAAACATAAGTTGTCGTTGTCGATGTGCTGCTGTCAACAAAGGTCCTGTTGCTGGGCAGCGAGACCTTAGACCAAATTCTCTCAACCTTATTCTCCCTGTAGAAGTGCTTAATGTCCACTTGTGAGCATTTTGAAAACGATTTTAGATTTCTCTAGCCGTAAAGAATCGAGTTTGCAAAGAAGTGCGTTGTAAAGAACGTTCTTCTCTGGTCATTGTGATTCTTCTCGCGCCTCATAGTTCTTGAGATTAAGTTTCTACGAATCTTTGGTAGGTTTTTGGGCCATACAACGACGGACTCCAAGCTGTCTGGCCACTTCTCTTTGACTCATTCCATTATCAAACAAAGTAACCATTTGAACAGATCTAGCAAATCTTTCAGCCATAGTTATAAATTAAAAAATTGCACAAGTTCACCCTTTGAACAACTGTATACTAATGAAAGATTTTTGAAAAACATAACAGCCATATTCCAAGAAAAACAACGTACAAAAAACACATGCATTCTCCGAAATCGTAAAACTGATATCGATTCTGCGAACTTTTTACCCTTAATTGAACTGTCGGCACCAAGTGGCTGTGTCTAAAATTGTTTATTAATTGTGGGGGTTTAGTTTCAATAGAATAAATTGTATAAAATGAAAATTACTTAAAAAATCTAGGTGGCCTCTTTTTAATGACGAGCAGTGTAGATTCAATCCATTTATCATAAATTTTATGTGATAAACATATTATTATAAATTAACATAATTTACCCTATAAAGATGTAGCGGGTTTTCCTTTAATTTCTCCACTATCTTGTCTGAAGATATAGTATTTTTTTGTAACAGAAGATCAATAGTTTTCTTATGATCTAAGTCCATCAGATCTAGCAACATATCTTGAATCACACTATAGAGATTATGTTTTTGAATCAATACAAAAACATCTTTATGTTTTAACCTAAAATGTATAAAAAATTAGGGTAAGTATGTATTACCATTAGCAGGTATTTTATCGTACAAAGAACAAAATCGTGGTTTTTGTGTTTTAACTTGTTAGTAATGGCCGCAGATGTCTCAGTCAGGCAGAAAACTCGGACCATTACGGCGTGGCCTTTAATAAGATCTGCCCTAGCCGCAGACGAAAGGTCAAGAAAAAATAATTCCGCATAAAAACCGAAAAAGAATATATCATTACAAAACAGCGACCGTGAGTCAGCTCCTGTGTTTCTATCAAGAAAAGTCAGCCAGAACTTCTAGAACACTTCATTAACCGAATATTACACTGTTTTGCGTCCAGAAGATAGTCCTGTGGCATCAATGTTTTATCGATATTTCTTCTTCTTTCCATAATATGTTTTTATTTTTTTAAAAACGCCACATATTTAGCTATTTTAATATTTACATATGAGGAGGTGTCAATCAAAATCAATCATGTCCATAAAAATCAAAAAATGAGTTAGCAGCTGTTTCATAATATAAAGAGTGAATCCTATTCTATGGTGTTTTCGGTTTCGGTTAAAAAAAATCATGTCCTGTTTAAAATGAATATACAATATTAGGTTCCCAAATCAAATGAAATCATGTCCACAGTTGGTTTCAATCATACCACCACATGTCCATTCAGCTAATAGGAGTGCCCCGATTTGGTCACGTGATTTGACCATGTCAACACATTGTCTGTGTTTTCCCTCTAGGTTACGTCGATAGCGAGTATTGAGTTTGTATTGCACTGTGGTTTAATTTTAATATTATTATAGTAGTTTTTATTAAATAAAATTGAAATTTTCTATGGATGATGAAAACTTAGTGAGAGTGGGCGATGCCAATGAAGGATCTCGTAAAAATAAAAAGACTGTGGATAAAAAAACTATAGCCAAGCTTAAGCGATACAGTACTCCAGTGGAATGTCGTGTGTTTGTTCCACGTAAACACATGAACAAAGGTATGAAATGTGCATTAGTTAGGCCTATAGATGCTATTTTTGTTCGAAATATCCTCTACAAAGTACCTGACAAAAACACGCAAGATAACACCATTGCCAGTTGGATAAATCAACGTAACATAAAGCGGCGAAGGCCTAGGCCTACCTCTGAAAAATGAAAGGCTAAAAAAGTTTTAGTGTACAATATTCTATACTTTCATCAACCGGTAAAGTTACACCTGTGTGTAGGAAACTTTTCATGCATATTACCATGGTGAAGGGAACAAGATTGACTAATATTTCTAAAAAGGTGAAAGAGGGAAAGGCTGTTAAAGATCAGAGGGGTGGCAATAGGAAGAGTCACAAATCTGCTGCGAACAAGGAATCAGTCCGCCTTTTTTTTGAGAAATTTAAGAGGAAAAGAAAGCCACTATAATCCAAAAAAAATCGAAAAGGATTTATCTTGGTGCAGACTTAAACATTAAGAAGTTGTGGCTAATATACAATGATTCTGTACTTGATAATCTTAAAGTTAAGAAATCTATGTTTAGGAGAGTTTTCAATGAATTAAATATCGGATTTTCATCACCAGCTTCTGACGTTTGCAATACATGCAATAAAATAGATCTTCAGCTAAAATTGAGAAGGCTAAAGCTGTGAAAGACTTGGTAGTGGTCAACCAATTTATGATGGAGAAAAGAATACACAGATTAAGAGCTAATGCTTTTTATGGGCTCTTAAAGGAAAACAAAGAAAATGAGGTTACTTTCTGTTTTGATCTCCAGCAAATTCAAGCACTTTCCAAAACTCCTATTCAAGACGCGTTCTACAAAAGACAATTAAGTTTTTACTCTTTTTGCATTGTAGCATCAAACGCACAAAACCCCATATTTTACGTATGGACTGAAGAACTTGCAGGAAGGGGTGCGACCGAAGTTTCATCTGCACTTATAAATTTCTTGAACTCCGCTAATTTTTCAAATGTAACAAGACTGAATCTGTTCTGTGATGGGTGTGCCAGTCAAAACAAAAACAATGCCGTTGTTCACACATTAGTGTATTACTTAGGATCAGTGCAAAATGCTTTAGAGGAGATTGTTCTAACATACCCTGTTCGCGGGCATAGCTTCCTCCCCGCTGATCGGGTGTTCGGAAGGGTTGAAAAAATACTCAGGAAGCAGCCTACCATTGCAACAAAGTAAGAGTACTACAATGTATATAGTTCTGTTGGAGAAGTACGGAAACTTGGAGAGGATCGGGGATTGATTGATGTTAAAAGTTTGGCTACACGATTTAAAAACATTGAAATGATATCTGAAAAGAAGAGGATTTTTGTGAGGAAAGAGAAAGCTGTCAACCGCAATGGACAAGAACTTACTGTTATCAAAGTGAAATCGGCACAGAATTTTAGGTTTGAAAGTGATTTTGAAACCTACAACAAGCCTCAAAAAAAAGGCTGGCATTCTGCAAGGTCGTTTTCAACTCCTGTAGAGTCACTTCCACTGAGCAATATAGTGAAAGCAGCTAAGAAGAAGGACGTGGAGACGTTACTTGTGAAAATGTATGGTGATGACTGGCAGAAACATGACTTTTTATCTTGGTATAAGACCACAATAGTGGAAGTCCAGGACGACGAAATTGATGCTGACGAAGTGGACGAATCCTGTGATTGTCTAGAACCTGACATTGGACTACACATTTAAACATTTATATTTTGTGAAAAGTGTCGTTGGTAAATGTTAGCCATTTTTCAAGATATTTTTTTAACAATACAATAGATATTTTAAGTAGTCTAAGAGTTTTTTTATCAACCCCTTCTATCAACGTTCATGAAGTCCAATCAAATAAGAACATGTCCTTTTTTTAAAATGTATTTACAGGTTTATTTATACCTTCAGATTTGAAATATTTACTAAGAGTCAGTTAATTTCAATAAATAAAATGATATATGCTAATTTATCCGATTTTTCATGTAAGGTTATTTACTAATACGTTTTTTGCGATTTCCCTAAAACTTCTTAAGGTGGACATGATTGATTTTTTGATTGACACCTCCTCATATGTACATATATTTTCAATATATACAATATTCTATTCAGAAATTTGACCAAGTAACCAGTATCCTTTCCCCGTTTATCTGCATAAAGTGTATTCCATCCATATGGATTTTTAATTTTTTATGTTAACACATTTACTATTTGGAAGGACGTTGTATAATATTTTGACGCCAGTAATAATTTAAATTTTCATTTATCTTCTTTCGTTTTAAATATTGAATATTTAATTAATATTTCCCAGTTGATTACTCTTTTCCTATTTTTTGTATATTTTTATTATTCAATTAATTTTAAACTAGACATACTGTAAAATTTTCTACAATGTCGTCTCTAATAAAGTTGTAAACTATTAAGTAATACCAGTTTTTTAAAATGTTCATCTATATGGGTCAAAGATAAGGTAATACTTACTTAAGGTACATAGATAAACTCTTGTCATATTTCTTCTCGTAGCTGTAGAGGATGGCTAAAGCTTCTAAATATAGGTTTTTGTCTATCTCGCAGTTAAGCAAATGCTCCAAAACGGCATTAATCACAGCTGCGATATTATAAAGACCAGAATCCCACTCTTTTACTAAATTTAAGAAACCATGGGCATCTAGTTTCAGGTACTCATATAAGATCATTTCGTAAATATGAGGATTCAGTTTTGATTCAATACTACGAGGAATGTAAGGACTGACGGACCTAAAACAGATATATATTAGAATAATTGGAACAAAGACAATGAATTAAATTTGTACATGTGTAGAATATCTGCATATCCATGCATATACACTTCTCCAAGAAATTAACGAACCACTTTGAAATATAAAATTTTTTTATTAACGTTAATAAAAATTTCCATTGTAATGTTGTATTTTGCAAGCTCCTTGTATATGATATTCGTACACTCTATATTTATTGACTGTGTTTTATCGCTATAGTATTTTTTGCAACAAACCAAAAAGAAGCAAAAAATGTACTAATTCTATAAATATACTAATTTCCAAGTGTTCACGAATTTTATTCGGCTACTGTTTAATTGTTGATTATTGTTAATTGTGTTTATTATGAAGCGTCAATCACGTAATTTAACCCGAGATGAATGTGCTCAAGCAGTGATACTGCCGGAAGAAGGTTACCGGAGTTACCGAAGAATTGGTAGTCGGTTTAATTGTCCCACACATCCGTCTCACGGGTGTTAAAAAGATTCCTTGAAACAGGGGATCATACTCGCAGACTAGGGCAAGGACGAAACCGGGTAACTACCCCTATTCAAGATCGATTTTTAAGATTTCCTGCTCTTCGACAACATTTTGTAACACATCGAACTCTACAACAGGTAGAGGCACAACAGTCCATCGTTGTCATGGAGAAGCCTCACACCAATGGAAAATCGTCCTCGCCACCGATTCTGGATGGCACTGATTATAATTTTGTGTGCTGATAGATCTTGTTTCAGATTATAATATAGTCTGAGAAGAAATGAAACTCGATTGATACTAGATATAACTTTATTATTATGTACACTTGTAGCGTCAATGATTGACTAAGAGTCCGTCAAAGGCAACTGTTATACAACGGCGTTGCCAGTACAATGTTGTAAGGAGTATTACAAATTAAAAGTAAAAATATACTGAACACGCACGTGTCAGTCTTTTTTAATATCTCACAATATCTGTCGGAGTTAACTGTTGTTCCATGAGGCAAAAAATCGAGTAACAGTAGGCCCTTTCTGCTCCAAAATACGGTTAACATTTTTCGTGACATTTTTTATGAGACATGACTTTTCCAGCAGACTGCAATTGTTTATACTTCTTCTGCTTCGGCAAAGTTGAGTGACGCCTATCACGAGATTGCTGCTTGGTTTTGGGGGTAAAGTGGGGGTAACCACTTTGTGGAATTGTAATCGAATCGTGGTAACGTAATGGAATCCAAAAATTCTTCCTTGTTGTTTTCACATTGTTTCAAAAACTGCTGGGCATACTCAACACGTTGCCGTTTGTGATTTTCTGTAAGCAGTGGCGGTACCCACCGCACACACACACTTTGTTATAGTCTAATTTTTCTCTTAATATCTTATGAATTGTGGTGTGGGAAGTCTTATGAATACACAAAGCAAGGTCGTTAATGGTGAACCTCCGACCTTCAGGCCTGTAACTTTTTAGACAATTATTTTAATTTTAGACAACTTTTTCAATTTAGACACTGAATTCTCTACACCATTTGCAAACATGTTAAACAGATAGGCATTTTTCTCCATAAACTTCGATTAACTAACGATGAATGTCAATAGTAGAAATCCATTTTTCGTTTAGAAAACGTATCACAACACGAATTTCGCATCTGGCGGTAACAGCGATCGGGAGCTCCATCTTCGAAGGCTGCTAGGCCGCCACTGACCACTGAGCCACTGATACTGAGGAATGTAGCAAGGCGAGAGTGGTGCGATGTGAGATAAGGAGAGTTACCCATAAGGCAGTATTGCCAGATTCCTCAGCACGTCGCATTCTTTCTCAGCGGCGTAAGGAACCTTTTTTACGAATGACCCTCGTAGATTAGATAACAGAAACCATCTCGTTTAATAATACATACAAATATAAAAAGTATAATAAAAAACATAAAAAGGATAATAAAATAGGATAATGACAAATGAGATTCAATTTAAACATATCGATTAAAACTCGTGCAAATGCATGAAAGGGCATCTGATAAAACAAAAACAAAATTTCATTAAAAAATGAACTTAAGATATTTTATTATTTTTTACCTCAGCTGATGTACACTGGCAAATTTGTAGATTTGATCCTCCCATAAAGCTGGATTCTTTCCAAATATTCTTAATCCCAATCTACCTGCATTATCATACATCCCCCTGCTGAGCAAATGATCCAAATAATCTATTCCTACAGATTGGACGGTATGCCTGTATATATTTCTAGAGTTCTGCATTAAAATATCTAGAGCATCATCAAACTTACTAAAAATTAAAACACAATGGTTATCAAACAAGTGTTATGAAACTTTTCTGTTTGTTTTTTAATTGGATTATAAAATGTCGACATGATTAAAGGATATTTAAGTATAAAAGGTTTATTTCACGCAATTATATTAATTTCTACTTATATTCCTCTGTTAATTTTTAACACATTAGCTGCCATAAGAAGCATACCTAGCATCACACACTGTGTCCCACTGACCGCTGGACGTTACCTAAGCAACTCAGACGCCTAACCATGTTTGAGCAACGTGAAACCGCATTGGTTATTCTAAGCCATATATTTTGTATGAATGGGCTATAGTATGGTTGTAAGAGCAGAAAAAAGTAATTGGTCACAACAGTTCCGTGAGATTTATTCTATATAGCTTGACGTCACTTGAACAAGAAGTTTTAAAAAAATCTAGAATGTTCGAGATGTCATCGAAAAATGCCGAAATGTCTAGTAATTTCTGGAATGTCAGAAAATGTATAGAAACACACAAGTTGACAGTTTAAATAACGGTAATAATTGAGTTTTTAAAGTTAATAGTGGTCATTGTTGTAAAAGTTGTAAACATACAGTTGATGTTTGAATAAAGCATTTTAAAAAAGTGTAACATTGGTGACAGCGGTAGGATTAAAGAGATATTTAAACAATTTTTAAAGGTTAGTACAAAGATCTACTGAATTTGATATAGAAATGGAAACGTCCGGACTCCCCGCATCGTTTTTAAAAATGGAAAAGGAAAAAGAGAAGCATAGGGAGGTGAAGGAGAAGCCTAGACAAGAAGAAGAACTGAAGGAGAAGCGTAAACAGGCAGAGGAAGAGATAAAGACACAGGCAGCAACCACCTTGCAATTTCTTCCTCGAGATGCACCTAGTTATACTTCTCTCGTTCAAGATTTAGAACTATGGCCAGCAGTATCTAAAACAGATGTTCGTAAGTCAGCTGAAAGTTCGATATTATAAAAAAAGGCATTAAAAAATTATTTAATTTTGGCGTACCAGATACCTAAAGATTTTCTGAAACAAATTGATATACAGGCATTTATAGATGGGATACAGGATGTAGAAATGCAACAATTTCTCCGATTACAACATTAGAAAACATTAAAGGGGCATTAATCTCAGCCCAGAAGTATAAAGCAGCGAAAAGCATTTCCAGCTCTCGCCCAAAATTAAAAGAAATAAGAGTTCGATAAAATGAAGATGTCACTACCGCAGATAACCAACAATCTATTTTATATAAAATTTTAAGTATACTACAAAATCTAAACAAAAAACTCGAAATGAAAACAGAAGATGTTTTAATTGTGGAAGAATGGGACGTATGCAAACACTTGCAAAAGCCGATCCCAAACAAGAAAAGAAAAATCAAAGAATGAAGCCAGAAGGTCGCCTAGACTCGACATCCAGAAGCCAGTCATATAGTCCTGCTAGAAATACCTACTAGTGGAGATATGGCTATAAGAAATCGATCTCCCACAACTAACCACAGAAAGGAAAGAGACACCCTGAAATCTTAATTTACTCATTTAAGGAGTAACTAGTGCTTAGTAAAAATGAAATAGAAAAGTTAAGAGAACATCAATTTTGCAGAACAAATTTTAGGTTCAAGGCTAGTGTCAGCTTGGGACCATTATGACTCTAAATAAGGATATTGACATAATCCCATCCAAAAAAGTAAACCAATGAACTTTTTAATTTGTCATTTTCATTTCTCTATCAGTATCATACCACTTTCCAATTTTTGCATAAGGAGTAGTTTCTTTCGCTTTGCATTGAGCGACGTACCGATCTGTTTCGAATACCACTATGCCTAATATATCAACTGGCAGGCCATAATAATTCAAGTAAGTTTTAGCATTTGAATTACTATTAACTTGTAATGGTAATGACACGCTGGCTTCACGTAGTTCTAAGAATAAATCGCATCTATACCTTATGGCCACATGAAGCACATGATGCATCTCATTAAAATATTACAAAAATAAAAATTCTTCCACAAATTAATTATCAAAATATGTCAAAAAAAACAATACAATATCAATTCTATAAAAAAAACTTGAGGATCTGAAAAGGAACTTGGCAGCTAATGTGTTAATAACGAGAGGTTTTATATTTTATTTAGTTATAGTTTAAAAAAATGTTTCAACAAATTTATAAGATAATGTAAAAGGTTTAAATACAGTTAGAGACAGGGCTAAAAATTATTAAGAACAATGCTAAAATCTGAACATTTTAATTAACCTAGATAATAAATGTTACTTACTTGTGCTGAATAAACCACTGGATCCGATCATCTAAATCATAAGGACTTGCTACTACTACATCTTTAGGTGCTACAATGAAAAATCTGTTTTCTTCCAAAAGTACATCCAGATGATAATCATTGACACTGTACTCTTCGTAGCCCCTTAATGATAAGCTGTCTGTACAGATGTCGGTATAGTCATTGTCTCTATACTCAACTATGTATAATTGAGGACGTAAGCTCTTTTGATTTTCATCTAATTCTTTAGGAAAACCCAATAAAACCAGTTGTTGGTCTAAAGGTGCGATTCCACTTATATAAAATTCTGTTTGAAAAGTGGATACTAGAATATAAAAGAAAAACTATATAAAAATCACATCCTATCTAGAACTAGAAGGATATACAATTAAAAAAGAAATATTAAAAAAAAACTTACCTGGATCAACTAAATATTCTGGTAAATCTCTATTTGCCAATTCTATATTGCTTCTTTTTCTTATCACACACACCCTTACTGTATCTACCCAGCCAATTAACAGTGTTCTACTATCAGCCCACCTCAGATTGCACCTAAACTTGTCTATTGAAATTCTAAAAGGAAAAAATATGTGATTTTGAACAAAAGTTGCTAAACATAATTATTACCCTGGATGTTCTTCCCATTTGATGAGTCCTAAAGAACATCTAGCATTCATGTCATAGACCCTCACACCAATATTACTAGACCAAGCCAAAAAGTTCTCACCCCAACAAAGGCTTCTAACAAGTCCTTCACTTTCACATAGTACTGTAGACTTAAGGTTGCCAAGAAATGTGCGTTCATAGAGAGTCAGCTTGTCATCTCCTAAAAAACAAATATGATTTTTGAAAGTAACAAACAAATTGAATGAGTACGTATCTTTTCTTTTTACATTGTATGTCATAAACATCTATCTTTTTACCTCAAGAGTTTGTTAATAATTGTCAAGTGCCGCTTCCAAGGAGATTTATTAACTCTCACGCTCTTCAATTCATTTTTTCAATGGTTTGGTTATAAAAATTTATATAATTTATAATTAAATTAATTATAGCATCTTATCAATTATCTTAAATGTGCATGCCCCTACAGAGGAAAAGTAAGACGATGTCAAAGAAAAATTCTATGAAGAACTAGAAGCTGCATACCATTCATGCCCAAAGAATGGCATAAAAATTATTTATGGTGATCTCAACGCAAAAATAGGAAAAGAGCAACAAAAGCTACCAACTATAAGTAAGCACAGACTTCACGAGGTATCCAATGACAATGAAGGCCAGTAAATCGACAGGCCAAAGAAACCTACAGAATCTGACAATAGGAGACTATAACATCGAAAGCGTGAAAAATTTTACATATGTAGGTTCACAAGTTACCGCAGATAACAATGTCAGTGAAAAAGTTAAGAGAAGAATACATATTGCTAATAAAACATATAATGGACTAATTAAACATCTAAGATCTAACAACATCACAAGAAAAACCAAATGCAAAATATACAAGACCCTGATAAAACCGGTCCTTGTATACGGATCAGAGGAATGGACACTGTAGTAAAGCAATGAGAACCTATTAGGTATGTTTGAACGAAAAATCCTTAGACAGATATATAAGGGGGTAAAGGAAAATGACATATGGCGCAGAAGATATAACTTTGAACTATACACAGCATACAATGAATCCGAGCTCATAACATCCATAAAGATCAGATGTCTGCACTGGATGGGCCATGTTGAACGGATGTTGGAGACTGAAACACCAAAACATATAATGAGCCAAACACCAGTAGGGAGAAGGTCAAAGGGAAGACCCAAACTTAGATACATGGAACAAGTGGAACAAGATCTGAAAACACTTGGAAAAACAAAGTAAGGAACAGAACAGAATGGCGGAAAATCCTAGAACAAGCCAGGACCCAGAAAAGGTTGTCGGGCTACTGATGATGATGAAAGATGTAAAAAGTTATTAATTTGTAATAGACATTTGTTTGTAAGATGTAACTGATTATGTTCAGTTAAATTTATGTTACAGCTAGTAATAAAAACAGCTGATTGATAACAAATTTGTATTGTTTAATTTCTTTCACAATCTTCCTTTCTTTTGAGAAATAACAAAATAATACTGAAAGGAAAGTAGAATGACTATATAAGGTAAGTGTGACTGATTCTCATTTTTTTTTCTATGTATTGGTTAAAGAGAGGCTTACCATATTTGTCATTTTTTGTATCTTTCTTAAACCAATCTTATTATTTTCCTTACAGTTTATATGTGTCAATTTTAAATTTTTTTTTATTTCAATGTCCTCCATTCTACATATATAGACCTGTGTCGAAAAGCTTACTGTTGTGTCCTTCAAAACACCAGAGTGCTGGTTTGCAAAGAGAAAGTACTTGGACCTGGAATTTTTCATTTCTTTTGTAGTTCCAGAAATAAACTTCCACCTTGGGTAAATTTTTATGCAACCCAAGTTCTGGGCAACCTCACTTTCCCATTCAGATCCATTTATTGTTACAAGTGATAATAAACTATGCAATTTGGTAAGTTGCATACTTATAAACTAAATAAAACATTTGAAAAAACTCCTTTTATTGCAATTTTTTATCCTGTTTTAATTATGTTGTGTCCTTCAAAACACCTGAGTGCTGGTTTGCAAAGTGAAAGTACTTGGACCTGGAATTTTTCATTCCTCTTGTAGTTCCAGAATCAAAATTCTCCCTTGGGTAAATTTTTATGCAAACCAACTTCTGGGCACTGGGTAGGGCACTCTTTTGTCCTGGAATTGAGAAATTGATTCCGAAGACGGAATAACTATAAAACTACAAATTAGTCATAATATAATATAATCTTTTGAGAAATAACAAAATAATACTGAAAGGAAAGTAGAATGACTATATAAGGTAAGTGTGACTGATTCTCATTTTATCAGTTTATATATGTCAATTTTAAATTTTTTTTTATTTCAATGTCCTCCATTCTACATATATAGACCTGTGTCGAAAAGCTTACTGTTGTGTCCTTCAAAATACCAGAGTGCTGGTTTGCAAAGAGAAAGTACTTGGACCTGGAATTTTTTATTTCTTTTGTAGTTCCAGAAATAAACTTCCACCTTGGGTAGATTTTTATTCAACCCAAGTTCTGGGCAACCTCACTTTCCCATTCAGATCCATTTATTGTTACAAGTGATAATAAACTATGCAATTTGGTAAGTTGCATACTTATAAACTAAATAAAACATTTGAAAAAACTCCTTTTATTGCAATTTTTCATCCTGTTTTAATTATGTTGTGTCCTTCAAAACACCTGAGTGCTGGTTTGCAAAGTGAAAGTACTTGGACCTGGAATTTTTCATTCCTCTTGTAGTTCCAGAATCAAAATTCTCCCTTGGGTAAATTTTTATGCAAACCAACTTCTGGGCACTGGGTAGGGCACTCTTTTGTCCTGGAATTGAGAAATTGATTCCGAAGACGGAATAACTATAAAACTACAAATTAGTCATAATATAATATAATCTTTTGAGAAATAACAAAATAATACTGAAAGGAAAGTAGAATGACTATATAAGGTAAGTGTGACTGATTCTCATTTTATCAGTTTATATATGTCAATTTTAATTTTTTTTTTATTTCAATGTCCTCCATTCTACATATATAGACCTGTGTCGAAAAGCTTACTGTTGTGTCCTTCAAAATACCAGAGTGCTGGTTTGCAAAGAGAAAGTACTTGGACCTGGAATTTTTTATTTCTTTTGTAGTTCCAGAAATAAACTTCCACCTTGGGTAGATTTTTATTCAACCCAAGTTCTGGGCAACCTCACTTTCCCATTCAGATCCATTTATTGTTACAAGTGATAATAAACTATGCAATTTGGTAAGTTGCATACTTATAAACTAAATAAAACATTTGAAAAAACTCCTTTTATTGCAATTTTTCATCCTGTTTTAATTATGTTGTGTCCTTCAAAACACCTGAGTGCTGGTTTGCAAAGTGAAAGTACTTGGACCTGGAATTTTTCATTCCTCTTGTAGTTCCAGAATCAAAATTCCCCCTTGGGTAAATTTTTATGCAACCCAACTTCTGGGCACTGGGTAGGGCACTCTTTGGTCCTGGAATTGAGAAATTGATTCCGAAGGCGGAAGAACTATAAAACTACAAATTAGTCAACGGCAAGGATGCAGAAAGCAAAGGAGAACTACTGCATTAAAGTCCTTTTGGAACTCCTAGTTTTAACTATCATGGCTGTAAATAACTTAAGTCAAAACGTTATTGATCATGGATCTCGGAACCCAAGATCCGGCAAGAGAGGACAATCTCAAGACTGCAGGGCCTCTCAGGTCGTTAATATGCGAAATCCTTGCAAAATAGCCACAAGGAACGTCACAAGCATGTTTGAGTCAGGTAAAATATATAATGCCATAAAAGAAATGAAAAGAATGCAAATCAGCATCCTCGGAATAAGTGAAATGCGATGGCCGGGATCAGGAGTATGTGACGTAGATGGATATCAAGTGTACCATGCCGGAAATACCGATGCCAATCACTATAATGGAGTTGCAATCGTAGTAGTAAAACACTTAGCTCAATCAGTATTAACTTATATCCCCATATCTGATAGAGTAGTGCTAGTAAAATTTAGTTCAAAGCCGTTCATTACCAACGTAATTCAGGTCTATGCCCCAACATCATCCAGTGATGAAGATAAATTAGAAGCATTCTACAAAGATCTTACTGATGCTCTAAATCTTGTCAAAGCAGCAGAAAACACCATAGTCCTCGGAGATTTTAACGCTAAAGTCGCAAAGGACGCTGTTTGAACATTGTGGGGGATTATGGCCTGGGAAACATAAACGAACGTGGAAATCGACTTGTCCAGTTCTGTCCAGAACCCGATTTCATTATATCGAATACCCACTTTAAACTACCATCGAGAAGACTCTACACCTGGAAGTCAAATGCAGAATCAGAGGACAAAATTATTAGGAACCAAATCGACTTTATTCTAATAAAAAATCGATTTAGAAACTGCATCAAATCAGTTAAAACTTATCCAGGTGCTGACATTGGATCCGATCACAATCCCATAGTAGCTGTATCCCAATTAAAATTAAAAAAGGTGATCAAAAGAAGTCTCGCAAAAATATTGATACAGCCCAATTACAAGACGAGAAAGGTAAGGAATCAGTTCAAAGACAACTGAACAAAAATTTAATTTGGGAAAATATTGGTGAAAACGTCGATGAGGGCTTAAATAAAATCGTAAAACAACAGTAAAAGAAATCTGTGTGAGAAATTTACAAGGCAGGTCAAAACTAAAAAAGCAGGCTTGGATGACGGATGACATATTGGATTTGATGGAACAACGGCGACTAGCAAAAAACAACGAAACACTTTACAAGAGCATACAAAAAGAAATTCGAGGTAAAATACTAGAAGCAAAGAGTCAACATCTAGCCAAACAGTGTCATGACATTGAAGAACTTGAAAAAGATATGACACATTTAACATGTATAAAAAAGTCAAAGAAGCGGCTGGTATCTTCAATAAGAAACAAAATGCATTGCTACATGATGAAAATGGTAAAGTACTATTTGAAGTAGAGGACAAACTTAACGAATGGGAAAATTACGTCACGAACCTATTCGGACACGATAGGAGTAGTTCACCTCCCGATATTACTAACTGCGACGGACCCCTAATAACACGCTCTGAGGTTATAAAAGCCATACAATCATCAAAAGATGGTAGAGCGACTGATCCTGATGAAATTCCAACTGAAATATATAAGCTTATAAATGATAGCAATGTTTTAGAGAGTATAACTTCGTTTTTCAATACCATTTATACCAGAGGACAACTACCTAATGGTTGGTCTAATTCACTGTTTATAGCTCTACCTAAGAAGAAAACAGCAAAAACCTGTGCTGATTATAGAACCATCAGTTTGTTAAACCACCTATTGAACATTTTTCTGAAGGTAATATGTGGTCGTATCTACAATAAATGCGAGGAATACCTGGATGACACTCAGTTTGGTTTCCGTAACAGGTTTGGAATGAGAGATGCACTGTTTGGAATGAATGTACTTGCTCAAAGATGTCGTGATATATCTGTAGACATAAACTGTTGTTTTATTGACTTCCAAAAGGCATTTCATCGTGTTAAGCACTCTATATTGATCGAAGCTCTAAAAGACATTGGCTTGGACGGCAGAGATGTTTGAATAATTGCAAATTTATATTGGAATCAAACAACATCAGTTTTAGTAGATGGTGTGGAATCACAGGCTCTCAATATTAAAAGAGGAGTACGGCAGGGATGCCTCTTGTCACCCCTGGTTTTAACGTTTACTCCGAAAGAATTTTCAGAAAAGCACTTTCTGAAAAACAAGAAGATCAATAATTTGCGATATGCGGACGATACAGTACTCCTAGCTTCTAGTCAAGTTGAGAGTTGTAGGGAGGCAGGTATGGATCTTAACATACGGAAAACCAAAATACTCGTAATAAGTAAACAACAGCATATAAAACCGTCTATACAAATGTAAATAATACCAAACGTGAGCAAGTTGATAAAATCGTTTACCTTGGACAGCAATTAAATTGTAACACAGAAAGTCACGGCAAAATTATATCTAGGATAGAGCAGGCTAGAGCTGCTTTTAGAAGGATGTCCAAGGTGTTATGTAACAGAGACCTAAAATTGGCATTGAGAATCCGCCTACTTCGCTGCTATGTATTCTTGGTCTTACTTTATGGTGTCGAGTCCTGGACTGTGAATAAAATCGATCTAAATCGCCTTGAGGCTTTCGAAATGTGGTGCTATAGAAGAATTTTAAAAGTTTCCTGGGTGGAGAAGATTCGAAACTCCACAATACTAGAACGTCTCAGCAAGACTACTGAGATCATAAAAAGTATCAAGCAGAGAAAGCTGGAATATTTCGGACATGTAATGAGTGGTCCCAAATATAGGTTGCTACAAAATATCATGCAAGGAAACGCAGTCCAGGACAAAGAAGAACCTCATGGTTGAAGAACTTACGAGATTGGTATGGTGTTTATACAAGCATGCTATTTAGGGTGGCAGTGAATAAAATTAAGATAGCTATGATGGTAACCAACGTTCTGAAAGGACATGGTACATGAAGAAGAAGAACTTCTGGGCAACCTCACTTTCCCATTCAGGTCCATTTATTGTTACAACTGATAATAATCTATTCAATTTGGTAAGTTGCATACTTATAAACTAAATAAAACATTTGAAAAAACCCCTTTTATTGCAATTTTTCATGTGATTTTAATTATGCTTAATATGTGATACTGTTACTTTCAACTCTCTGTGGTTGTTAGATGTCATGAGCTGATCATGTTGGTCAGTATTTTGTGTAATCTGCCACACTCTGGGTATCATTTTTTTATGAAGTCTCAAACTTTGGGAGCCATTTTGTGTAAAGCCCAAAACTGCAATGAATGTTAGTATGTAGCTAAAACTACAAACTGGAGAAACTCCCCTAATAACCACTTGCAGCGACTATGGTTGTAAATAAAAGATCCATCAAGGAACAAAAAAAATATATAAGATAAACAAATAAAATTAGGACACCACCTTGTTTTTACTCAGGGCATACAAGGAAACCTGATGACATTCAAGTAAATAAGGAATAAGAATTGATCTAACTATTCTTAAGCTCGAACAAAATGGTTGTCTGAACTATACATTAGCATACTATTTGTTAATAAAAATGTAAAGCATATAGATATAGTAATCATAAGAAATTTTACAGGTTTAGAGCTCTTTCAAACATGTTCACAAACAACTTTCTAAATTCATTTCTACCACACAGCTACTAGGTACACAACTAGCTAATCCTCTATCATACTATTTAGTATTAACAATATAACAATTTACAATTATATTGTGTCTATACTTAAATATTTTGTAAGTGAGTTCTTGTGTTTTTTTAAGCTTTCTGACAGTTTGCAATTTCAAAAACAAAGATGCTTGAAAATAAATATACCTACTTACATTGTAGATTTTATACAAGTCATTATGTCATTTACTTGCCTGTAATAAACCTCTTATTAATTCCAAACTTAAAATAAAGAGGATCTAGAGCCACTGTTTTCAAGAGCCTTCCAAGATTGAGTTGAACATCATTCTCCTTTGAGAATAAACTATGGATGAATACTTTGCCATCATCTGAACAAGTTGCAACAAACTCTCCATTGGAATCTATAGATATCTGATTAACACTAACTGTATGTGCCTTCAATTCCTTTCCCTGTATACTGTTACCTTGGTGATCTAAGATATGGATCACACCCCAATGTGATCCCAAACAAATAAACTAAAAGAAAAAAGAAGTACAATACAAGTAAAATGTGAACTAAATCGTTTAATAATCATTTAGAATAAAAACTGTGCACTAATTTAAACTGAAAAATCATATTATGCTGAATATGGGAATTTATTATAGGCACAAAATGAAGGTAGTAGAAGATCATACTTTTGGGTGTACTGCTATATATGTTGCCGAGGAGGCCAATAATATGTTTTGTACATCATTAGACAGCCTCACATATTTTAATTTTGGTTCTATTTCATCTTCTGAGCTCTCTGTATCACTGTTGTAGTTCTAGAAATATTAATAAAATTAAACAAAAATAACCTCAGACTATGAATTCAAATGTATTATTAAGAAAATGCATATTACATACATTTAAATTAATATCAGACATTATTTATTTCTAATGAAGTATTGAAACTTATCATTTTCTAAAGAAAAAATAAAAAATATTGATGATTCATATAATATTGACATTACAACCAGTGTTCTGTCATTGTTTCTGACAGCAAATTATCTGTTAAAACTGGTGAGAAGATAGTAACGTTGATAGAAGATAACCATAGGCGGAGAATCTGAAGTAAAAAAAGAAATATACCTTGCAGATCTTTATTCCATATTATCAGTAGTAAGTTCAATTGTTATGAAATTATATTTTGTTAAAGTAATTTGATCATGTGATAACCAAAAAATTGTTCTTAATTTGCTTACTTTTATGACTCCATGGACAGTACGTGTATAATTATCTTTATCATTATTTTTATTCTTTTGACGGGAAAATGACTAGCGAATTTCTATCTCATTGCATTTAAATTTACTTGGCTCTGCGTTTCGCTATACTATAAAGTTTATCTTAATATCTGAACATATTAATGATTTAATTATTATAAATCAACTTTAGCTCTAATCAATCAAGATTTCAACTGTAAATTTTTATATTAAATTATATTAAAATTTTAAACAAATTTAAAATACTGATTAAATTAAAATTAATTTTCACATTTTCTGGCAATGTTTTCCACAGTAAGATAAATTTTATATACAATCTGAATATTTTAACATAAACAAATGTTCCTGTAATTTTAAATAAAATTTAAAAATATTTGAGAAAGATAGGTCATCAACGAATATACAGAGAATGCAAAATAAACCTAAGCGACAATCAATTTGGATTTCGTATGGGGCTTGGTACAAGGGAGGCATTATTTGGCCTTCAGATATTACTACAAAAATGCCGAGATAAGCGAAAAGACGTGTTCCTCTGTTTTATCGACTACGAAAAAGCGTTTGATCGAGTATAACACACAGAACTCATAGAAACCTTAACACAACATGGTATAGACCATAACACTGTAGCACTTATTAAAAAACTATATTGGGATCAAATGGCGTCTATCAAAATAGACAATCGTCTGACAGCAGAATTGCCAATAAAAAGAGGAGTTCGTCAGGGCTGTGTACTTTCTCCAGTGTTATTTAATATATATTCCGAAAAGATCTTTCAAAATGCCCTCGAAAATGTTGAAGAAGGAATAAAAATCAACGGAGAATACGTAAACAACTTAAGAAAGATACGCAGACGACACCGTCATTATTGCGAACAGTGCTGAGGGTTTACAACGACTTTTGAATGTCAGAACCAGAGAGGGAGATAGCTTGGGACTAAATATAAACACAAATAAAACAAAAGTAATGGCTGTTACACGTGCACCAAATGTCGACATTAATATTCGTATCTATAACAAACATATAGAACCAGTACAAAGATTCCAGTATCTTGGTTGATGGATAACAAACGATCTTGACCACGTGGTCGAAATACGTGCTCGTATAGAATATGCTAGATCCGCATTTCAACGAATGAAAAACATTACTAATAAACTCTACTTATTGTTGGCTATCCGATACCAATTTGTAAAAATGTTTATTTATTCCATATTGCTATACGGAGTGAAAACATGGACTCTCAGAATTACAAGTATGAGGCGTATAGAAGCCTTTGAGATGTAGGTTTTTCGAAGGATGCTGAAGATCTCTTGGACAGAGCACGTGACCAACAACGAGGTGCTAAGAAGAATGGGTACTGAGAGAGAACTAAATATTGTAAAAAACAGAAAAACGAGTTATCTAGGACATATTTACAGAGGAGAAAAATACAACTTCCTACGACTTATAATGGAAGGGAAAGTGGAAGGAAGAGGAGGTCCAGGAAGAAGAAAATGCTCCTGGTTGAAGAATGTAAGAGACTGGACAGGTATGGACACACATTCGATACTAAGAACAGCTCAAGATAGAGAGCAATTTGCTGTAGTTATAACCAACCTTCAACCAGATGACCAAGTAAAGAGATGGAAAGGGCATTTTCAGGAGATGCTAGGTATTCCCAGAGATAACGCAGATGAATTGTCGAAAACCCGCAGAATATAGACTTGCCTATTTCTTGCGAGGCCTCTTCCAAAACGGAGATAATAACAACTGTCGTGTTATCAAAGAGGGGTTACAAATAATAATCGTTACTTCACAACATCAGTTTATTCTCAACCCTCAAACATACATGCTTGCCCGAGCTTCGGCTACGTTCACATGACATCCCTGTCATCTGTGTTGCCTAACTCCGGCGCCTATATCTTAATCTAAGCTAACAACACATCTCCTTTTTTTTATAAAAGATCCCTGTGTCATTAATGATCTTATACCTAAACTAACTTAAACTACTACAAACATAATCTGTTAAATGAACCGGTTTCTTCACAAGTCTTTTTGGCCTGCTAGGCTTTACGCACTCAAAGTCCGATACACTATCGCTTTTATCCTGACCCGATGGAGGTAAAACATGATTTCCACTTTGTTCGATTTTGTCCTGAAATACACTGGGTTCCCCCCTACTACTTTCCTCCATTATTTTACCCTGTATGTCACCATTGCTTTGATTAGAGCAAGGCATTAGCTTTGTGCTACTAGAAATTGGCGGAACATAATCATTTGAGGATTCTGGTTGGGTGCTCAATACAGGGAAACAGTAGGGTGCATGAATCAAATGCCATCTATTTCTTCTAAATTTCCCGGTTTCAGTTTCAATTATATAGGACCTGGGTTCCTGACAGATCGCAACAACTCGCCCATATTTCCTGATATCAACCACCCACACAGAATCACCAACCTTAAGAGGATCTAAATCCTTGGCATTGTGTCGCTTATTGTAGTTTTTCACTTGTTTATCCTTTATTTCATTCTTTTTATTTTTAGTGTTTGGTTCTTTTGAAAAGTTTAATAAGCTTGGAAGCTGGGGTAAGTTAGATCTTAATTTTCTATTCATTAATAATTCAGAAGGTGAAACACCACATTCTAGGGGTGTACATCTATATGCTAACAATGCCAAACTTAGGTCCTCTTTTTTATTTTTCTGAATTAATCTTTTTGCAATTTGTACAGTGCGTTCCACTCCACCGTTGCTCTGAGGCCAGTGCGGACTGCTCGTCGTATGAACAAAATTATATTCTTTTGAAAACTTTATAAATTTTGATGAAAATTGAGTACCACAGTCGGATCTAACTTCCTCTGGGATACCATAACGAGAGAAAATATCTTTAAGCTTAGGAATAATGGCATCTTCTGTCATATTGGTTAAAGTAAAAATTTCAAACCAATGTGAAAAGTAGTCAGTGGCAATCAAATACCACTTATCATAACATTTAAACAAATCAACCCCCAGTTTTTGCCACGGCCTTTGTACAGTATTGTCTTTATGAAATGTTTCTCTATGATTTACTCTGTGTTCAACACATTGGGGACAATGTGTGACAAGGTTATTAATCTGGGATGACAAACCCAGCCACCAAACGCTCTGTTTGGCACGATCTCGACATTTTACAATTCCCATATGGCCTGTATGAATAAATTCCAACACCTTGAGTTGAAGACTCTTAGGAATGATTATGCGAGACCCTTTTAAAAGTAATTGTTCCGAATAGGAAATTTCATATCTATATTGATAGTATGGCAACAATTCAAATGGCAATTTAGATCTTTCAGGCCAAGAAGACAAAGAATATTCTTTTAGTTTTTTACAAATATATTCATTTTCTTGTTCTGTTTTTATTAAATTCAAAAAATAATCTTTAATTGGTAAATTATGAATAATTGACTGCACATATGCTGCAGTTTCAGCAGTTAGTTCTTTATTAGCTAACGTATCTGTTTGTAAAGGGGCCCGACTTAAAGTATCTGCTACAATTAAATTTTTTCCCGGCGTGTAGATTACAGTATACTTGTATCGCATTAAACGCATTCGAAATCTTTGCAAACGTGGCGTTAACTCATCTAAATTTTTAGTTTGCAGAATTTGTAGTAAAGGTTTATGGTCTGTTTCAAAAATTAGGTTAGGAACTCCTGAAATAAAATCATAAAAATATTCTGCTGCCCATGTAAGTGCAAGAGCTTCTTTCTCAATCTGAGCGTATCGTGTTTCAGCTGAGTTCAGAAGCCTAGATGTAAAAGCCACTATTTCCCGAGTATGATCTACATTTTCTTGAAATAGACATGCACCTATACCAAAACAACTTGAGTCTGCACTAACAATTATGGTTTTATTAGCATCAAAAAACGCTAGATTTGGAGGGCTCTCTAACTTTTGTTTTAAAGTGCTGAAAGCTTTATCTTGTGCTGGACCCCACAAAAAGTTAATATTTTTTTTTAGTAAGTGTGTTAATGGTTCAAGAATCTCAGATTTATTATGAATGTATTTTGCAGCAAAATTAATCATACCCAGCCATCTTGACAGCTCAGTCTTATTTTTTGGTTCAGGAAAATCACGGATAGCTTTAACCCTATCTGGATCAATTAATATCCCTTGCTCAGAGACCATATGACCCAAGTATTTAGCTGTTTTTGTTGCTATAGAGCATTTGTTTTTATTTAGTGTAATACCTTCCTTATGAAGTTTTGTTAGGACTGTGTTCAAAATATTGTCATGATCCTCTATTGTCCTTGCATGAATAAGAATGTCATCTATATGGACAACACAGCCTTCAATGCCAGTTAAGATTTTTGAAAATCTCATAGTAAAATACTCTGGGGCACAAGATATACCAAATGGAAGCCTTTTAAAGAAAAATCTGCCAAAAGGTGTTATAAAAGTTGTTAACAACTGACTTTCCTTATTCAATTTTATTTGGTAAAACCCACTTGTGGTATCCAATTTTGAGAAGAATTTAGACCCTTTCAACTGTGCTAGTGTATGAGATATTTTCCCGAGAGGAAAATGTGACCGTAACACGTTTTCATTAAGTTTAGTATAGTCACCACAAAGCCGTACACAATCTCCCTTGTCCACACAAACAATTGGGCTGACCCAAGAAGTAGGATCTTCAATGGGTTCAATTATCCCTAATTTTAGCAATCTATCAATTTCAATTCTTAATTTTGGTAACAGAGGTAAAGGAACAGTTCTGGGAACGCTCTGTACATAAGGTTTAGCATCTGGCTTAATTCTAATTGACATTTCCATTTTAAATTCACCTATATCACTAAAAATACCAGGAAATGTTTTAGCAACAGACTCTAAATTAAATTTTGAAAACATATTAGTACTCTCAGATTGATTACAATGAACAACACTGCAACTGATTTGATTTACCTGTTTAAGCTTACAATTAGAAAAATTTAGAACATTAAACTTAATGATTGATTCTCTGCTTAATATAGGTTGTCTCAACTTCCTAATACAATATATTGTTTCATCATTTGTAAAACCGTCATAAGTAAATTTTATATGTAGCTTACCCACTGTGTCCAATTTATGATCGTCCGCTGCACCAATTGCATCACATGCCACAATTTTACCCACATATTCTGGAGGTAATTTTTCATAGGGAAAGCAGTTAACATCTGCTCCTGTATCCACAAAAAAAGGTACCTTAAATTTGTCATCCAATAAGATGTCTACATACCAACGATCCTTCTTGTCTAGGTACACTTGGCCAATAAAGGAATCTGTATGTACCACTTGATTTACTGAATCCCTTCCTTCGTCATCTGTACTACTGCTACTGGTGGACCTTGAACACTTAACAGCTCTGACAGCTTTCTTCCTGCACATCACACTCCAATGACCTCTACGTGAACAAGATCTGCATTCAGAGAACTTGGCTGGACATTTCTCCCTATTTTTACATGTAGGTATGCCACAGTATCCACATCTGTAACCTTCCTTAACTTTCTCATGAGTTGTTTCTTGTTTAGCAAAACTCTTACCTTGATGTCTTTTATCACTACGCTCCCTGTAGTCCTGTTTAACTGCACTAACTGACTGCTCCTGTCTCATAATTCTATTTTGACTATCTTGAAGTTCAGCTTGGCGTGCTATTTGTATTGCCTTCTCTAGTGTCAAACCATCATTTAGTTGCATTCTTTCGCTCACCTTTTTATCAGCTATTCCGATAACTATCCTGTCACGAATTAACTCATCTTTAAGAGCTCCATAGCTACAGTGCTCTGCAAGAGTATGTAGACTTGAAATAAAGTTTCCCACAGGTTCTCCTGGCCTTTGTACCCTTGAATTAAATTGAAATCTCTCAAAGATTGTATTTCTTCGGGGAATAAAATGATTGTCGAAAATCTGCATTACATCTTGAAAGGATGCATTCTCCACTGGTTGATTTTGAAGTAAAATATCTTCTGCTTCATTTCCCATTAAATACAACAGTAGGTCTAATTTATCCTTGTCAGATTTTTGTCCAAATCCACTTACAGACATATATCTCTCTACTCTTTTCTTCCATTGGGGCCATGTCTGGGGCTGTGTAAAATCAAATTCGCTTGGAGCCGAAATGTTCGCAAACACTTCTTTATTTATTTGGATAGGTGCATCCATTTTAAGGATTTTAGGTCCCCTCTGATTTATAGGTTATGCATAAGATTTGCACTGTTGTCACGTTCGACCACTCTTTGCTTGTTTAATGTTAACAAAACAAAGCACCAGCTGCCACCATGTCGTGTTATCAAAGAGGGGTTACAAATAATAATCGTTACTTCACAACATCAGTTTATTCTCAACCCTCAAACATACATGCTTGCCCGAGCTTCGGCTACGTTCACATGACATCCCTGTCATCTGTGTTGCCTAACTCCGGCGCCTATATCTTAATCTAAGCTAACAACACAACAACTATCAAATCTCTGAGAAACAACAAGTCACCGGGAATCGATAACATTGCTGCTGAAATACTTAAAGCTGATCCGCATCTAACTGCTGAACTTTTGCTCCCCATAATCCGAAAGGTGTGGGAAACAAACCACATTCCAGTGGGCTGGAGAAAAGGTAACATTATCAAACTTCCAAAAAAAGGCAACCTCACACTGTGCAAAAATTGGAGAGGAATAACCTTGCTTACTGTCATAAATAAAATGTTCACGACCATCATACTAAAAAGATTAACAAATAAGGTTGAGTTTCGAGCTAATCAAGCAGGCTTTAGACCAGAATCCTCCTGCATAGACCACATTATTACTGTGAGGGTAATAATGGAAAAATCGGTTGAATTGAACACACCCCTATACATGTTTTTGTTGATTTTGAACGTGCCTTTGATAGCTTGTCTCACGCTGCTATATGGAAAATTTTAGAGCTAAGAAACATCCCGCAAAAAATAATTTCTATTATAAAGTCACTATATACTGATGCGAAATGCAGCGTGACACACAATGGGATCAACAGTGACGAATTCGACGTACTTACTGGAGTTGGACAGGGATGCGTGCTTTCTCCGTTTCTTTTTAACATAGCTATAGACTATGTTCTCTCCAAACTAGACTCCGACACAAGAGGGATACAATGGACGTTAATCACACGCCTAAGCGATCTAGAATAAGCGGACGATATCTGCCTATTAGGTCATAGGTTCCAAGATCTGACTTACCAATTGGAAACACTTTCCACTGAAGCCAATAAAATAGGTTTGAAAATCAATGAAAGTCTTGGAATGAGGTGAAGGCCTTAGCGCAAAATAGAACCCGATCGCGCGTTTTCACTGAAGCTCCATGCTCCACTTAGGAGTTCAAGAACCTTATATACATATATACATATATATATATATATATATATATATATATATATATATATATATATATATACATATATACATATATATATATATATATATATATATAATATATATATATATATATATATATATTATATATATATATATATATATATATATATATATATATATATAGCCAATCTTCAGTAATGGAGAAGGCACCTTAGTCTTTTGACGCCCTTCAGTGTTCAATGGTGACATTCAATCATTCTTTTAAAAAGTCTAATGTGCTATATAATTTGGGATTTTTAAGGCAAACACCTTATATAAGCAATATGCAATACCTATGTACGTATCATTTTTATTTTTACAGATAAAATATTATGCTACATTTAATTAATACGGATGATGACACATTTCCATTTCAGAGTTTTTCAAATGATGATCCCGACAATTTTCACTTTCCCAGTACTGCTCGAGAAAAAAATAAAAAGCAAAAAAGTTCTATCTGTTTGACAGAATATAAATCAATAAGAAGTTCCACAGATGTAACGAAATTGTTTTTACAACAGCTGAACCGAAAACCATGGCGAGACAAACACATTTCCCTTGGATAAGGGTATTAGACAAAAAGACAATAACTCTCCTAAACTATTTACCGCTTTATTAAATAGTGCCATGAGAAAAAATAATTGGGAAAATATTAGAGTCGACATAAATGGAGAGTTTCTGAACAACTTAAGGTTTGCAAACGACATAGTCCTTAAACATTTTCATAAACATAGTATTAAAATTTTGAGATGTTCGGAATTAATGAAATTCGAGAAGGAATTAAGGAAGCCTCGAATTTTGAGGAGTATCCAAAAGGAATGGAATTCCTGGCCTAAATTTAGAAGAAGTACCAATTGAACAGGATCCACTGGAAATCAACGTAATTGACAACAAATATGATATACAAAGCCACAGCATAAACGTTATGCGTCATACAATTAATTTAATAGTAACTACAAAAATACATAAAGCTATTGGAACATATCCATAATATTCCTAATTGTAAAGAACTGTAGAAAAAATACATTGGTTAAAGAGAAAATAATTCAACCACACGTAAAATTGCTAAGCTTTTAGCAAAAACACTATATTTTCTGCAAACTGACAATAGTTTGGAGTGTCTTCTGCCTAGCATAATTTCACTCAAACATAAATAAAAAGAAAACACGTGCTAATACAATTTTTTAATTGTTTTAAAATGCAATAATGCAAACGGATAAATAACATCACACAAAAAACTTTTATTCGCTCACTTTTTTATTTATTATTATTAATCAGACTGGTCTATTTTCATAATTTACTTTTCTGTTCCTGGGTTGTGTAAATAATGTAAAAATTTGACACGTGACTGCTAGTAAATTTTTTTGAAGAAGAATTTGCAGAATAACACTAATGGAAAAATGTTGTTGCATTAGAGAATCTTACAATTTAAACTCAATATTCAAAACTAGAACTAACTGTTTTCAACAAAATTCCCACTTTAAATATAAAATACCGTTAATCGAGGATCCCTTCAAATTCGGACCGCGACCCTCTCGAAAAGGAAGGAAGGCAAACAGGTTTTTCAGCTGAGCGGCGAACTTACTAGAATAGAATAGAATTAGAAATAATACGTTTACAGTTTTATGAGTCATATTTATCGTAACAGTAGGTTTAGTGCTTCATTTCTTTGCTTACAAGTGTTTTTGTCGAATCAAATCTTTCTCTTTTAATTTTGTAACCTGTGATTTTGAAAGTTCTGGTTGTTTTGTTTACTTTAATAGTATCTCTATAAATATAAATTTGTTTTAATCTTGTGATTTAATCCCATAGCATGGAGAAGAGTTGCCAGAGACAGTGGCGAATGGAGGATTGTTCTGAAGAAGGCTTTGGCTCATAAAGAGCTGTAACGCCACTGATGATGATGATGATATATCCCATTTGATTAAAATCTTAACTAAACTGAACCCCTTTTAATTTAATAAGTTCTCCGCCTATGTCATGTATTTTAAGCAAATCTCAGTGTATGTACTGTATAGCCAAAAAGATAAAGGACAACATTAAGTAATTTTAATTTTTGACATTTCTATTTGTATTTGTAGTTTCAGAGGTTATATTTGTAGTTGTAATTTGTAATTAATTTTTAACATTAAAAATGTCTGAACGTAAAGTTTTAAATAAATATTACCCACCGGACTTCGATCCTTCGAAGATCCCTCGTATGAAATTACCAAAAAATAGGCAGTACACAGTGAGACTAATGGCCCCATTTAATATGAGATGTGCTACTTGTGGAGAATACATCTATAAAGGAAAAAAGTTTAATGCAAGAAAAGAAGACGTTGAGAATCAAGATTATCTAGGCATTAGAATATATAGATTTTATATTAAGTGTACTAGATGTTTGCAAGAAATATCTTTCAAAACTGATCCCAAAAATACTGATTATGAAATAGAAGCTGGTGCAACTAGAAATTTCATGGCATTGAAGTTGGCAGAGGAGCAGGCTTTAAGGGAAGAGGAGGAAGCAAAAGAAGAGGAAGCTAATAATCCCATGAAACTTTTAGAAAATCGTACACAACAATCTAAAAATGAAATAGAGTTACTGGAATCACTAGAAGAGTTAAAAGATTTAAACAAGAGACAGCAAGTTGTAGATTATGATACAATGTTATCAGCATATGATACTAGCATTAGTGAAAAAGAAAGAGAGGAGAGGATGCAACAGTTAGATGAAGAATATATTAAATCTGTCAAATTTTCATCCACTTCTAAGAGGAAACTAGTAGTAGAAGAAGAAATAATTGAAGAGGAACAACCACTGGCAAAAGCAACTAAAAGTAATGATGAACCAGCAAATCCAATTTCTAATCAAAATCCAAGTTCAAGTTGGGCTAAAAGTGAAGTGAATTTGAAACCAGCACCAAAGAAAAAAACATTAATAGGCTTAGTCAAAACCAATAAAATTAATCAAAGTCCACAAGAACTAGATAAAAATAAGAATAATAACCCTCCCCAACAATCTACTGTAGGAGGACTTTCATCACTATGTGCTTATTCTGATAGTGAAGGTAGTGACAATGAGTAATGTTTTTTTATTTTTCAGTACATAACCCTTTATGTCTAATTTTTTGTACTAAAACTATAATATAAACCAGTTTTATATTTTGAAAATAAATTTGTTTAGTTTTATCTGTGCAACTTTCATTTCAATTATTAATTTTCCTTCATATTCCCTTTCAATAATGAAATGCAGACACATTTGAATACTTAACATAATTCACTTAATGCATTATCCTATGTGTGACAAGTTCAGCCGCAATACAGATCTATTCAAACATTTTATGCCTGTTTCTGACCTATTCATGACAAATTTATTTATTTTATTTTTAGTGTTTACTTTATTGTTATTTTTTTCTAAGAATTGGACTTACTCTTTTTTGTCCTTTTCTCAGTTTATAATTCTAGATGTAACTGTACTTTAGTCTATTTTCGTTTCTGTCAGGTAGTAGATGTTTCCTGTTACATTTGCAAAGTTTACAGGCCAGTGTACAAAATATTTTTTAACTAAATTTTACAACTTTATCTTCAGAAATATATAGTAAGCTAATTGACGATGTCAACAAACTATAGGGGGCGCTTTGACTGATGATCAGCTGATCACACGTACGAAAACAAAACAGAGCTACCATAATCTTTGTAGGTGAATGATTGTTGTGTCTAAAAATTATTCGTATTTATTATCTGCCATTTATTTTTTTTGTTAACGCAATGGCAAATAAAAAAATTGAAGTTAGTCTGCTCCATATTTTGAAATATATATGAGACACAACAAGACATTTAAAAGAAGGCGAGGCTTTGTTAAAGGCTGGCCACATTGTGTTGTGTGGCAAATATAATAACAAATTAGTCGGTTTGTGTCTGCAAACGACTAATTTAAATGGTGCCCCACATGAAATCACTGTGGATGTGTTAATAGACGAGTGGGTGGTAAAATGCACTTGAAAAGCCCACTAGGGAGGAATGTGCGTGTGTTTTATTACGCATTAGTCTAGCATTGACCAGTTCCTCATTGATTTTTCTTTCGTGTTTTCCTTTGAGGCATTGAGAGGGAATATCAACTTTCTTTGAAAGTTTCTTTTGCCCTGCTGCAGTTGTAATAGAAATTTTAATTAAGATCTATGTTAGTTTATATATTTGATTAGGTTAGGTAGGCACATTATATATAATAAATGTTGCAATTCTGTTCAGATAATTTACTTGAAAAAAAATCTGTTGATAAAAAATATGAACACACCATCATATCACTTGATATCGATTTTCCAATTTTTAATTCCTGTGCCCAACGATCTTGTAGATTTTTGTCATGGAGAAAAAAGTGCATAGTTATTCCTTCCGATCGATAATTACTGCATTGCCGTGAAGAAAAATACTATTTACTTTTTAACATTTTGTTACCTTATATTCTGCTTTATTTAATAGTATTTAAAATGTTTATAACTATGTTATGTGTGTATAACTAAATACAAAATGTTATGTGTTTGTGTTTTGTTATTTATCCTACGCGCACAATTTTTACCGCACCGTGCCGTCTCTTTCGTTTGACATCGCCAATATAATAAAAATACCACAAAGTTTTTGAAATCATATAATATATATATACATATATATATATATATATATATATATATATATATATATATATATATATATTATATATATATATATATATATATATATATCGATACATTTTTGGCAAAGTAACGTAAGTCACCAAACACGATTTGTAGAAAAAACAATTTTTTAATTCAACCTGGTTAAAATTATTTAAATTATGACTGAAAAAACTTGTCCTACTTGTTCTAAAAAAGGTTTAAAGTAATTCTACGCTTACTACACTTTGGCAGTACCTTTTTAACAATAATAGTGTTAGTTTAATTGAAAAACATGATTTTCGCCAAAAATGTCACTTACGTTACTTTGCCAAAAATGTATCGATATATATATATATATATATATATATATATATATATATATATATATATATATATATATTAGTAGTAACTAGGTAGTAACAATAGGGTACATTTTTTAAAATATTTTTACTTTAGAAAATTTTATATTTATGTATAATTAAAAGCACAATTATAACAAGGGGATTAGAACTATAATAATATGGTATAAATTTAAAAATAATTATATATGATAATATTAATACATATATAATTATATTAATGTTAATTACATATATATATATATATATATATATATATATATATATATATTATATATATATATATATATATATATGTGTCGTTCATTGTAAAAGTGGTGTAACTCCATATTTTGTTATTTACTGTTTTATTGTATCATTCAACCACGTTTAGTATAATCTTTCAATATAAAAGCGAATCATCTCCAAAACTTACTCCTTCAACATGTAGATGGGGTTACTAGTTTTGTTCGAGACATCGAGCAATAAGACAAAAGAGGGAATGTAAAGGTAGAAGGGGTAAACATATTGAGGAGCGGCTAAAGACACAGTGGTGCTCTCTACTTTGCGCATGAGTCAAAATATTTACAACGTTGTCGTGTTATAACCTTCCATATCACATTGACATAGGACAGAAAACAATTGTTATTTGTTCTGTGACATTGACATCTCCAGGAAATTTAAAATGTCAGCTGATTCATAATAGAATTTGATAGAATAGAGGTATATTGTTTCCACTTACCCATACTATTGTTTACTTCTTAATTTCAAAAACTAAAACACGTTTCTCAGTACAAAGTTTATAATTGAAGTAGAAATAATACTGCTGAGTTTTCTTTTTCCTTATTAGGACTGTAATCTAATTAGATATTAATATTTATTTATTTATTGACGGGCTAAACCCTTTTTCAGTTTGTGTACAATATGCATAAAATACAGTAAGATATATAAGCTACACAGTTTTTTAACATGTTTTTTAAATGATGCAGTTGAAGTATTAAATAATTCTAAATCTGTTTGGTAATTGTTCGCCTTACGTAACATCCTAGAAATAACTTCATTAACTCCATAATTAGTAGAATGGAAATCTACAAAAAAACAGGTCAGAATTACGGGTTCTTCGCATAGGTATATTAAATGAGATTAAACCCAAAATTTCAGGGCAATTAATAAATCCATTTAGAATCTTATGTAAAAAATATAATTCGAATTTAGTTCTACTTGTCTCTAATTTGTTCATTTTAAGTTGATTAAGAATATAACTGTAATTATAATCTCCACGTCTTAAACCCATTATAACCACATATCCTTAAAAATCTGTTTTGAACTTTTTCTAATTGAGTTTTCTGGGTATTATAAAAAGGACACCATATAATACAGCAGTATTCTATAATTGATCGCACTAGTGAACAGTATAATATTTTAAACGTAAAAACTGAAAAGTCCTTTGAATTTCTCTGGATAAATCCTAACATTTTAAGGGCACGTGAAGTTATGTCATTAATATGATCATTAAAGCTCAGTTTTCTATCCAGTGTTATACCCAAATCACGTACTTGACGTATCTCTTGCAGAACAATACCATTAAGTGTGTAATTATATTAAAAGAAGCCTGCGTTTTACTAAACGTGATTTTAAAACATTTTTTAGATTTAAGTTTAAAACATTTAGTTCACACCAACGTGAAAAATTATTTAAGGACAACTGAAAACATTCACAATCAAAGAGGCAAGCAAATAGATCTGAAGATTTTTATGTTATCAGCGAATAATAAAAATTGGTCGGAGTTAATTACCGTTTGTAAATCGTTAACAAATATATTAAAAAGCAGAAAGAGTAATATGAAGGTTTACTTAGATTTACTTTATATAGGAAGCCTGAAAGATTTATTTGGATAACTCATTGATGAAATTTTAACTTTCCCTTGAAAGACATACTTCACCTACCATGTGTACAAGTGAAAATTCGAATGAATAAATTAAAATGAATGTAAAACCAGATACAATAATATAAATTTTTGAAAAAACGTTTTTACAAAAAGTTTTATTAAAATAAATACACACTGTAATTAAATTATATCAGTTTTTGCATAATTATGTTCATCAGAAGGGTTTGTTAAAATGTATTTTTCGGACAATAAAACGGATTTCATTGATGACAACTCACTGTTTCGTAGCATATTCGGTTTTTTTTAGCATTCTTTTTTTCTTAGTAGAATAAAAGCTTTGTTGCTTCCGTATTTTCTTATTTGCTGGTTCTTTATTGTTTATAACTACAGCAGATTGCATGTCATGGTGTAGATTACTTTTTAATAAATTTATGCTGTTCCTGTGAACTTTTAAAGCATGTTCTACTATACTGTCATCAACATGAGTTAGATCAAGTTCAGTAAGCTCTTGGCCATATTGTTTAAGTAAGTCCCGTTTATCTTGTCCTTTGTGAACCCTAACAATACTGCTTGTACCTGGTTGTAATTCAGTTTCGCCGATGGTACTGTTGCTGATACTCTTAGAGTGAATTACATTTACTTCAGTATCATTGTCCCTTTTATTTTGTGGTACAGCAATATAATGAATATGTTTGCACATGATTCCCTTTATAAAATAGTCAACGCAAGTACATTCATATGTGTGAATACAAATGTTGCATTTAACACACTTTAATTCACAACAAGATAAAATGTGCGTTGGTTTCTTAGAAACAATATATTGCTGTCCATTATTTATTACATACCAAACATTTTCATAATTATTACTAACTTGGAAAGAACTTTTCAATGCTATTTCATGCCTCTTTTCAATATTTCTCAAATGACTTGTGTCTTTCCCTTTGATTTGCTTGATCATGCGATCAATAATTTTGTCTCTAATATAGAGATTTACGGCATGAACTCCCTTATCCAGCCTTTTAACAACTTTCCCATCAAGTTGAAAATATTTAATGCACTTATGCATAGACTCTAAATGCATGTTTGTGTTGACACCTGCTGATTTACGATACACATATGCCCACTGTTCACATCTATTTATATAATTATCGACAAAATATTTTCCAAACATAATTAAATCTGGATCGTTCTGTAACATATTTACAAAATTCTGTATTTCCTTAAGAAAATTAATTTCATTAAGTTCAGTCTGAATCACTTTTAAAGCTACATGTACCTTTTCTCGTTTTTCTTTGTCAGAAATTTTATTTAAATTAGATGTCCAGGCTCTTTCAATGTGCCAGGAACAAAATATCTGATAAGTTACAGCACCCATACTTGCAGACCATGCATTATAAAAAACATTCGTTATATCCGTCATGAAAGTTCTGGCTGAGATAATTCCAACCTTTTCTTTAATTTTGTCAAAAAAGAATTTAAAAATTTCAGAATCTTTTCTGTTTGTAAATAAACAGGCTGTAGGAAAACCTTCACCCCATTCATCAACTACTAATATTGTGGTGAGTTCAAAGTCATAGCTGTTAAGCCCATGTGTACTATCAACACATATAACACCACCATTACCATAAGTTTTCAACATATATTCTTGAGTTGAATTCATGAAAATTAAACATAGATCATGTTTATTTAAGTAATCATGTTCAGCTCCCTGACTTTTATAAAACACAGTGTTAGATCCTTTTTTCTGAAATTCTTCGACCCAACAACCAACACTCACACTATCAATGGAATGTCTAACTCCACTGTTAATATCGATATTATATGTACATTTTATATTATGAATATCTTTTCTTGTCAGCAAATCCTTTCTTTTTAACACTGATGGTTCTATATTTTCCCTGACAGACTCCAGAATTCTAAAACAATAAATAAAAAATAGCATGGCACTTGGGAAGTGCCAAGAGAAGTGAATACATCTATCAGCATCATATATTGGATATATAATATATATATATATATATATATATATATATATATATATATATATATATATATATATATATATATATACCTATATTCATAAATGTATGATAGCTAAAGTACGTAACAAAAGTCAGAAATTCAATTTTTTCTAAATATCTTAAAAAACTTGTCTGCAACATCTAACAAAAAACACCGATTTGGGAGTGCGTTTATTGCTCCACATAGTTTAATTTGATTAGATCATATTAGATTAGATTTAATTCGATTTTATTTCATAATTTATTTTTATTTTCAGATAATTTCAGGTAATTCAGATAAACATAATAATCCTGTAATAAGTGTATAATCTATGTTTATACGTCCATGGTGTATATGTATGTATATTATACGATATACCGCAAGGTTACTACACGCGTTTCAATTTTTCGACTTACGCTAAATAGGATTTCGGGTCCGTACAAAACATCATACCGAGCCATAAGAAGTATTCACTTCAAAATTAATTAAAAACATAAAAACTAAAAATGGGTTATTTGAAAATAAGTATATTTACTTTGATGCAGGAACTGCCATAGCTAATTTTTCAGCAATTTCTAATTTATTGGATTGTGAAATCCTTAAATGCTGGAGTTCGGTTACATGACCATAATGTTCAGGTACATATTTGACATCGCACTGACCTGTTTTAACATATTTTCTCAGTTTAATTGTACTAGTACAAGCAATCCCTTGCTTGCAAGATCCTTGAACCTTAATTTTTCTTTTTCGTTTATTAGAGGACAATTTTTCTTGATTAATACCTAGAAAAATATATTTATAGAATACCTAAACCATATCCGCTATAGCCAGAATATCTTACCACTTCTGTTGCAGTTATAATATGTTACAACAATTTCCTCACTTATTTTGTCCGTAGTTCGTTTAGCATACTCCTGATTTTTTGTTTTGCTTATTTCATTTAACCACAATTCAAAATCTGAAAGAAAACCATTAGCAAACCAAAGTAGCTTATTTTTGATAAATTTATAAATGTACCCTCTACATTATTGAAATGTAAAATTTCTTCAGAAAAAGAAGTATTATGAACTTGAGTTAAATGTTCCCTTAATTGCGTAATATTCATAAATGATAAATTGCAACCCTCGGAACATTTATTTACATGAACACCATATTCGTAAGCATTAATGTTTTTTTCTGTATCACAATAGGTTTGTTCCTACAGAAGTTTCAAAACTGTCGCCGACTGTCAGACGCATGCGCAATAATAATTTCGCCGTTCCAACAAGATTTTCTCTGATACCTTGTCAACAAAGTACACTGTTCCATGAAATATAAAACCAGTTTGAAATTAGTTCCTGACAGTTTGAAAAGTTTCCGAACTTTTTGCAAACTGGTAATCACAGACATGCGCAATTAGTCGAATTTTGATTTACTCACACCTACACTGTTTTATTTTTAATTTTAAATAGGTACCTTTGTTTTGGTAATTTTGTTGTTTTAAGTACACTAACGACTGATATAGGAGTAGACGTCGCGCGCTAGCAGATTTCAAATATTGTACCGAGAGCTCAGTTGATCGAGAACCGCTTAGCTGTATACAAGCTGTATACAAGTGTATACAGTTGTATACAGCTAAGCGGTTCTCGATCAACTGAGCTCTCGGTACAATATTTGAAATCTGCTAGCGCGCGACGTCTACTCCTATATCAGTCGTAGTGTACATACATAATATTGTATTTTTAGTGTTTTATACTTTTGATATTATAATTTATAAAACAATGAGTGACAGTGAATATTCGTCATTATCCTCTATGAGCGACTCCAGTGATGACTTGGAAGAAATTGTATTGGAAGATAGAATTCGCCCTAAAAATAGAAACTATTTTGAAACAACTGTTTCCCAATACAATGAAACAGAGTTTAAGGAGCATTTTCGAATAAGTCGGCATGTTACTGAGTCCATAGCTGAACAGTTTCAAAATAGTGACTACTATAAAATACATGCAGGACCATATGGTAAATTGTCAGCAATGCAACAAGTTTTAATTTTTTTATGGTATATAGGCCATCAAACGGCTAGTTTTAGAGATGTTGCAGACCGCTTCAACATTACAATAAGTTCTTTGTCTAGAGTGATACGAAAAGTGACTTACTTTTTGAGCTACTGCTCAAGTCATATAATAAAAATGGCCAACCGATGAAGAAAAAGTTAAAATTGAGAATGTCTTTCGTACGAATGGTTTCTTAGGTGTAATTGGGATAATTGATGGTACACATATCAAGATTGACAAACCAAAGGATGATCCAGATTCTTACATAAATAGAAAAGGATTTTATTCGATTCAGGTAATTTTCTTTACTGTACAGTAATAAAATGTATTTATTCTATGTTATGTTTTAGTTACAATTGGTATGTGACCATGAATTACAAATCAGAGACATATTTATTGGTTACCCGGGCTCTGTACATGATAGTCGAGTATTCCGCAGTTCTCCATTGTCTCAGACACTACAAGAAAAATGTGGAAATTATTATATATTAGGAGACAGTGGATATCCTGTATTGCCCAATTTATTAACACCCTTTAGAGACCGGGGGCAGTTAAGTAGGGCCCAAATAAATTATAATTCAAAACTGTGTGCTAACCGGTACTTAGTAGAGCATTGCATAGGAGTCCTCAAACAAAAATTTAGGCAGTTATACCATCTTAAATTACGCTCTATAGCTGATTGTGTACATTTAATAAGAGCAAGTTGTGTTTTGCATAATATTTCATTAAATGATGAATTTTTATATGAAAACAATCCTGCAGGCAATAATGAAGCAGCACCTGATTTACAGTTGGACAATAATGATCCTGATGATGAACCTGATGACAGAAATGGTGCTGCAGTTCGAAATCAAATTTTAAATTTGTTTAGAACAATAAAAATTTTAAAATACTTTATTTTTTAATTATTATGATTTTTACAGTTAAAGTAACAAAATATTTATTCAGAAAAACAATACTATACATATAAATTAATCTTATGGATTTTCCCTAAGTTTGTTTTGCTTTTCAAGTAGTTGGTTTCTGCTTCTCAAGTAATTGGTTTTGCTTCTCAAGTAATAGATTTCGCCTTTTTATCTCTTCTAGTTTTTCTCTATGAACCACTAGCTTATCCCTTTCAATACTGAGCCTTTCCTTATAATATTCTGCTCTCTCTATTCTCATATTTTCCAATATTCTATTTCTATTTAGAATTGGATGCTTTGTATTGGTATTAGGTGCAGATGTAGCGGTGTGGGTAACTGGAACTGGGCTGTCAGTATTCTCTACTTCTTGAGTTTCAGTCTCCTTTAGAACTACATCTGAAGTCAACGACACATTTTCAATAACTTTTGTAGCAGATAGAAGTATCTCGGGATGAATATTTCGTTTTTTTTTTGAATATACTGTCCATTTCATCTTTGAATTCAAAAAATTTTCGTCCTCTACCTGTTTTATTCTGATTATCTACGAACTTTTTGTATCCCCTTTCCAATACACGCCATTTATTTTCACAATGCGACGGGGACACATTTATATGTAAATTTTTATTTATTTCCTTGGCTATAATCTCCCATAATTTTTTTAAATTTCTTATTTGGAGAGTTCCAACCTTAGGTTTATATTTCTTATATAAATCTATTAATACTTTAGACTGATTGGTGGTCCAGACCACATAGTCTACAGTTTTAACACTACTATCTTCAACATGGTTTTCATGGTAAATAATAATTTCTTCCATATCTAAAACAAATTAGTATTTATTATAGGTAACTGCATGATAATAATAATTATAAAGATTTACCTTCCTCATTGTTTTCCATTTTTAAAGAAGAAACAATTTACTTTGTTACAGCGAATAAAATAACACAAAATTTGTTTATTTAATATAGGCAACTTGCCAGCTCGATAGGATATTGTTCCAACAAAAATCACAAACTAGTTCGCGGCTGGTTAAATTCGCACATGCGTATTGTGCAGCAGTCAGAAACTGCCCTGAACTAGTTTCTGATTCTTTGTAGGAACAAACCTAAATGTAGTGTTCTTAAATGTCTGTTCAAATTTCTTTGCAAAGTAAATACTTTTTGACAATATTTACACGTTATCGCCATATTCACCAAGTTTAAAAATATAACGCAAAAACACAACAAACAAAAACACAATTATATTCGAAAACTCTTATCAATTCGAAAAATTCGTCTATCAATCAACAACTAAATTGGTAAAATCCAATGACGTATAACAAACTATCTCGGAAACGGCAACATTGGATAACACTCATGCGCAAAGCAGGGAGCAAGACTGTGACTTTACGCTCCTAACATATTGATAGACAGGAAGTGCCATCTTGAGAGGCCACTTTAGACAAGGATAAAGAGTCTCTCTCCTTGTTTGACATCAAATTTAGTTGGGTTATGTTATTGTTTGTCCCAAATGTCACATGAAATCTTATTTATATTGAAGTTTTTTAACAATTGTGTCGCATTTTTGACTCTTATCATTAATAATTAATTAAAACTTTCTCGTCTAAGACACATTTTGAAAATATTATATAGCTACTGTTGATAAGTGTCGAAAAATTTAAATTTGGCGCCTTTGCATTTCCGGATGTGTCCGCCATCAGAGGCCACTTTTTTGGTCTCCTTTTTATAACGATTAGATTCCCTCTTTTGTCTTATTGCTCGATGGTTCGAGAGCTTAAACTGTAAATATGTCATTATAAAAGTGAAGTAAATCCCAAGTCGCAATAATAATGAAGTAAGTCCGGAGATACTTCACTTTTATTGTGGCAAAATTGCAAGAGGTTATGTTACATATTGTATCATTTCGTTGATTAATTTATGTTTACTGTTTCAAAACGAATTATAATAGCATATTATGATGGATACAGATGATTTTAGTAATTCTGATTCCGAATATCACCCTTCAAATGAAGAAAATAATAGTACTTCCGGTAAGTTTCGTTGTTGTTCATTTAGTTATTTTTATAACCTTAAAATATAAGTTATTAATAAGAATTAGGCAATCCATTGACCTGTTAAACATTGTATTTGGTTGGCACACAAAACCAACAAAACTGTCCGTAACTTTATCTACTTGTTTTTGTTAATGTTTTTTAGTGTTTTAAAGATATGTTTTATTCATTGTTTGAAAAGCAACAATAAACAAATATTATTTTGCTTGTTTTTGTCCAACATCTGGTGCTTCTAATAATAATTTCCTTAGCATTTGGTTTAAGCATATTATTGAACTACATACAATAAAAATTCCAAAAATGAAGCGAATAATATTCATACAGGATAAATAACGTATAGTTATTAGGAAAATCACAAAAATAACCTTTGTTTGCCAACCAGAGGTCACGTGGTCTGGATTGCCTAATACGGAACTATTTTGTTTATTTTTTGAGTTTTATAACTAACTATACTTGCTCAACCTTTTAAATGTGTTGTCTCCTTGTTTTAGGTACAGATTCAAGTCATGACGAAAATATAAATGATAATAATGACCAGCAAAATCTTCAAGCAGACCCTGTACCAGCTAAGGCTAGAAAAAGATCACTCAATAAAGAAAATTGGGCAGTCAACAAAAGAAAAATGTTAAGAAATAGCGGTAAAGAGTATTTAACTAAAAGAGGTATAATAAAAAATCAGAAAAAATTTGAAAATATTGATTGTGGATGTCCAAAGAAATGTTTAACGCTGTTGACAGAGGATGAAAGAAAAGAAATATTTGACTCTTTTTGGAATTTAAAAAATTATGATCTTCAAAATTCATATCTGTATGCATTGGTACAAAAATCAGCAGTCAAAAGAAAACGTCCACTAAATAGTTCACGAGCAGGAAAAAATTTTCATTTCAAATATTTTGTTAAGTCAAGTAATGAAACCCGATCTGTGTGTAAGAAATATTTTTTAAAAACATTTCAAATCAGTGATGGCAGACTGTATCGTTGCCTTTCAAAGGATGATGTGTTCCAATGTACTGATAAACGAGGCACAACAAGTTCCAGAAAACTTGATGATTCTGACATTGTAGCTCACATCGAAAGTTTTCCTTCCTATCAAAGCCATTACACGAGGAAAAATAACCCCTGTAGAAAGTATTTAAATCCAGGACTAACAATACGAAAAATGTATGATCTTTACAAAGAAAAATGTGATATTAATATGACAGAACCTAAGAAATTAAAATATTATAATAAAGTTTTCAACACAAAATTTAATTTACATTTTAAAATGCCACACCAAGACACTTGCAAAACTTGTGATGACCTTAATTTAAAGATACAGGGAGCTGGCGATGAAAATGCTAGGAAGGGATTTGAAATACAAAGAGAAGTTCACCAACGAAAGGCAGAAGCAGCAAGAGAAAGTCTGAAAAATGATTCAAAAAGAACTAATGAAGCATACATTCTAACTTTTGATCTACAGAAAGCCTTACCCTTCCCCAAACTTAGTACTTCTGTAGCATACTATAAAAGAAATCTTTATGTTTATAACTTCGGTATACATTGTTTCAATGACGATGTAGGCTACATGTTTGTCTGGGATGAAATTGAAGGCGGAAGGGGCTCTCAAGACATTTCATCATGTCTTGTAAAGCTTTTAAAAACTCATGCAGCTACACAAAACCATGTCATAATGTACTCTGATTCTTGTACCGGACAGAATAGAAACATCAAGATGGCCCTTTCTCTTTTAAAGCTTGTACAAGAACCTATTCTCAGTATAAACACAATAGACCATAAATTTTTAGTGTCAGGACATTCGTTTTTACCCAACGATGGGGAATTTGGAGTCATTGAAACCGCTAGTCGTCATCAACAACAAATTTTCAGTGCAGATCAATGGATAGACATCATAAAAAACGCAAAACGCAAACAGCCACATTTTTGCGTGACGAAAATGAAAAACTGTGATTTTTTTAGTACAGTTACCTTGGAAAATTCCATTACAAATAGAAAGAAAACGACATGTGGTTATGAGTTCAGCTGGCTTAATATTAGATGGATAAGATTTGAAAGAAATCATCCATTACAGTTTAAATTTAAAGAAACCCTTAATCCTGACACCCCATTTTACGTTGTAGATTTAACTAAAAAGAAGCAAGGACCTGAGGTTCAGTTAAACAATATTATACAAATGCCACTGTATACCTCAAAACGTCCCATAACCAGCGCAAAAAAGAAAGATATGAAAGACCTCTTACCGTATATTCCACCGATTTATCACTCGTATTATAAAAATCTTCCTACCGATATACCAACGCGGTCAAACAGCGGTAATTCTAGTGAACGTTCATCTGATGATGAAATTATGTACGATTAGCTCACAATAACAGTGAAGTAACTCCAAAAAAAATTTTTTTTTCCTATTTTTATCACAGAATTCAATATATTTTTTTCGTTTTATACTTATGATTAGAAACTTGGTCTTGTAGTGAACAATAAATAATGTAAATAACTCAATAACGACTTTTATTTTTTTTCCTGTACATCAATTTGCAAATGTCAAAATATCTACAAATTCAATTTGATGGAGTTACACCACTTTTACAATGAACGACACATATATATATATATATATATAGTATATATATATATATATATATTATATATATATATATATATATATATATATATATATATATATATATTATATATATATATATAATATATATATGTATTAATATAATTAATATTAATATAATTATATTTGTATTAATATTATCATATATAATTATTTTTAAATTTATACCATTAATATAGTTCTAATCCCCTTGTTATAATTGTGCTTTTAATTATACATAAATATAAAATTTTCTACAGTAAAAATATTTTAAAAAATGTACCTATTGTTACTACGCCCCTTAAAATATTTTTTTTTATTTATTATATATCCATAATCGAATTAATAAATAAAAAATTGATCTTTTACAGTAAAAATAATTTTACAAACTTGAGTGTTATATTCACGTTGTCGTCACATTATGCATAATTTTTACGTAATGAATGACATTTTGTAATAAGTGTTGTCTACATCTATTGTTTATTATAGGAAAAATAGTACCTAAAATAATTTTATAAAATGGTAAGATTTTGTTCCTTAAAATAGCAAATTAAAAATTCTAGTGTACGTGTAAATTCAGACGTATTTTATTAAAATTCTTAGCAATAACTTAGAAGACATGGAATTTAAAGAGAAGCACATTCCAACACAACCTTCAACAAAGGTACCAGATAGACCATTAGCAGTTTCACATTCCTCTGAGCCTCAAGCAGAGGGTGAAGTAGATCTAGACGAAGATGAAATATCTCAACAAATGACACAATCTTACAGTGAGATTTCATTTAAATCTGGTCAGAGTCCTGAAAACGAAATTCCTATGTCTTCAACACTAGAGTCACTACAAATCGGAGAGGAGGTTAAAAGACCTATGACTTTGCCCTACACAAACCCAAAACCGTTAAATTTGGAAGGCTCTGTTCACATCGAGGGAAACATGACACACTTTGTAGCAGAAGAGATTGAGCAAAAAATCAGACTGTCTAGCCCAGTTTCTAAAAAAGATACTCCAGGTATGCATTATGTATATAGAATAGGAAAATAGTGATATTTTCATTTGCAAAATATAGTTTTCCTTACTAAATTAACTTCAGGTGATTATACTCTTTTAGCCTTTTATTTTTTTTGTTTAGCTCTATTTTAAAAGGCATTCATTTCATATGCTGTTTGGGGTATAATATACTCTGTAGAGATAGATATAAATGTGTTACATTTTTAACTTTATAGTATATCAGCATTACAGATAAGCATACAAATATCTATATTTGAGCCATTATTTTGGTTGAAAGCTTTATCAATGATTAGCTATTTCTGGCTGATTTTAGGAAATTTTGTTTGGGAATTTATGTAAAAAACTCCACTATAACTTACATTTCCTTGCCATTCTTTTAGTTATTGTTTAAATTAAGAGTTTAAGTATTACCAAAGAATATGGATGCTTATAAACGTCTATATTCTTTGGTATTATTGCAATTTTTGACCCCCCTCCGCCCATGTTACAGTAACACACTGTAACATTTTACAAGACTCCCTCCCCTATCTAAACATTACCATTTTTAGTGACCATTTTTACCTAAAGGTAACAATTATTTTGGGGAAATGTATTGGAAAGTCATTAAAATAACTTTATCGTTTTTAATCGATTTTGTAGTAATAATAAATAAACCAAGACATTTCTAATTTGCAATAATAAAGTTTTACTGCTAATCTTACAATTTTTTACATTTTCCTTACTCCATCCTTACATACATTTCTGGTTTCAAATATTTTGTGCGGGCTGCTTCAATTCTGCACTTGATTTCTTTACTTGTGTCCAGTTGGTCTGCAATATAGCATCCCAAATATTTAAAGTTAGTAACTCTCCAAATATTGTGTTGATGTATCTGTAGGAAGTATTGTCGTGAGGTTGGTGATTGAAATCATAAATTTTGTTCTAGATATATTTATACCCATCTCTCTTCCTGTTGCATTTACACAATCAACAACTCTTGAATGCCCTGGAGACTATCACATTAGGATAACAGTGTCATAAGCGTATCTAAGATTATTAATCAGTTCACCACTAATTTTCTGCCAAGACCTGTTTGAAAATGATATCCAAATAAATATTAAATAACAGTGGGAATAGAATGCATCCCTACCTGATTGCTCTTAGAAATGTAACATTCATTGATTAATCTCCCATTGACTCATACAACTGCTTTCAATAAAAGTTTTCTATGATACTTAGATCTCTACCATCAATGACTTTGGTTTTTAATATGTTCAAAAGTGTTCCAGGGTTCATCCTAGCCGAGGCTCTTTCGTAATGGATGAAAGTCACATAAATATCAAATATCTTTAATGAGGCCAAAAAGTGTCTCATGGGTACCCAGCACATTCCTAAATCAAAACTGGGTTTCACCTAGGGGTATTTCGTAATGAATAATGCAAAGAATTTTTTTTATGTGTAGCTCATTAGACTAATTAATCTGTATTTGTCGCATCTTTTTGCACACCATTTTTTCGGAATTGCTATAAAAACAGACCTTAACCATTTTCTCAGTTATTTGAACCAATAGTATATATGCATAATTAAAAAGCTTAATAGAGTATTGCTGTGACCCGCTTAAATTATTTTTAAGGGTTTCAGCTGGTATGTTATCTGCTCCAGCTGCTTTTCTTAGTTGTGACTGATTTTATTACATGAAAGAAATTCCAGATTTTAAAATTTCAGGTCTTTGATTTACATTACTCTGTTTGTTTGGCCAGTCATCTTGGAACAATTCAGTTATATAATTATTTTATGTCTCAAATATTTCTTTTTTTATCAATCACAACCTTTTGTGCATGATATGATCACTAAGGTATTAGTGATTTTCTTATTATATGGGCCAGGAAACTTCACGACCTTTCTGTGTGCTGCAAGCTGAACATGTCATGTTTCTTTTATAATTCTTAACTTTCTGAAGCCACAATTGTAAAATTCTTTTCTATTTTACTTTTGTTGACATTTGAAATAGTAAATTATATTTGTTTAAGCCTAACTCTTGCAGCAACAACTAAAGGGTTGTGATTAGATCCAATATCTGCTCCAGGATATGTCTTAACTCTACTGATGGACGTTCCTAAATCTTTTGTTGATAAATAGAAGAAAGAGGTGGGTATTTAAAAAAACAATTCAATTGGAGTTACTTCTCCTCTATCCATATATTTGTCAGTCATTCAGATTCTTTCAATACTGGCATCTGGAGAGCAGATGAAAGAGGGTTTCAAAATTATTAAACCACTTGCTCCAACTTCGTCTTCATCGAGCCAATGGTCATTTTCAGACGTTTCATTGTAGTGCACAATGCAGAGAAGCCCACTTTCTCTTTTGGCAGCAAGTTGCTGTCGGATGCACTATTGTGGGATGTGAAATAGATCCTAGGGATGGACAAAACAAATCATAGGGCACCTGCTTAAATCCTTTCAGCGGATATGACAGATCAACTGACAACCTCACAAGAAGTGGTGAAAACTTACTTGATCCTTTATCTGACTGACTATTAATTAGTCAGTCATTAAAAGTCAATAGTCAAAATTAGGAGCCATTGGTATAGCTGGCAAATGGCTTGATTGGTATGATAGTTTTCTTGTGGGAACACCCAGAGCATTAAGATAAATGGTGTGTTGTCTCAATCTGTTGACGTCCTCTCTGGAGTACCACAGGGGTCACATTGTGGTCCTCTACTTTTTGTCCTCTTTGTTAACGATGTTGAGAAAGTTATTAAGTATTCAAAAATTTCTCAACTTTGCTGATGATACAAAAAATTTATAAAGTCATTACTTGTCAATATGATCAAATTTAGCTGCAAGAAGATCTCAGCAGATTTAGCGTATTGGTGCAAACTAAATGAATTAAAATTGAACAATGATAAGTGTTTGTGTTATTACTTTTCACAGGAAGCAAACAATTTTAAATTACGATTATAGCATTGATAACACTCACCTGTCTAGGCAGGACTGTGTTAAGGATTTAGGTGTTTATTTTGATTGTAAATTAGCATTTCTTAAGCACCGTAAGTCACAGTAAACAGTGCATTTAAACAATTGGGTTTATAACTAGAAACACTTCTCAATTTTCATGTTTTGTTTTACCAATTCTTTTTAATAGTCTCATTCGCTTCAGATGCAATAGTTGTATGGGGACCTTACTATCAAACATCTATAGACAAGCTTGATCGTGTTCAGCATAAATTTAGTAAACACTATCATTACTGCCATGCTTTTCATGACCTCTCTGTCCCATACAATTATAGTATGATAGCTGATCACTTGAAAATGGTTTCTATGAATCAGCAAAAAGATTATTTTTGCCCAATATTCCTTTACAAAATTGCTAATAATTTGATAAATTGCCCTGAACTTTTAAATAGATTAGGTCTTAACACTCTTCATGGAACTAGGCATACTTCATTATTTCATCTACCATTTCATCAATTTAATTGTGAATACTTCAAGCCTCTTACTCATATGGTGAGACTATGTAATAGGTACCAAAGTGATCTGGACTTATTTTTCCAGTCCTTAAAACAATTTAAAAATGTGATAAAAAGACTGCTATTTGTGTGATATTAGTTTGTATTCAAGTTAATTATTAGTTTTTGTTAAACTTTACTAATTATTTTCCAATGTTATGCCTACTTTGTAAAATTTTATATATTATATTTTGTTCCAATGTAAATGGTATATCCGTTAATAAATAAATAAATAAAATAAATAGACTAGGCACCACGACCTTACTCGGGATTTGAAGGATTCGGTAGGTTGGCTGCAGGAAATCTGGAAAGACAGATTTCAATGCACTCCTCAAGCGGAAACATCAGATTTCATCCACACATTTAATCACTTGCAAGAAATATTGCGATTTATGGATGTGAGTGCTATACCATGCCAGATTAGGTTCTACTGGATCCTGCAAGCTATCTTCAGGTTTTCTATATTCCACTGAAACATCGTAGTTGTCAAGTTTTTTTTTTTTAACTTTTGATGGCATTACAGTATGAATTCGATTTAATAACTCTCATTACAACAAGTTTCATTGTTAAAAAAAAAACAATTTTACATAATGCTTTGTTTGAATCTCTTTCCCTGCCCTGTACGGTTTTATAAGACCTCATTCCCCCTAATTTCATTATGTAATACTTGAATGCCCCTTATAAACTTTAGTAAAATAAAATTTAAACTTCAAGTAAAATAAAAATCTATAGTTTACATAGGTAATATTTTTATCACATTTTCTAAGATTGTATTGGTATATGTTTTATTTTGTAGGTGTCAGTACTTCAAGGACATGTACCCCCAGTCCTCTATACCGCCAGCTGTTAATACCGCAGGTTGGCCAACTTGATTCTGCTTTAATAAATGATCTAGAAGTAGAGGCGCACAGAATGGCAACATCTGTAGATAGTTTGATTGAAAATTTATGTGAAATTCTACATTCCATCTCTTCAATAACTGCTGACAATGTTGATGTATACAAAAATGCTGTTTCCAAAATGTCTGATGCCATGGATGGTAATATTAAGAGTATGTACACAATGATGGCCAAAGCTGAAGAAGTGACACAATCTATGAAGATTGTGGAAGGCTTGTCCATTCGTATTAAGGAAATAAAGAGATTAGTTGATTTGTTTGAGAGTTTTGTATAAACTGTGATATAATTTATATGGTTATTTATGTATTATACTATTTTATTTATTGCTTCAATGAAGCTGGGATAGTGTGTAAGGCAGATTCTGAATTATGTAATTTGCAATTAAATAAAAATAATTCATCCTACAATCAACTAAAAAGATGAGATAATACATTTGACATAATAATATAAATTGAAGAATTTCCGTATGTATTTATAACATTGTAGCTTTCTGAAAAAATTCATTTAGTCTAAAAATCTATCAGAACAATTTGGCATTTAATTTATAGTACTGCTGTATGCCTGCTTTAGATTAAACTTTTAACTATTGATATTTTTATTTGATATAAACATTGGCATTTGGTTGAAGATATATGTACTAATAGAGTTAGAAGTTCATAAATAATATTATGTACTGAAGAAAAACTTTAAAATGAGCACCATTTTAGATCATACATTTTAGGCAGACTTATGACTGCTTTGGCCATATTTGGTGTACATCAGTACCATTCTCTCAGCTTGCGCAGACATGATATTCTATGTCTCTCTATTCTGCATAATTAGTTGGAGCAAGTTGTATCTACCTCTACGTCTAATATCTCCAAGAGATATTCCAATTTGCTTGTTTTCATCATGGTGCTTAAAGTGCTTTACCTTAAAGACCTTCACCTTCTGAAGCTTTCTGTACCATTCTGCCCTGCACCACATTCTACAGTTCAAAGTTATATCAACGTCTCCATATTTCGTTCTCACAGACTGCTCCAAATATCTTGCATAACACCTTTCTTTCAAAAAATTGATTCTGTTTTGGTTATGGTCCATGCCTCTGATCCATGCGCAATCCATTAAGGTGAAAACGAAATCACTAAAGTATTTTTACCCGGTACTCCTCCAATTATATCATATATGTTATTAAAAAGAAGATTTTAGAACTGCAAAAAGTTAATAAGAACTTTAATTTTGTATGGGTTAAAGCACATATTGGTCTCAAAAATAACGAGCTTATTGATATGCCGAGACAGGAAAAAGAACCGACTAGTGGAGGTCGAAACACTAAAAGCTTTAAAGAAACAATTAACCAGAGAAATAAACACCGAAAAGAAAATGTACTGGAAAGAACTATGTGAAAGCCAGGAAAATAACATCTGCGGAAGAGAATTAGCCGAAGCAGAAATAATAAATCATTATTGAGGAAAAGGCTCAATGGGTGAAAAACATACGGACAGTCTCCTTAGAAAACAGAAATTCAAAACAGTATGGAAATCAGGAAATCTTATCCGTATCCATAAACCCGGGAAAGAAATGGATAAACCTCATAAACTTAAGGCTCGAAAAGAAATATGGACCTGTAGGACCCTCAGAACAGGAAGATCTGGGAAAATCATCAGATTATGAGAAGAAATTGAAATATCGCCATACCTGCAGAATTTGGTGATGGATGATTTCACAGACAGAAGCATTAATGTAACTAAAATACAATGAAAACAATTCATAATAAAATACAATACACAATGAAAACATTTGTAAGAGTGCAACAGAGCTTCGGTGAAAACGTAATAGATATGTCGCGAAAAAAGCTGATTAAAGAACAGCAGTGGTGACAAAAATCATGCCAAATGTAGGAGGCCCATGGGCAGATAGAAAAATAATTCTTATGAAAGTGGCCCGCTCTACCATACTAGAGGCAGCATCAGTATGGCAGCACGTAATGCGTACACAAAATTACAGGAGAAATCTAGAGAAAAGCTCTATTCAAGTTCGTCTGTGCATAAAACACGATTTCGATAGTTGCCTTACAAGTGATAGTAGGGCTGCCATCAAGCAATCACGTATGACATAAGTGAAAACGACAAAGCATACTAGAGGAGTAACCAATGCCAAATGGTAAGAAGGGTGGCAAAACGAACATAGTGCTGAATGGACAAGAACACTCATACCAGACATGAGAGAGTGGGTAGGACGTGACCATATGGAGACTAACTACTTTTCACAGTTCCTCACAAGGTACGGCTCCTTCAAAACCCATTTGGTAAAGATAGGGAAACAAAAAGACGTTGACTGCGAGGTTAACGACAAGAAATAACATTGAGTGTTCAATTACAAAAGACTAAAAAAAAATGCAGAGTATATACAAAATAGTTTTCAGGTCGTAGTGTAAAACATCAAAAATGTCAAACACTCCTTTGAAATCTAAAATATAATGACAGAAATACTCATATAGTACTACCGAAGGGAAGGGAATAACCTGTATGCACGTATTCTTAAGGTCTTAAGTGGATATTTGGACAGCACAAAACAATTTGGTTCGATGAAAGAAAATATTTCTAACTAAATAATACCTATTATATATTCTGCTCAACAAAAAGGAACTAAATATTAATCAGTAATTATTTTGTTTATGTGGCATAAAGAGACAATGAATTGAGAAAAAAAGAGTCAGTCTAAGGTTAATGAGTATTAATTTATTGTGCATATGAATTAAATGTTACAATCTAGTGTTACGTGTGTTCCGATAATCAAATAAAGAGTCTCATATTGTTCAAGGTAATCAATTTTATTGTTTGCTAATTAGTGAATTGTTGAAACTGATTAAATTCACCTACATTAACTCTTGTTTAATCGCAAATTTATAAATTTTTAACTCCTTTTGATTATGCAGGTGCATATAAAAATGAACAAAGACCGACTGTGTATATATGGATGAAACTTATATTCATAATAATCATACTATGGCTACTGGTTGGAATAATGATTCCAATGAAGGATGATCAAAACTTATATAAAAAGGACAAATAATAATAACTGTTCAAGCTGGCAGTGATGCACAATTTATTCTGAATGCTAAACTTTTGAAGTTCAATAAGTACAACAAGAGATTATCACAATAAGATAAATTTTGAAAAACATTGTTGATGTAGGGAAAATAATTCCCATCTTTAAAAGTTTAAGATATTAGTTTGATATTAGTATTTTAATGGCTGATTTAAGTATATTATATTCTTAAACTCAAAAACCAACGTTTAAAACATTCGTAATACATAGATGAAATTTTAACACCAACATGGCCATATAAATTTACGATTACCTCCGTACCATTCAGACTTAAAACCAATTCAGTTAGTTAGTATATATTAAACAATATGACACAAAGAATACATCTTTTAATATTAGAAATGTTCAGCATTGATTTATTTATTTAGAAATCTCCAGAGTATTTGCTGACGATTTTGTACTAATTGCCAAAACTGAAAAAGAACTTCAGAATAATTTGGAAATGGGATTCTCAATCGAACCTCTGAACAGTAAATATATCAGCAATTAGCGATAATTGATATTTAATATTAGCTTGTTAGTTTAAATAAAATAAGGAATTTTTTTTATTCAAATGTAGAATTTTGTTTATATCTAAAATTTAAACAAAGGTGCAGTGTACAAGTGTTATTTCTTCTGAACTAAAAACTGTACGTTTTATTTTCCTATTTCATCTATAAGAAATCAAGAGTAAACAACTATTTTGCCGATTTCTCGTGAGGTTAATTACCAGCCCTTCCAGTAATGATCCATTATAAGCACCAGGGCCGTATTCAGGTTATTTAACCCAAGCATGGAAATGGATTCAGCAGCGGGAACTTTCACCATGGAAAGTTCTGGCAACCTACTTGTAAACCAACCATCAAAATTATATTCTACAGCTCTTAATCAACCTACAAATAAATTTCCAAACAAAAAACAAGCAATTCTACTTCACTCACTCCCAAACTCTAATATTGAAGTTTACCTTAATGCAGTAACTTCTAAAGTGGATCCCAGAAAAATACATTCTATTTCTAAAATTATAAATGATCATATTTATATCTTCTTTACCAGTGATCAGACAGTCGATGAGTTTCTAGCAAAAATGGAATTGTAGTAATTAATCAAGAACGTATTCAAGCCCGAAGACTAATAACTAAATGAACGATTGATTATTTCCAATGTATGTTCAAGTATTCCACACAGCGTTATAAAAGAACAACTGAATAACTTAAGTATACATCTAATAACTCCAATTGACTTTCTCAGGATAGGGACTTCAAATCCAGCATTCAAGCATATCTTGAGTTTCCGAGATAAACTTTTATAGAAAATCCACAAGGAAAAATTCCTGTAGCTGGCTGTATACCACGTATAACAAAAAGAGGTCAATCTTTGTAAATGGGTATATATATATATATATATATATATATATATATATATATATATATATATATTTATATATATTTATATATATACCCATTTACAAAGATTAAACTTTTATAGCGCCAACTAACTTAGACAAACTACCTGATTGTATGTTAATTAACCATGAGGATAACAACTATCGAATTTTCGTTTCCATCGAAAAGCAATCTTGCTACTGCTACTTATGCAAGCATCAAGGACATTTAGCATCTCAGTGTTCCAATAAAAATAATCAGACTCCTTCAAACTACACCTAAAATAATGTTCATCTAAACTCTCTACAGGAAGTACACCAATCAGCTCCCTTTTCGACAATTTCTTCTATACAATCTTCTCCTACTGAGACTGGAACTATCCTGTCTTACTGAGGCTGAAATGTCTAGAAAAATCATTACCTCTCAATCTAATAAGCATACTCCGATAAGCTGCGACCTACCCAATGAGACTGAAATGGATACCTATGATCAAGATACATCCTCATCCTAGCACCCTAAACGAAACCTATCTGAAATAATCCTAATCAAGAGAGCATATATTATTGCCGCCTATGAACAGTGTCGACGAACGGTTGGACGCACCTGGGGCCTTACGCCCAGGGTGATCGCCTGGGTCTACACCGCTGTCATTAGGCCAATGCTAACGTACGGAGCTGTTGCTTGGGTACCAAAAGTTCTACAGGCAACAGCGATTAACAAACTAAACCATATTCAGCGGATGGCTTGCATAAATATAACAGGTGCCATGAAAACAACTAAACTGCTGCAATGGAGTTGATCATTGGCATCACGCCTCTAGATATATATGTCGAAGAGGTGGCTCTAGTGACAATGATGCGACTGCGCTCAGCTGGTACAAACCTTGATGTAGGAATGGGACAATTGAGAACTCGTTTCTGGCGGGGAGAGCTGGATGCGTTACCAGTACTACAGGCAGGCTGCGACTCAATTGAACCAAAGTTCGTCTTTAACAAACCCTACAAAATTGAAACAAGACAGTGTATGGAGACAAACGTGGCAAATGCCTATTGCATATACACCGATGGCTCCAAAATGAAAGAAGGCTCAGGATGCGGGATATACTCCAGTTCACTGAACCTAAGAATAAAGTGGGGTATGGGCAAAAATGCCAGTGTAGTTCACACAGAACTGGCTGGTATCTCCATAGCCGCAAAAGAGATAACCCAAAAAGGTATAGCAGGGAAAACTATAATGATCTGCACAGATAGCAGACAAGCGCTACTAACCTTGAATAGACCACGTGTCACATTAGGTTTAGTAATATAGTGTCAAGAGTCACTAACTCAAGCTTCGGATGGTAATACCATCATCGTGAAGTGGGTTAAAGGACACAATAAAAATAAAGGCAACCGCATTGCTGACCAATTATCTAGGAAGGCGGCAGGCCTAAGACTCTTAGGACCTGGGGATCTTTTTGGTTGGTCCAACTACAACAATCGCGGAAATTGTCAAATGTCACTCCCATACGCAAACCGTAAAAAGATGGGAAGAAGGGAAAGGATGTAAACTTGCCAGGGTAACACTAAGTAACCTTGAAGAGTCAACATCAAAGAAGTACTTGGGAATGACCAGGAAAAATCTACGTTTGGCAGTTGGTTTTTTAACTGGTCATTGTCAACTAAGCAAACACCTCCACACACTGGGCAGTGACCCTCTATGTAGGAACTGTGAACGAGAAGACGAAACTGTAGACCATGTCCTATGTGAATGCCCAGAGTTATCGTTAATACGAGAGTACGCGTTCGGCGAGTCCTGGCCCACATAAGTGAGATGTCTCCTGGTGACTTGTCCACCTTCCTAGAAATGGCAGGATGGACAATGAGCTAAGGGTGACAGCTCCCTGGGAGGATGCACAATGGGTCAATTATGGTCTAAGTGCTGTGAAACTTAACTCGCCCTCCCTACTCTACAGATAATCCTAATCAGGATCCCCCCTAATAAGAGATAACGAAAATGCCTTCACTGAACCAAAGCTACCAAGCAAAAAACTAAAAACTTAACAAGAAAACAACAAAAACCTAGTAGAAGATCTTACCAAGTGCACCAGTCAATTCTTCAAAGAAAACTCCCAACAATGGATACTTAACACAGGAAAAACTTATTAACTTCTTTGAAAATGCGCATGGTTCTTCAGATCCTCTCAGTGTCGCCAGAACTTACTCGGAGGATATCGAAGGATTGATAGACTTTTTAAAGAAAATACTTCCTATGTTAAGTTCCTAAGATATCTTAAATCTCGTTGTTTTAGAATTAAAAACAAAATTACAGAACAAATTTTAAGTAATATTTCTACCGATGATCTTAGCGATTCCTCTCCGGGGACTTATTAATTAAACTATTTTTAAATCTATTATTCAATGGAACCTGAATGGATACAATACCCATTTAGAAGATCTTAAAATTCTTATAAATAAATTTCATCCATCCATCCTATGTTTGCAAGAAACACATTTTAAGAAAATTTGTGCCACAATCTTAAAAACTTCATGTCCAGACTACGATTAGGACACACCAAGATCACACATGATTTCCTACTACAGAAGTAACCCAAACCTTTGTGGTACGCGTGCGATAGTGAACTAACAGTGCATCAGTTATTAGTGGAGTGTCCGTTGTACGCATTTGAAAAAAATATGAACAGTTATCTACAATAAAAGTCATTCTAAGTGAACATAGTGACCGCAATCGTAACATACTTTTTTTTTGGTTTCCTGAGGACTAATTAACAAAATCTAATTGTATCCTTTATTTTTTTTTATATTTATGTTATCTGTAAAATCGACTATTGCTAATAACCCTTGAGGTTGAAGCAGTTTCAAATAACAAAAATTATTTGGAAATATAGAAAGAAGTACTCTCTGAAAACGGAATGAACATAATTATTAACAAAAGTTATGCAGATAGGAGAAACAAGAGAAGAATTTAATATAGAAATTGAAGGAGTAAAAATAGAAGTTTAGAATTTTACATAGGTACTTAGGAGTAATAGAAGAAACAGGATCTCTAGAAGCAGAAATCAATAGCAGAGTAGAGAAAACGCTACAACTGTACTATACAAGGAACAAAAAATTTGTATACAGAAAAGAAATATCACCGAACACAAAAATGGAAGTTTTCATAGCAGTTTATAGATTTGTCGTCACTTTTGGCAGCAAATCATGGGAATCGCGGCAAAAGAGCAAGCCGTAGAGACGAAGTTTTTAAGAAGAGGTAAAGGCGTTACCAAAATGTATAGAATAAAGAACACATATAAGGAACGAACTGAAAATACAATAAACATTAAAGTTTATAGAACAGACAGAAAATAAAAATTCGTTCAAGTGACTTGCTTGATAAGGTGTATAATTCAGTAAAAACAACAAGAAAATTTATGCAACAATATTTGTTTAGCGTTTGACGGCTGGAGCAGCGTTCATAATAAACCTATAATAGGCGTATGCGTCACAGATATAGAAAGTAAACGGGTGCATCTGATAGAGTCCATCGATCCGAGAGGGAATAGTCAAACTTCCGAGTATTTATTAGGGCTACTTAAAAATTTAATTAAGCAATGTGATTATAAGGTAACTAGTATAGTCACAGACAACGCAGCAAATGTGACCAAAATGAGAATAGATCTGTTTGAGGAATTAGACAGGAAAGACATAATAACTTAGGATTGCTGAGCCCATTTATTGAACTTACTTGCCTATGATATAGAAGTGCCAGGAATAAAGAGTAATATAACAAAAAATTGTAAATATTTCACAAATGTACATTTTGCTAGCACAAAATTCCAGAAGCTGGTGGTTCTGCTCTTGTATTGCCTCAGGATGTTCATTGAAATACTTTATCAGACTGCTTAGGCAGTTACTTAAAAAAAAACTATTTAAAAAAGTTAAAGTATATTGGAGTTGCTTTGGACAAAGTCCAAAGAAATACTTGCACTATAGGAGAGGCTACATAGATATGGCTAGAATTTCTGGAAGCATTCGAGACTGAAAGAGACATGCAAATGGCGAATGTTCAGTAAGTTTTACAAATAAATTCAAGGAGCGTATGGAAATGGCTTTGACACCAGCTCATTTTTTGGCAAATTTGCCTGATCATCACTTTAGTGGAAGTAAACTTAGTCAAGAGCAAATAGAAAGTGGCGTGGAATATGTAGAAACTTATCATCCAGAAGCATTGTCAATTATTATAAATTACCAGGCAAAGTATGTACCCTTTAAACCATACATGTTTTCTAAACATCTAATTGAGAATGTAATACCATTGACATGGTGGCTTTCTATGAAAAATATAAATACTACAGCATTGGAACTTGCTCAACAGCTTCACACAGCTATTGCATCGTCAGCCAACATCGTAATACTCATCTCATCCTATGATTTAGTCCATTCCAAACTACGTAATTGGCTAGGCAATGTCAAAGCTGCTAAGTTGTTTTCAATTTTTAAAGAGCTTAATTCCATCAATGATGACGTGACTTATCAGTTGGATGACTTAGATTACAGGATTATTAAGAGACTGAAAAAGTTGAGAAATTTACTAACTCTTGTATGTAAAATGTTTGAAGTTTTCCAATTTTTGTTGTGTTCTCATTATTAATAAATATATAATATGTTTTAAAACATTTGGATAATGTATGTCCATGTATGTGTGTATACAGTAATGTGTATTAACTTATTTAATTAGTGTTTTAAACATAAGCAAATGTTTTTTTCTGATGATGCCCTGATTTTTACAACATTTGGTAATTGCTTCTAGTTAATTAAATATATTAAAAAATAAGTTTGATGCTATATTTTAACATAAAGTATATTAAAAGATAATAAAAAACTCTTGGTATTGCACCCAGAGTACAAAGAACTTTACAATCAGAGACAGTATTTAAATCTTATCATAATCTTACTACATTGTGAATAATAATAGGGTACTTGACCTTGGTTTATGTCTAATATTTAAATCTCATCTACATATTCAAGATAATCTTAGTCTTGAACCAATAAATAAAAATGACAAGTTTCACACAATGTGATATTGTATTATCATATTTATCAAATAAGTAATGGTAATTAATACAATCTCACACACATATTACATTGGCACCTAATATATGTTAAAGTTCTCTACCCCGTAAATTTAATGGATATAAATTGCAGCATAAATTAAACAAATATCTGACACAAACTTTCAAAACATTTATTATTCATCACATATTTGGCATATAAAATCTACATACTACATAATGAAAACATTTACAGTTTTGAATTATATTTCACAGCTCTCTCTTTCAAAACTCTTCTAAGAATTTTTCCTGTTGGATTTCTTGGAATTTCATTTAAGAAGATAACCCCTCCTCGTAACCTCTTTTGGGGTGACACATTATCTTCTATGAACTTTTCAACTTCTCTTTCCGTTATGTTTTTACCTGGTTTCTTCACAATAAAAGCCATAGGTAATTCCCCAGCTTCTTCATTTGGTAAACCTATCACTGCAGCATCCTGAATAGCAGGATTTGTTAACAATAAAGCCTCTAATTCTGCGGGTGCAACTTGGAAGGCTTTGTATTTAATAAGTTCTTTTATCCTATCAACTATGAAGAAATAACCATCACTATCATAATATGCTACATCACCTGTATGCAACCACCCATCTTTATCTATGGTGCTATGGGTAGATTTTGGATCTCCTACATACCCTTTCATTATCAAAGGACCTTTAAAGCACACTTCACCTTCTCCATAAGCAGGTAGAGGGTTTCCGTTATCATCTATTACTTTAGCCATCATTCCTGGTACTATCTTGCCACATGACCCAATTTTGCCTTTTCCTTGTGGAGAAACAAGTACTCCTAAGGTTGTTTCTGTCATTCCATAAGCTTGGGAGACATGTCTTACATTAAATCTTTCTTTTAATTCTTTTTCCATATCTTTACCCATAGGAGCAGCTCCACTGCGCATTTCTTTTATGCTAGATAGGTCATAATTCTGTACCATAGGACTTTTTAATAAAAATAATAACACAGGTGGTGGTACAATCATCCTAACTACTTTATATTTTACTATAGACTCTAGGAATATTTTTGGCTTAAATCTTCCTAAAACCACCATACGTTTACCCCGTAACAGGTTCAGAAACATTAGCATAAATCCAAAGGAATGGAAAAATGGAATAAGACCCATCATGGCATCATTTGGATCATCATTTTCTACCATATCACCCATTATTGAACGAGATATATCTACATAAGCTGTCATATTGTCATGTGTACACATGACACCTTTAGGCAAACCAGTTGTACCAGAAGAACACAAAATAGTTGCTACAGTTTCTACTGGATCCAATGAAACACTGTGAAAATCATCATCTAATTCTTCTGATTCTACTCCTCTTACAATGTCAGCGTATCTAGTAACATTTTGATATTTACACTCTTCATTACCAAATAATATTAATTTTTTAATGTATGGATGCTCAGGCAAGATTGATACCATTTTATCAATAGTTTTACTGGAGCAAAATATGAATTTTGGTTTTGAGAGACTAAGTACATGTTTAAGTTCAAGTGGAGTATAATCTGGATTAAGAGGAGCAAATGTAGCTCCAGAAAATAGAGTGCCAACTGGAACTGTACAAAATTCTAATCGATTTTCACTATTTATTGAAATGTTATCACCTACTTTAACGCCTTGGCTTGTTAACCATTTTGACAATCTAATACTTCTTTTTAACAACAAACTTGCTGGTAATTCTTCCCCCGTTTCTCCATCCACTTGAATCACATTATCTTCAAAAGTTTTTAGAACTAATAGTAATAATTCTCCAAGAGATGTATCTATTATTCTTTCTAATTCAGGTCCAACCACTATATTTTTTAAACTCTCCGGAGCCATTTTTCACTTTAAGTAGGTATAAAATAATACTGTAAAAATCAATACTTTACTACTGGATAACACTTTGGACTAGAGTAGATGAGTAATAACACACTTTGTTTGAAATAATGCTCCTGATAAAATTTGATAACGACGTAGAAATGAATCCTTGAACATTCTATAGAAAAGCTCAAAGTTTAAGTGAAGTAAAAATTATGTATCAGGTTTTTGGTTTTAACACCCAATGGTATTGGGCGAATTTTGTTTTGGTGCGATCATACGATATTGATCAACATATCACAGCATGCTTCACTGACAGCTGTCAATTTGGTATAAAGTCATTTGTCAATAAATGATAAGACGTTTTTAGTTTTTTTCCTACAAAATTATAATACTTCCATGACGTATAGTTTTGTAGATACCAAAAAGTAATAAAGATAGTAGATACCAAATATTTAAAAATATAATTACAATAAATTATAAAAACAAATCTAAATGGAGATTTTTAATACAGTGGAGTATGATATTTTCTTTAACATTTTTTTTGATTGTCAAAAATAATCAATTCGAAATTTCGGTTTTTCATATTTGGTCCCATTGAAGATAGCCTCAAATTAGCTGTCAATTAAGTTTCACAGAACGAAATATTGCGTTGGCAGAGTTGCCATAGATGCCAGTGTTGTAGAATATGCAATCAAACAAGCAAAAAGTGGTAAGGCCCCCGGTCCTGATGAAATTCCCGTTGAACTGCTCAAACTTATGGACGATGAAACTATTAAAATACTCCTAGATCTATTTAACACAATATATAGAACTGGAATAATACCTAGGGAATGGCTCCGTTCGACCTTTATACTACTGCCAAAAAGGCAAATACAAAGGAATGCAACGAATATCGTACGATAGCTTCGATGAGTCATGCTCTAATACTGTTCTTAAAAATAATCCATAATAGGATCTATAGGAAATTAGACGTAGACATCAGTTACACTCAGATGGTATTCAGAAAAGGGCTGGGTACAAGGGAGGCTCTGTTTGCAATTAACGTTCTCTCACAGATATGCTTAGACATGAACCAAGATATTTACGCCTGCTTTATTGATTTCGAAAAGGCCTTTGACAAAGTACAACATGAACCACGAAGATAAGTTCTAATAAAGAAAAATATAGACAGCCGAGATATTCGAATTATATGCAATCTATATTGGAATCAAACAGCAAAGGTAAAGGTTGAGGGCAGACTAACAGAAAAAATTCAAATCCGTCGAGGAGTCCGGCAGGGATGTATCTTATCGCCACTTTTATTTAATCTGTATAGTGAAGCTATCTGTGAACAAGCACTCGAGGAAGAAGATCTTGGTCTGATAATAAATGGTGAGACGATCAACAATATAAGGTCTGACGATACAGTTCTCCTAACGGGAACGCTAGTAGAACTACAACATCTCGTTCAAAGTCTCAATATATACTGTAACAGTTACGGCTTGAAAATTAATTTGAAAAAAACTAAATTTATGGTAATCACGAAATCAAAGAACATCAGAGCTGATCTTGTAATAGACAATACAACGATTGAGCATGTGCCCTGTTATAAATATCTAGGTGCTTGGATCACAGACGATACTGATCAAACAAAAGAGATTAGATGTAGAATAGAAATCGCTAGATCAGTCTTTAATAGAATGCGCAAACTCTTTTGCAATCGTGATATCAATATAAAGTTACGAATACGAATGCTGCGGTGTTATGTCTTTTCTACTCTGTTATATGGAGTTGAGGCTTGGACACTAAAACAGTTGACCATAAAAAACATCGAAGCTTTCGAGATGTGGTGCTATAGGCGCATTCTCAGAATATCATGGATGGACCGCGTCACTAACACGCAAGTACTCCAAACTTTAGACAAAAGATGTGAAATTCTAAATGAGATAAAAACTAGAAAGATGGAATACTTGGGGCACATTGTGAGAGGTGAAAAGTACTAACTTTTAAGAAACATCATGCAGGGCAACAAAAAATATTTTAATTTATCTATAAAAAATTGGTATCTGCGAAACCATCATAATAGTAATGTATTTATCTGGCAAGTATTTCGAGGCTACGCACTGCGAGGAAAAAGTTCTCTGAATGGAATATACATTATTGTAATATATTTATAGGTTGCAGTTACATAAGAAAAGTATCCAATTGATGAATAAAACACAAATCGTGGATAGTTATTTCATCATCATCAGTGGCATTACAGCTCGTCATGAGCCAAAGGCTTCTTCAGAACAATCTTCCATTCGCCCCTGCCTCTGGTAACTTTCATCATGCTTTAACTCCGATGGATTTTAGATCATCCTCTATGTTATCTTGATACCTAAGTTTTGGTCTTCCTCTGGATCGTCTTCCCACTGGTCCTCTTCGGTCGAAAATTTTTCTGATCGTTCCATCTTCATCTCGCCTAATTACATGTCCTATCCATCAAAGGCGTACTAATTTAATAAATTTTACAACGTCAGGTACTACACCTGAAGAAGCATCGTAGTTTACTTTATACGATCTTTTTGACCAAGCACTATCAGCTATAACGGTTATTAACCCATTTCCGTCGGAATCTACTTCACCAATTTCTTTGGCTAAAGCTAATTCCTCCCGTCCAGCCTCTTCTAAGAAATCACAAAGTGTTTGGCCGATGATATCTGCAACTGTCTCCGTATGTTTTGCATACTGCCTGTAGGACATCACAGGTATATTTAATACAGCGTGCTGCGTCTGTATGTCTGAATAACCAGAACCATTCAAGTTCAGTGAATTGTTACCAAAATCCTATGTTGCTATCTCCTTTTCAATATTCCACATTTGACATTTAAAAGGCAATGTACTTATATCAATCCGTCCATTTTTTCTTTGATAATCTCCATATTAAAAAAGTTGCATGGAAATGGAGAATGATTATTCAAACCTTGAATAGATTTAATGAAAAAGTTTCTGTCCACTATTCTTCTGCCTTCTACCGAAAAAGATGGTTTTTGCGGAGAGGCAATCTCAACTGACTGAGAATGACAGCTATTACTAGAAATAACGATAAAATTTAAAGTATTTTCTGCAAATGATATTATTTGTTATTATTATTATTTAAGAGTAAAACATTGGTAATATTTTGACCATAAACAAATAATATGTAAGGTCATGAACCCTCTATTTACTTACTTTACGGTAAGTAAATAAAAAAAAGTAAAAAGGGTTACTTTTACGAATCGACACTACAATAAGGTAAAGTAGATGTTTCTGCTAGTTCTTGATGGAATGAACTATTTGATGAAGAACTTTTGTTTATAGTAGCTTTTTTGATTTTTAAGTTCCTAAAAATATGAGAAAGAAACAAAATTATTCTAGGAAAAAGATACGAACTTACTGAAGATAAACTATTATAATATTTTTAAAATAAAACAAACAAGTTAAATAAAAGCTTTTAAAAACGGTTGTAAATATATAAATAATAAATACTTACTGCAGTGCAATTGCTCTCCTTTTCCTTGACCTAGGACGTTTACTGGGACTCATTTTTTATCTTGTCTCTTATAACTTATATCACTAACCTAATGTAATACTTAAAAATACGCGTAAACTAAAGAAGTTTTAACTTATACCACTAAACTAATAATATATTACTTAAACATACCCGTAAACTAAATAATTTCAATGTTTTCAAAATAAATAAGAATACTGTAAACTGTAAAAACTAAGCAAGTTGATAAAGAAAATACAAGAATGAAAGAACTAAAATGGATTCTGATTCAAGCGAACTAACTGACCCTACCCACAGAGAAATAAACATAAGACCGTACCGTACGTTCATGAGATTTGACGTCACTAATGCGATAACGATCAAGCTAAGCGACAATGATGAGGAACACTATTAGATTTCAGTATTTTTTAGCAATTTTCTTCAAAGTTTGAATATGCTTTTCTCGATTATTACTGGACACAGAAAGGTGAAAAAATAATCAACGATTACAGAAAAAAAACTCTTTCATCTGATGGGCGTGAAATGTTTGGTTATAATAGAACGTTAAATAGTATAATCCAATTTTTCAACAGAAAATAAAAAAAAAATAAAAAAAGTAAAACGATCATTTTAAAGGCAACATAATTTCGAATAATATGTCCAAATTTCGAGACATTTCGTCGGTAAATAACAGAGAAAAAATTTTGGTGCACCGAAAAAACAGCCTTAAACGGGCACTTTCCATTATATTATGTCGTTTATTGATTGTTTTATACTTAAAACCATTTGATAGTAAAAATTTTCTTAAAGTTGATTTACAGCAATTAATAATATTGTTACGTCTTTTTATTGTTCTAATTTATTTGTCTTTATTCTAATTTATTGTCTATATTCTAATTTATTAAAACTCACGATAACTAATTACTAATTTATTAAATAGCTGTACAAATGTATTTATGTCACGTTTCGTTACAAGTAAACCGCGTTTCCCGATCTTCTTATGACTAACTGCCAAATAAGAAATCTTTCATTTATATACACAACTGTTGTTATCTCGAAATTTCGGCGGCCTTCTACATTATAATGGAATAATCTCGTACTTTGGTGAAGGCGCTCGACTCGTTTTTCAACCTCGAGACGTGGATTACTCATAAAATTAGGGTCTAGATTATTCTGTAAACAACTGGTATCGAAGCTCAGGTAGATTTTGACCTACAAATTACGAGAATCAATAAAAAAGAATTAGTCATAAAATATTTACAGTTCTATATGCCATAACATTTAAAATCGTAACATTGCCCCCCTCTTAAAAGATGGTTCCTCCTGGAACCTTGTCGGGACTGGAACTGGAACGACATGCTGATATCGGCAACTGGACCCTCTTTTACAACTTCCAGTTGTATAGAAATGACAAGGGACGGTTTTCTCTCCGCACCAGTAACTATGCGGATTGCAACAGACTAACACCTGGACTTCGGTGTCTTTAAAGATTTCCTCCACCATGTTTCGTATAACCCTCCAATCTAATTGGCGGCACTCCAACTTTGGCATGGCTAACTTTTGCACGTCGGACTCTAGTACGTGCTCTCTCAACTGAAGTAAGGCTTCCCATACATCTCGGTAGGTAGGTTGGTCACGGGCAGTGTCTTTTGTTACCAGGTAAAAAAGGTAACGTGATGCATCTTGAAGTTTCAAGGTTTTACCAGGAGCTGGCACTTGGCATTGAAGTTCTGCAACTCGACCAAACTTCCTTCGAAAGACGGATGCCAGCCCTGGTGCATCTTTGATACTGGCCGGGATGGTAAGGGCCAGTGAGTAGTCATCGGGAAGCGCGAGTAGATCTTGCCTTTCTTCAGTGGTAACACCATGTCTTGCTTTACCGTACCTCCATAGGCACCCATGAATTCCTCAAACGTGAGGTCAGACACATCTTGGACTTGTTTTACTTCCACTTCTTCATCTACGTCGTGGTCACCCTCGAAAGACGCCAACCGGTTATGGTGTACTATCATCGGCTTTCCTCTCGGAATCTTGCTTATTCGGTAAATAACATCATTGATCTTCTCCATAATGAGGTATGGACCTTCCCAAAACTGCTGCAATTTGGGAGAACAACCTTTTCGCTTTTTGGGGTTATAAAGCCAGACTTTATCGTTCTTCTTAAAACACCCCTTTTCTGCTTGTGTATCGTACCGTTTCTTCATTCGGTCACTAGCGATTTGGAGATGGGAACGGACCAACTCGTGTACATCGTCCATTCTTCTTCGTAATTCGATCACATAATCTTCACCTGCTACATCTTCTCCAGGTCGACACCCAAACTCTAGATCACAAGGTAGTCGCATCTCGCGTCCGAATAGGACTCTGGCTGGTGTCTGGCCTGTTGATTCATTAACAGCAGATCTGTAGGCCATTGTGAAGAACGGAAGATATTGGTCCCAGTCTCGCTGATGATCGGACACCATCTTTGTCAAATACTTGCCAACTGTTCTATTCATTCGTTCTACCATACCATCCGATTGCGGATGATAAGCCGTAGTTCTTGTTTTCTTCATACCTAGTCTATCACATATTCCTTGGAATAAATCGCTTTCGAAGTTCCTGCCTTGGTCACTATGGATCTCCAAAGGCACTCCAAATCGGCTGATATATTCTTGGATCAACTTATCTGCAACGGTGGCGGCCTTCTGGTCTGGAAGTGCGTAAATTTCGACCCACTTAGTGAAGTAATCCATTACTACCAACATGTACTTGCCTCCATTATCACTTTCTGGAAATGGCCCAGCAATAACCAAAGCTATTCTTTCAAACGGGCTTCCAACATTATATTGTCTCATAGGAGCTCTCCTTTTTCGATAAGGCCCGTCACTCGTAGCACAACTAGTACATTTCTTACACCAGTTTTTTACATCGTCGGAACTGTTCATCCAATAAAACCGTTCCCGAATTCGCTGAAGGGTCTTTTTCACACCAAAATGCCCTCCTGATGGACTGTCGTGTAACTGACGAAGTACTTCGGCTATTCTGCTCTTTGGAATCACCAACTGTCTTCTCTTCTCTGAACCGTCATCATTTTCCAGGACTCGTTTGAGCAAGCCATCTTCCATGATAAATGAGTCCCACTGGGCCCAATACGTCTTAACTATTGAGCCTAGATTCGATATTTCTTGCCAAGGTGGTCGACGGTTTTCCTCTTTCCATTTTCGGATTTTGTGTATAACTGGATCTCTCTCTTGTTCTTCCCTGATCTTGGTAGGCGTCCAGTCGTCGTGGACCACCGTCGTTCTTAGCACTGCTGCTTCCTTGGATTCCGTTTTGTTGCAGTGAGAACACTCTGCTGGGCATGGCCTTCTGGAAAGAGAGTCGGCGTTTCGGTGGCTAACTCCGGCCCGGTGCTCAATCTTAAAATCATATTCTTGGAGTCGTTCGATCCACCTGGCTATCTGACCCTCTGGATTCTTAAACTGCATCAACCACTTAAGGGCGGCATGGTCGGTTCGGATTAAAAACTTCCTTCCATAGAGGTATTGATAGAAGTGCTCTACTGGTTTCACTACTGCCAGAAGTTCTCTTCTCGTGACGCAATAATTTCGCTCAGGTTTTGAGAGAACTTTACTAAAATATCCAAGGAATCTTTCCTGTCCTCCTTGAATCTGAGACAGCACTCCTCCAATTCCCATATTACTTGCATCTGTATCTAAGATGAACTCTCCTTCTGGCAGTGGATACCCTAAAATTGGTGCTGTGATTAAATGCTTTTTTAAGGTTTCAAAGGCATTCTGGCTACATCCCAGCGGTATTCTCTTGCTTCCTCTGTAAGTCGCGTTAATGGTTTAGCGATATCTGCAAACTTCTTAATGAACCTCCGGTAGTAAGTACACAGTCCCAGAAAACTTCTCACTTGATGTTTGTCAGTTGGTTTTGGCCATTCCTTAATGGAATCGATTTTTTCCTTATCCACGACCACTCCTTCTTTACTGACTATATGACCCAGATAATTGACTTTACCTTGAAATAGCTGGCACTTCTTGGGGTTTAACATCAATTGGGCAGCTTTAAGTCGATTAAAAACGTTTTCTAAATTCTTCAGATGGTCTTCAAATGTCTCCCCCAAGACGATTATGTCGTCTAGATAAACTAGGCATGTTTTCCAAGATAGCCCTCTCAACACATTTTCCATAAGCCTCTCAAATGTCGCAGGAGCGTTACAAAGTCCAAATGGCATAACGTTGAATTGCCATAATCCAGATCCTGTGGTGAAGGCTGTCTTTTCTTTATCTACCGGGTCCATTTCTACCTGCCAGTATCCAGACTTCAAATCCAAAGTAGAAAATAATTTACTTCCAGCCAATGTGTCTAATGTGTCATCGATCCGAGGCAGAGGATAACTATCTTTCTTGGTAACGTTGTTTAGCAAACGGTAATCCACACAGAACCTCGTTGTTCCGTCTTTCTTCTTAACCAGGACCACCGGAGAGACCCATGGGCTCGTAGAAGGTTCTATCACCCCGTCTTTCTTCATTTCCTGAACAATCGTTTCAGCTTCCTCTCTTTTCGCCTGTGGTAATCGTCGAGCTGTTTGACGAATTGGCTTAGCATTACCAGTATCAATTTTATGCTTAACAACGTAGTTCTTCCCGTCTTTCCTCCTTTCGGTACGAAAATATCACGATACTGCCGAAGAAATTCCCTTAATTTCCTTTTCTCAATCTGATTCAGAGACTGTCCAGCAACCGCAACCATTTGATCAAATTTATCGTTGGAATTATCAGACGTTGTCGTCTGACGGATTATGGATGTGACAGGTACACAAGTTCCTACTTTTGTCTCTTTCTTGATGGTCACTGGGTAGTCATCATCATCATCAGTGGTGCTACAGCTCTAGTTGAGCCTTGACCTTCCCCAGTCTATTTCGCCAGTCGTTTCTGTTCATCGCCAACCGTTGACAATTTGCCGCGCCGATTTTCCTTGCGTCCTCGTCCACACCGTCCCTCCATCTCAGTCGTGGTCTGCCTCTACTCCTATTTCCCACTGGGACCGATAATAGAGTTCGTCTGGGTGGGTAATTTTCATTTGCTCTTGACACATGTCCAGCCCATCTAAGCCTGCCTATTTTTATGAAGGATATTACATCTCTACCATTTACTATTTTTTTATATTTCTCGTACAATTCGAAATTATATCGCCTTCTCCAAATACCATTCTCATAGAATGCGCCCATTATTCTTCTTAATATCTTCCTTTCGAAGACGAGCAGAAGATTTGCGTCTGTTTTGGAGATGGTCCATGTTTCTGACCCATATGTCAGCACTGGTAGGATGAGTGTTCGATATATTATTAGTTTGGTTTTCTGGCTTAAGTTTCTGTTTTTTAGCTGCTTGCTTAGTCCAAAATAACATTTGTTTGCTAGCAGTACCCTCCGTTTAACTTCTTCAGATGTGTCATTATCGTTTGTTATGAGAGAACCCAAATATGTAAACTTATTTACTACCTCAAAATTATATTGGTCTATACTGAAGTTTTGTTCGGCGTTTCTAGCTCTATCTCTGTTATTTGGAATAGATGCTAGCATTTTGGTTTTTTCCTCGTTTATTTTAAGGCCCATGTTTTGTGCGGCTGTCAAGAAGGTGGAAGTCATCTCTTTAAGTCCTCGTGTAGTACGTGCAATCAAATCCAAATCGTCAGCGTACGCCATAATCTGCGTTGATTTATTAAAGATTGTTCCCCTATTGTGTAACTCAGCATCTCTTATAGTCTTTTCTAACGCTATATTAAAGAGAAGGCACGCCAGCGCGTCTCTCTGCCGTAACCCTGCATATGTTTCAAACGCTTGTGACATATCGCCTTGTATTTGCACTCTGCAGATCACTTTACTCATAGTTGTTTTTACGAGCCTTATTAATTTATGGGGAATGTTAAGTTCATTCATGGCTTCGTATAATTTACCTCTTAGGACGCTATCATACGCTGACTTAAAGTCCACAAAGAGATGGAACTTGTCAATATTAAATTCATTGGTTTTTTCTAAGATTTGACGTAGCAAAAAAATCTGGTCAATTGTTGACCTACCTGGCCTAAAACCGCTTTGATACTCACCAAGGATTTCTTCCACGTACGTACTTAAACGGCTGTACAGGGTGTTGGAGAATATTTTGTACATTGTATTCAGAAGAGTTATACCCCTATAATTTTTACATTCCAACAAATCTCCCTTTTTGTGTAGTGGACATATGATTCCAGTGCACCATTCCTCTGGCATTTGTTCTTCTTCCCAGACTTTGACTATTATGTTGTGAATTTGGTGCATAATGCTGTTACCTCCATGTTTGATGAGCTCTGCGGGGATACAATCCACTCCTGGGGACTTGCTATTTTTGAGTCGTGTGATTGCGTCTTTCACTTCAAATATTGAAGGAGGTTCTACGTGAGTGTTATTTCTTGGTCTTTGGGGTGACGCATCATTTTCCACTTCGGTACCAAGTAGTTCTTTGAAGTGCTCAACCCATCTGCTTTGTACTGCGTCAGCGGTACTGACTATATGTCCATTTTTGTCTCTACACATCGTCAGCCGTGGTTTAAATTCTTTTCTTGTCTTATTTAGGATATTATAGAACTTTCTAGTTTCATTTTGCCCCTTTAATGATTGAAGCTCTTGCATAATCTGGTTTTCGAAGGTCCGCTTTTTCCTTCGATGTATGCGTTTTTCCTCCTTCCTAAGATCTTTGTACATTTGCTCCTTATCCCGTGTTCTTCTTTGTTGCATAAGTTTATATGCATAATTTTTTCTTTTAGTGATATCTTCACATTCATCGTCGAACCAACTGTTGCGTGGAGTGGATTCTTCTGGTCCTAGGACGTTGTTTGCCGCTTCCTTAATTGTTCTTCTACATATATCCCATTGCTCGCTAGCTGGGTAGTCATTGACATTAATAAGTTTAAATTATCCTTAAGTGTTTGTATTTTACCATTTTATTCATTTTATTCACTTGACCATTCCAATAATTAATTCATTGCCAATAGAACTTTATCAAAGTAATTTGATAACTACAAGTTTGGAAATAATTGCACACCCACACAAAGTTACTCAATAAATAACACACATTTCAAAAATATATCTCTGGAATAAGTATAAATAACTTTTAATAACACAATAATATATTACACCACTTACATTTAACAAACAATCTCACACACATCTCAAATTCATTGGATCAAATCTACCTCCTCAAGAACTTCCCGTTTACTGTCAAACAACTACAATAATAGTATTGAGTTCTCCATTCAACAATATACAGTAGTTTCAAACATGTTCTACCATCCATCTATTAATAGAGTACCGGCATCATTTGTTTAACTTTGTACCGAGACCTGAAGATGCTTTGCATATTGTAGAAAGCGAAACCGGTCGTCGGATAGTTAAATTAAATTGATTGTGAGTAAGTCTGATTTATTATTTCTTTACCTATTTGAAATGGACTCACACAAGCAACAAATTCATGATTTAAAGAGGAACTATTAAAACAGATGTCATTTGATATAAGCACTGTTAGGTACACCATGTACACCAATTGGCCCATCTCTTTAAATTTCTCAAATATCTATAATCGGGCTATACCTATATGTTTTAGATTAAGGATATTTAAATTGTACGTCCAAAATTGTCGTATTTCTGGAGTTTTTAGTATTGCGCGTTTTTTTGTTAATGGTATAAAAATCTTCTAAAGACGTGTGCTTGATTCAAAGTAAGAGGATATGCCCGATTTAATTTCCTTCTCGGAAGTCATGACGTCGGGTGCGTCAATGATGACCTGCCTAACACCTAAAACAACCCTCAGCTACACCCTCGTGGCTAGTCTTATTTATAGATCACCCTAATACACATTAGCGGCTTCCTTCTCTTCTGTTTTTCCCTTTAGCGTTATGCATGCTATCGTTCCCTTTCTAGGATATTTTTCCTTTTTATTCTTCTAGTTATTGCCCCCAGGATTTCTTTGTAATTCATTTTCTCCTCTTCCCGCTACTTCCATTCGCCCTAATTTCTTCTGCCCTTTCGTATAGCTCCACCCTCTCGTTTGTGAACCTTTTGCAATTGAACACACAGTGTTACGCTGTGTCGTTAACCCCGTAGTCAACGCAGTTGCCGTCTTCTTGCTTTCTTATCGTTACCAAGTAGGCTCTGAAAGAGCCGCGCCCCGCAAGGAACTGTGTGAAGAAGTAGTTAGTCTCCCTATGGCCGTGTCCTTCCAGTCTCTCACGTTCGGTATGAGTGTTTTTGTCCATTTATCCCGGTGTTCGTTTTTCCACTCTTCTTGTCATTTCGCGTTGGTCACACCTCTCTCATCTGATTTGTCGTTTTCACTCATGTCGTACGTGATTGCTCTTTCTCTCACTAGTAGGTGAATTGGTGGTACCCCTGCTAGAACTTGTAAGGCAACTGTCGAAGTCGTCTTATATGCGCAGACTACCCTCAGCAGGGTCTTCCACTGTTATCCTGTTATACTGTTATACTGGTGTTGCTTATAGTATGGTGGAGTGAACCACTTACATGAGAATTCTCGTTCTACCTGTCCCCGGACCTACTATGTTTGGCATGATCTTTATTATTTTTTTCTAGTCTCGCTGTTCTTGATCCGCTTTTTTTCGCAGCATATATTATCTGCTCACCGAAGTTCTGTTTAGTGTCCAGTTTATTTAGGAAATAGTATTAGGCGTTAACATAATTTTTTTGAGATCAAAACATACTTATTGAAACTGTATCTTTAGATCTATTCTAGCTGTTGTTTTCTTTCAACTTTTATTCTTTAAATTTTAGCCTTTCTCAAGTTAAGTTCTTTCTGTTTCCGTACTAAATCTTTTTGTTGTTACGTGGTATGCAATATTGACATTTTAAGTCTGTCACGTGTTACATAGATATCTTTTTTATATCCTCACATTTTATTACATTTGTACTTTCATCATCACTAGAGTCCGTATTTAGTAAATAACTCAACATAATAATGCTTTTAAATGTTTTTAATGCTTATTTTAGTTTTCAAGCTTATATATAGCTCTTTTTGTTCTTAAACCTTTAGGTATAGTACTTGTTTGCCAACTTAAGTGAACCTAGAATACCCACAGGAAGTCATTCAAAAGGCTCTCAGGAAAGATATTGTATCATTTTGCCAAGACTTCTTGTTCTAGGACCTTACAGGATTTCTTATACCAATCTTTTACATCTCGGCGACAATTGATCCAGTACAATCGGTCTCGAACTCTGGCAAATGTTCTTTTAACTCCAAAATGTCCTTCAGATAAGCTACTTTTAAGGTATTATGTTTCTTTTGATTATTTGTAATTGTGATCATCTGGAGACTTACTTCCTCGGTTATATTTTCTGTTTCTTGAAGTATTTTATAGTACTGGCATTGTTGTTTTAAACAGGGTCGCCTAAAAAAATATCGGCACTGCTATGGAGACGGCTTCTTCGATGTACTACGTCGAAGTTATACTGTTGGAGTCTTGTCCAACTTGTCCTGGCTTTTTAAAATTATTAGCCACTACAAAGCGATATGGTCAGTTCTTACTATAAAATTTCTATTAAGGGGCTTTGTAATGCTGCCAAAATCTTTATTACATTTTTAGTGATGTGAACAGAGTCAAGGAAATCTTCTAATTTCTTTTCTACTTCCTGCCTTTGGCCAACCTTTAATAAATGAAATCTTCTATGGATCAGTTTTATAGCAGTCCTAGATAGCATGCCTCTGTTTGAAATAGTGAGAATTTCTTATAATTTTTCTTTATATTGACATTTCTTAATCTGTCTTCAGTTTTCAATCTTCAGTCTTAAGTTTTCAAATCTTCATCAAAGATTTTGGACATAATCATTATATTATCAAGATATACTAGATACGTTTTCCAAGTAAGTCCTGGTAAAACCATCTTCATCAGAAGTTCAAACGTAGCTGGAGTATTACAAAGACCAAATGGTAAAACTTGGAAACGGTAGAGATCACTGCTAGTTGAAACAGCTGTTTTGTCTCCATCATTAGGATATACTTTTACTTGCCAGTAAGATCGAAAACCATTTAGTCTATCATCTACTTATGGTAATGAATAACTTTTTTTTGTGTAACCCGGTTTAATCTTCTGTAGTCTACACAAAAGCGAATGGATCCGTCTTTCTTAATTACTAATACTACTCTTAAAACTGTTAAACTGTAGATTTCCCGGATTCAAAAATGTCGTAGTTTTCGTTAATCAGTTTATTAATTTTTTCTACTTCTTCAGTTGTTAAGTCATCAACAATTTTGGTTAGTTGTTTCACTAGGCTAGCGTCAACTAAGTAATCTAAGCTGTAATCTTTTTCTTCAATAATTTGTCGTACTTGATTATTTCTTCTATTGTCGTACAAAATGGTATTTTTTGACCTTTTTTAAATTTAGTAGTTTAGACAAATTAGCAACCTTTTGGTGTTTACCTAGAGCTGAAATTGAATCGAAATTGCGAACAGAAATGGAATGCGCATAAATCCTATCTTGAATTCTACGATTTGTTTGGCCTACATAATACCTGGGGTAGTCTGCACACCGAATTTCATAAACTCCGTGTTGTTCATTTGGAATGTTGTCTTTGATCGATCGAACAAGAGATGGAACTTTTTGTTGTTGGTTAAATATTGTGTTTATTCCTCTTGATTAAGAATTTTGTCGATTTTGTCAGTGACACCATTGATGCAAGGAAGAAAGGCTTTCGTATGATGAGGGTCTGAGTCTTTGGGTTGATATTGAGTGGAAGATTGATGTATGTGGATGCTTGTATTGATTGATGTCTGGGATTAGTTTTTTATGATAACGTCGAGAAACGGTAGTGATGAATCAGTTTCAACGTATATCATGAACTGCATACCTACTAGGATATATACTATTCAGATAGGTTTGAAAAGGGGCCAAAGAAGCCTTACCATGGGTTCAAATGACAAATGTATCGTCAACATATCGTAGCCAACATGTGGGTTTAAGGATTGATGTGGATAGTGCTCGGGTCTTAAAGTCTTCCATAAAGATATTTTCAAAAACTGGAAATAGTGGGGGAGCCCATTGGGGCACCATTTATTTGTTTGTAGAATTGATTTTGGAAGATGAAATAAGTATTTAACCTACAATGTTTAATGAGAGATAAGTGGTCTTGCTGGATAGTGTATTTAGTTTGTGCTACAAAGTGTGTGTAGCACAAAGGATACAGAAAACGATATTATCATATCGTTTCGTTCACGGCCGCCAAAGCAGGGGGCGCCTTTGTAAGCTAACTACGCTGTAGTGAAGTATTGGAAGACATTCTGATGAGGCTGATGAGGCTAGGATAGGCCGAAATGATCATAACACTTTATTATTGATACCGATTCGAGCACGGGAAGTTTAGCGAATTTGTCCTTCTAGGCCATATATTTGGCCATTTAACACACACATATATATATATATATATATATATATATATATATATATATATATATCGAGAGTTTTCGACATCTTTTATTCGGTTCATTTATACCGTTGATGGTGACGTGTTTTGGATGGAGGTTGGCGTAGGGGTTAGCGTGGGGATTGACGCGAACATTTCTGACAGTAGCATTTTGATTGGCGGGTGGAGCTCTTTATGAGAGGCCTCCATGTCAAAGATAACAGTATGCCGTCATCTCTTTTATTGAGACAATTTGGCCTTTTTTAAATTTCTATGGCTTCTCGGATAGTTCTTGGTTTATAGAAGCAGTTGGGGGCTATGGTTCTGGAGTTTTTAAAATCAATTTTGTGCCTTTATGAAGATGCTGATGACCTAGAGCTGAAATTGGATCGAAATTGCGAACAAAAATGAAATGTTCTTAAATTATTTGTTTGATTCTACGATTTGTTTGGCCTATATAAGAGGAGGAGTAGTGTGCACAAAGAATTTCATAAACTCCGTGATGTTCATTTGGAATGTTTTTGTTGGGGGTAAATATTGTCTTTATTCCTCTTGTTTTAAGAATTTTGTCGATTTTGTCAGTGACACCTATGTTGTGGGGAAGAAAAGCTTTTGTATGATGGGTTATGAGTATTTAGGTTGAGATTGAGTGAGAGATTGATATCTGTGGATGCCCCTACTGATTTTATTTTCGCGGTTACTGTTTTGATAAAAACCACGGAATTATTAATTAATTCTTATAATAGTATTAATCTTAGCTCTAGGTTTAATACTGTACTAATCGCTAAAATCTTTCGGAACATTTTATTCGCCTTTACTGGGAGGAATTTTACCAGCTCACTTAATCATATAGCAACCTGTTACAATATATAAAATTTATAATTTAAGGTAAGAAGAGAGCCATTCAAAAAAAGTAAAATATTTGTCTCTAAGGCATTAATTTTGAAGATAAATTAAAATTATGATGCAAGTTTCTTATCGAGTATTATCAGACATTCAGACATTTTAAATAATAAGAAGTGGCTATGAATTTGTTAAGAGTCCATTAATCTTGTCATAGATTTCCGTTATCTACCCAACTTAGTTTTTAAATAAAATATTTATTACAATCTAACCAATTTAAACTTTGATTTTGGAATCAAACATATTGTTGTTTGATAATACCAATATAATTGATAATTAATAGAATATAGACAACGCAGTGGTGTTTTTTTAGATCTATAATGACGTTTAAGGAAATTAATGTAGAACAAGTTTATCAAAACGATAATAAACTGAAGAAGCAAGACGTTTTAGCTTTGGCGGAATGGATGAAGAAGCAACCACACTTACCAAAAGCCACAGGTATACGTTTGTTGTTAGTATATGTATATATGTATATATATATATATATATATATATATATATATATATATATATATATATTTATAATTTATGTTCTAATCTTTTTAATGTATTGGTTTTCTTTTACAGAATTGCAACTCGCTATTTTCCTCCATAGCTCTAATTACAGTAATGAAATGGCGAAGAATGTTATAGAGTCTTATTTCACGATGAAAACTTTATGTCCTGACTTTTTAGGATCCCGTACACTTCACGATAATGTATTAAAATTGGCTGTCAATACTTAGTAAGTAAATAAATTTACTTTAATTATAAAAGCGTCATTTTAAGTGATTTCCCCAATTTAATTTCCCATAAGTTTCCATTTTGGTTTATATCTGTCATTTTAAGTCAGAGCGCATGAGTTCGATTCTCGGCACTAACAACGACATTTATATTTCTAAAAATGATATGAGTCGTTCACTGTGCTTCGGAGGCCACGTAAAGCCGTAGGTCCTTCCTAAATGGACGGAAACGAACCTGTCCGAAATGATTTTCCCAGCAAAAATGGCATACAATATTATTATAATTATTAATTAAGCAACATGCATTTGCTCTTGTTCTTTATTTTTATTTGAATAATACTTCTTATTATGCCGTCTTCTAACGAAGTTTGGCGGTCACTTCTCTATTCTTTACAATGTGAAATATTTGTTCAACACTGAGGTTAGTCCAATCTCTGATATTCCTCAGCCAAGATTTGTTCTTTCTTTCCAAGCCTTTTCTTTCCTCTACTCTTCCTGGCATGATAACGTATAGAGAGTGTTTATCTCTATGTGAGTGAGTGACGTATATAGTAGAGTATTTAATTGTGTTCACAAGCTTTGTGCCATGTCAAATTCGTCTTAACACTTCTTTATATGAGACTTTTGAAGTTCAAGGAATTTTAAGAATACGCCTATATAACCACACTTCGAATGCTTTCAATTTTTTGACGGATTGAGCTTTCAAAGTCCAAGATTTAACCCCATATATCAGTTGTGTTTAATCTTTTTGATTCCTTTGTTAATGATTTCTATAAGATTTTGTAAATCGTCTATATTTTCTGCCATGATTGAGGTATCGTCTGCAAGTCTTATGTTATTAATGATGCTCCCTCCAATCCTTACACCTTCAGTTCTTTCTCATAGTGTCTCCTGAAATATTAGTTGGAAGTACACATCAAATAGTCTTTGACGAGTTTGAGAGTCCAGTCTTCTTCTTCTTCTTCCTTTATTGGGTAATAGAGTCCAGTCTTTGACGACTGGAGTATAGACATTTCATGAATTTTCGATGTTACCTTGAATGTTCCCGAACTACTTCTTCTTTTTCGTCAAGGGACTTTTTCTTTATGGGAAAAATCTTACGGAACTTTTGTAATGTTACCGAACTATTTCTTCTTTTTCGTCAAGGGACTTTTTCTTTACGCCATAAATCTTACGAAAATTTCGTAACAATATTTCACAAATTTTGAAAATGACTAAAATCATTAAATAATAATTTTTAAAGAAGACAATTAAGCTTTTTTAAATTATAAAGAACTTAAATGTATGTTGTTATTATAACAAATATTAACAATTCAGTAATAAGTAGACATAAAATTTCAAAAACCCACATATAGTAATAGAGCACTATAAGAAATATTGTTGTATTGAGAAATATTGGAAACTTAACCAGCAAGCTCAACGTTTGATTATGCATGGTAATGGTAAACCACTAAACAAAGGAAAAAAAAACTGTTGAACCTGATTTGTGTCGCAAATATTCGTTCAAATATTATCTACGGGATGCTTAGGGATTAGATATGCAAATATATTAAACTTTTTTTCTCGCCACGTTAGGATATGACAAAAGTAATGATTGATTTTTGACAAATATTAGAGAAACTGATAATAATAATGCTATTAAATCCGTAAACTAATTTTACGAAACCAAATTCAGATTTCTGCTTTAATATGTGCCTTCTAAGAATTGCAAGACAAAACAGACGTTGATAAAGATGTTATTGGAGACATGGGGAAATTTCAACCTAAAAGGGATCTTCAGAGCGTCTATTCACAGACGCTCTTAACGTGAAAATAAATCTTTCCTGTCGTAGTAGAAGCAACACTAACATGGCTTTGTATGGACGCAAATAGCGACATCTGATAATAAATCCGTAAACTAATTTTTCGAAACCAATGTCTCTAATAACATCTTTATTAACGTCTGTTTTGCCTTGCAATTCTTAGAGGGCACAGATTAAAGCAGAAATCTGAATTTGGTTTCGAAAAATTAGTTTACGGATTTGTTATCAGATGTCGCTATTTGCGTGCATACGAAGCCATGTTAGTGTTGCTTCTACTACGACAGATAAGATTTATTTTCACGTTCAGAGCGTGTGTGAATAGCCGCTCTGAAGATCCTTTTAAGGATGAAATACGTACAAGCGGATATACAGACGTACTATACGTGAAATCAAATCTTGACTGTCTTTTTTTTTAATATTGCTATTGTTCCCAAAGAAGACCAACGAGGGCACCGACCAGCTCTAAATTTTATTGACAAACAACCGATCGTTGAACATGTAAAGTCTTTTCGACCTGCCGTATCTTATTATCGTCGAGAGCATGCTCCCAGTCGTCTATACTTACCATTGGATATCGGAAGAGTGCTTCCAGTGTGCATCATTATAATCTCCATAAGACCGAAGCCGATCTTATTAATCCAACACACAATTGTGTAATGTGTGAAAACTATGTATATCACATAAATAAACATATTACTGCCAGGAAAGAGTATGAAAGAGATGAGGAATCGCAACTAAAATCATCAGATCTCATAGTTTCACATGGCAGATCTTCAGAAAGTTATAATGTTTCCAAGAGTAGATATGTTTAAAAAAGTCCTTTTTACTAGGCGCATAATTACTTTTAACGAAACTTTTGTTGCTGTCGGGGAGGACAGAATTTTAAGTTTTGTTACAACATTAGAGGGCTATATTAAGTTTTCTTTTATGAGTAAAACAATGTCTCGTGGGGTAAGCACACTAAAGATAATTGCATTTTTCTCAAAATAACACAATTGGTAGATAGGACCTTTCAACTTAGCAGGGCAGTATTGGATTGACTGATTTTCTGAACAACTTTGTTCAGTGCTGTTTCTTTTGATTTTCCTTCTTCCTTCATTCTATTTTGGATATGTATGCCACCCTTACAGTGGTTAAAGTTTTTGGTATATAGCCTACTGCTTTGCTAGCTCTAAATATTTTCGTTACGTTAGGTTGGGTTAGGAAATAAGATGTCCAATCCTTTTTGAAGTAGGTTAGGAAATATTCCACTAGAAATTTAAATAGAGCAAAACGGTCTCCTGCTTAATATTTATTGCAGAGAATTCCCAGTCTGGTGTTGTTGTGAATATTTCCTAGTAATATATATTTTCTTCTTCTCTAATTCATAAGTTTCAGTTATTACTCTAACGTTCCAGGTAAGGTTCTACCACTTAATGATCTATTCGTTAGGAACGTTCTGTTTTGTGCTCAGAATTTGTATTTAATGTCTACTATAAATCATATTGTTTTTGTTTACCACTTTTTGCTTTATATTTTTATTGTTTTTATTGTTTCTATTTGTAGAGCTTCTTGGGAGACATCCATATTTTTCTTAAGTTTTCCCTAGCTCATTTCTACGCAACTTTAATCTTTAATATGTTCTATTTCTATCTTCTAGTCAAGCATTTTATGATAAATAAATTTTGTTTAGTCTCTCTTAAATTTTGTTTGATATTTGATGAGTAGAGGAGAGTTGCCAATATTGTACCACTTAACATATTTTGAATTTTAGTTTGATTAATATACGCGTCATATTAAACTGAACGATATATTAGGATGTTAAATGCTTTTATCAGCATGTTTTTTACAGTACAGAACAGTACAGCGTATAGATCAGCGTATAATATAATAATTTTTATTGTGTTTTTGTGTGAATATTGTATAAGTGTGAATACTATTAATCATGTTTTGTTTAATAAAAATTTATTTTCCAATATCAGAAATTATTTAGTTACATAATATTTTTATTTACATTCAAAGCAAGAAAAAGTTTGGGTTCAAGGTTGGACTCCTACACAAAGTTCGTGGCTCCATGAACGGCATTTGGTACATTGGATCATCTCTCAATTCTTTTTTCCTCGTAAATTGAACATAACCACTCATTAACACACATTTCTATAAGAACGTCAGGTTGATTTGAGCTTGACGCGGCATTTAGAAGAACAGACTCTGCAGTATTTTCACATTTTTTTTTTCTGATAAGTTTTTTTGACAGCTTCTTTGTTCCTTTTAAGACTAGTTTTATCTTCTAGTATTATTTTTGGAACACTTACAAGTTTCTTGGATGATTTCGGTTTAGCCTTCCCCAATATTATTTTTATTTGTTTTACCTGTTCCTGTGCTAACTGTAGCTGTTTACCTAATTCTAATTCATTTTTATAGGGACTTCCCGTCAAAACCATTGCCTTTTGTGGTCTTCCCTTCTTGGATTTTGGATGAGGCTTCGGTATCGGGGAAATTAAATCTATTGAAATGTTAAGTTTTGGACTTGCTTTCGCAAGTTTTTTTTTAGTAAACCTAGTGAGTGTAGTAGTCGTAACTAAACTTTCTTTAGGACCAGGTAGTTCAAGCCAGATTATTTCGTGCTATACATTAGCTTCTGTTATAGACCTAAGTGGTTCCTTGTTTGTCTCATTAGGCTCTTCATTTTTACCATCTTCCCGAATTTCACTGCCTTCATGGTCATTTAAATTTTCAGCCGCACAAAAGTCATGATCTTTGAAGGCCATGCGATCAACAGGCCATACTCCACTAGTTCGGAAACCATTGACTGAAATTTTAATGTTTGCTGCTCTCCCATAAGCTTTAGAAATCAAGCCAGCTACGTGAAGTTGTGTAACACATAATCCGGGGTTAGAACGAATCCACTTTTCAACTAATTGAGTGTAGTATCCTTTAAAAGGTTTAAATAATGATCTATCCAAAGGCTTCACGCGATGGGTCGTATGCCCAGGCAATTATAGCATTATTAAACCGTGCTCTCTAGCAAGTAAAATTGCTTGAGGATTCTTGGAGTGCGTTGTATGTCTATCCAGTACCAAAAGATTTTTTTTCTATTGTTGGGTTTACAGAATCAATAAAATGCTGGAGTCATTTTACAAAGAGATCACTGCTCATGTAGCCTGATTCTGATATCTCAACCATACTCCCTGGTGGAGCTCCAACCCTCAAATCATTGTTTATTTGCATGCGCTTAAATATAAGCATAGGTGGTACGTAAATTGCTAAAGCACTCGCACAGCGAACAACTGTCGTGTTGATTCCACGTTCTCCACTGGACACTGACCCAACTTGCCTTTTTGTTTTGCACAGTGCTGACACGCGTTTCGTCAACGTTAAATATGCGAGTTGCGTCAATATGATTCTTATCAACAATTTTTTCCAGAAGGTCGAAAAAGGCGTAAAGATTTCTTTTATTGAATCCTTTTGCGCGCATCATGGGCGTTGCTTGAGGTTCTCTCAGTGAGATTATATCCGTATGACGAGCTTTTAAAGCATAAAACCACTTCTTTTCTGCCATTTGAGATTCTTTATTTAAATTATGTGGTATTTGCTTTCTCTCCACTATTTCAAATGCAAGCCGTCGAACATCATTGATCGTGACGGCAAACATCAACGTCTCCAGTTTTAAAATGTGATCAACTAGCTCCTTCTCCATTGCTGTTGGTAACACACTGCACGGCCAAAAACCTTCGTTTCTTTATTTGCCTTCACATTGGTTCCGCTAAGATGACGAAACAAGGTAGGTTTGGGGACTCCATACTGCCTACAGCAATCATTTAATCCCATGTCTCCACTACGAAATGTTTGAAGAGCCCGGCTCATGTCGTTCTCAATCCAATTCCCATATTTTTTTTTGGGTATCTAAAACACACGAGAACGGTGCGTGTTATTTATTTATTTATTAATTTTTAAAAATAAGTAGGTATTCAATACCCAAATAATAGATGGTATATGCAATTGTACCAGTACAATATAGGCAACTCGGCGTGGTACAATATGGGAAATTTGCACTTTACGTAAATAAACTACGATTCCTAAACTAAAAATTGCCAGGTAAAGGGAAACAACTCAGTTTTATACATCTAAACACATGCTTTTCTTATAATTATGAATAAAAATGGTTTGCAGGTACCTTTACAGATTTTGTAACCTTACGTATGGAACTAGAAAACTATACTAAAACACCATTAAATACAAAAAATTCGATAAAACAAAATCGACAAATGTGAACGTTTTAAAACTTTAGGACTCAACTCTAAGTAGTAACTAGTTCCACTAAACGACATAAGAGCGCTCTGGATTGCTCATAAAGTATAAATACAGCGGTGGTACAATATTGGTGCCGGTACAATTTCGGCTACTTTCCCCTAATCAGATAAGATGGGATCCCCATCTCAATTTTTTCATTTATTCTCACATTGTAGAAATTCTATCTTCAAGAATAAAAGATCAAATACCGAAAAATAATATATTTCTGTAAAAGCAATGCGCTCTACCACACACTTCACCGAACACTGGATAGGTAGAAGGGAATTCATTAAATGGTTTTCAAGATTGCGAGATCTAAAGTCATTGGTATTTTTTTTCATGGTTATTCCAAAACGAACTGCTACAAAATTTTCTTACAAATGTTGAACAATATCATCTTACTGTATGGAAACAAATTTGTTGCATTTGGTTGTTTACAATAATTCTACAACAGAAAAACATTACAATGGTTTTGTAAAATAAAATAAACTATTTTCAAAATGTGTAACTGGATCCCGCTTCCATTTAAGATACTTGAATCAGTTTCCACCTATTTTATCAATGGGGAGCAATACGTGTCTCCCTTGACAGTTGAAAGCAACTGTCGGGAATTTTCCGGAAAACTTCTTCAATTGAAGATAGGAAGGTGTAATTGGTTCAGCCCATGGACGTATAAACATAGATGGACACAGCAATAAGATACCTTTAACACACAATGTTTTGAAGCTTCGATAGAATGTGATGCTTCCGTAATGAGCATAAGCGTGCTTGAATTTTTACTCGCGGGTAAATATTCAGATTTTAAAAATTGGAAGTAGTAATAATGTATAAAAACACGTTCAAAGATTAAAAAAAAAACGAGAGTTTAACTATTAACAAATCACGTCTTTTTAGAAAAATTAAAATACAATTTTATTTGCTTTAAAATTAATAGAATTAAATATAGTTGAATTCAAGTTAATTTTTTAATAGGTATCAAAATAATGCTACAATAAAAATCTTTAAATCTTTCGAAACTATTTTACGATTGTTAAATTAGATGTCGCTAGTGCGTCCGTATCGAAGCCATGTTATTGTTGCTTCTTAAAAGGCAGAAAATATTGATTTTTCACGTTGAGAACTCCTATGAATAGCTCTTCTGACGAGACCTATTAGGTCGAAATACGTATCAAGAGATACATAGGATTTGTTTGCGTGAAATCAAATATTTGCTGCCTTTTCTCAAAAATCTTTATGTTTTCTCCTAAATTTGCTACCCAAATAGTTCGATCGTCAATATTATTTGGAAACCTACATGGAAAAATAAATGAGTTTTATTCATTTCACTAATTTATTTGTATCCAGGAGAAATATTAAATTAAAAAGGTACTAAACAGATATTTTTTAATCAGATGATGTCTACTTACAATTCAAAAATGTCTATTAATTTCATGAACTCATATCTTATTCAATACATTAATGAACATGAATAAACCCAATGGTACGCCTCTTAAAATGTAAACAAACACGCTTCCTCATTTCCTCATCTTAAATAATGTAATTTGCATGTACTTACAAATGAAATGAGAGATCGGGATGTAAATATTTCGTTTATTTTATTTCACTTTTCACAAATATCACTTAAAATACAGCCAAAATATCGAAAAACAACTTTTTCTCATCTACTGTAAAAAGTAAACAAACATGGAACAGCATTTAAAGTTTGACGTAGATCCATAAGACAGAGAAATGTAAACAACCGTTGCCATTTATAAATAGTTTTCAGTGCTTCTACATATAAAATAATTGATTAATATCTATTATATGCTATTATTAAATGGTAATGCACACTATGTGCACACTTAATATTTTGATTACAATTAAATATATTAATCTAACCAATAAATTATTATTTTGGTTTGATAGCACCTGTAGAGTATAAAATACGGAGTAATATTTTCAGCGACTCGCGAATAAGAAATTTTAAAACAAAACGTGACAACAGTTGAAGGTGCTGAGAATGCGACCTATTCAAATAATTTTAACTACACAATTTTATGTAAATAACTGAGTCCATCTGTGTTTATACGTCCATGGTTCAGCCTATATAATAAAACATGTTTTCTATTTTAGTGTATTTTCTATCCTTCCTAAGCAAGCACTTGGAGGAGAAACAGTAGTAATATCAAAACTTATGGATACTAATTTAAGTAATTTTACTGCATTGGGTATGTTAAAATTAATGGATGTCGCTTTAGCTTTATTTATACACGAGAATGGTCCACCATGCGGTTTTCAGTTGGTTTTCGACATGCAAAACTCTAGTCTTGCACATTTCCTTAAAGTAAATCCGATGCTTATAAAAAAGTTCATCTACTATTTACAGGTGTAGTATTAATATATCATTTAGAAAGGTGTTTGAGTTGTTATAAATTTTATGTTAATTAATTTTTTTTTAATATGCAATATAATTATTCAATAATAATCATATTTTTTTCTGATGTTTGTAGGATGCAATGCCAATCAGATTAAAACATATACATTTCATCAACCCCGCATTTTTCCTAGATAAAGTTTTTAGTTTAATAAAGCCCACGATGAAGAAAGAACTGTTTGAATTGGTAAGCTATTAATTTGAATTGTTATATATATATATATATATATATATATATATATATATATATATATATATATATATATGTATATATATATATATATATATACATATATATATATATATATATATAATATATATATTATATTAACTATTATATAAATATTATATATATATATATATATATATATATATATATATATATATATATATATATATATACAGATTGAACCAAATTAAAACGGAACATACAATTTAATACATGTCTGTTTGAACTGCATTTGAAATAGTGGACCAATATAAAACTTGAACAAAAATAAATCCATACCTGGGTATAGACATTGTATAAAATATCGTTCAATTATCTGTCCCGCAACAAAGTTGTTTGCGTAAGACGGGTTTGTCTAAGGAGGCGATAATAGTTCAGGAAATGAAGCTCGAAAAAAGTTAAAACCTCGCAATTTTTTCGTCCTACATGTATCCAGTTGAAATTTTAGCAGAAGGTAGGTAATAGCTCAAGGATCAAAATCTATATCCAACCGAAGTGCGCTGAAGGGTTTTAGGGGTGAAAACTACCCCTAATTGTCAAAAATTATAAATTAACATATTAAACCTGAATATGGGTAAGATTTGGTTTGAATTAGTTAAATAATGATTATTTTATACTTTTGAATAGAGTTCCATCATATTTCAACCCTTAAAAAGCAACCCTTGTTAGAGATTAATGTAAAAAATTACTAATTCTAAAAAAATGATTTCGCCTTGGATCGATTTGGATAAAAATTTGGATTTAAGCTCAATTCACCCGCTGCTTTATAGTTTATGTAATGTCGACGAACCCTAATTGTTCTTAGGGGTGAAAACTACCGCTAATTGTCAAAAATTATAAAATAACATATTAAACCTGAATATGGGTAAAATTTGGTTTGAATTAATTAAATAATGATAGTTTCGTGCTTTTGAATAAAGTTCCATCATATTTCAACCCTTAAAAAGCGACCCTTATTAGAGATTAATATAAAAAAATTAGTAATGCGAAGAAAATGATTTCATCTTGGAACGATTTGCATAAAAATTTGGAACTAAGCTCAACTCGCCCTCTGCTTTACAGTTTATGTCATGCCGATGAACCCTGATTGTTCTTAGGGGTGAAAACTACCCCTAATTTTCAAAAATTGTAAAATAATATTACAAATCTTAAGATGAGTGAAATTTGATTTGGATTAGTTAAATAGTGAGTTTTTTATACTTTAAAATACAAATTCATACATTTTCAACCCTTAAAAATCAATTGTTATGAGTGCTATAGGTGAAAACAATTTTTTGCCAAAATTTTGCAACTTTTCAACTTTTGAAAATTACCCTTTACAACATTGCAGTTTTTATAAACTAATTTATAAGATATAAATTGAAAAAAGTAGAATTAAATACAAAAAAAATTATCAACATAAAAAGGCACCATATATTCTTATACATTTACATAAATAGTTGAAAATATTTACATTTATAGGTAAATCTTCAATTATTGGTGGACTGTTATTGCACCCTTCACCTGAGCACCCAGAACAAGTAGAGTTACAGTATAAACCAACTTTTCTGCACCCATATGAAACGCCGCATCCTTTTTTGCATTGGCAAAAAATAATTTTCAAAAATTTATCGGGTGTAGGTTGTTTGTTCATGCGTACGGGTAATAACAAACCATCTTTGGAATACCATCCCCAATCTGCTGCTCTGATATTTTCATTGCCAAGCCATAGACATATGAGCAGATGTTTTATTCTGTTGTATGGGATTTCAAAATAAGAACGCTTAAAATTTCGAATGTATAACGCCCCACTAGCTAATATACCGGTTTTGTAGATTATTATGCTCCGAAATGTACTGTACTATACTAATGGAATTTTCCGGAAAAAAATTAACTGGTTTTTTTAACGTATTTCCTTTAATTTTTAACGATAGAGTGTTTCTTCAAAAACGATTTGTAGAGGTTTTTAATAGCTACAAGGATCTGTGAATTAAATATTTTTGGAACCCTTGGTTTTTAAATGGGGTGAGTTTAAAGGGCTCGAAAACGATGGTGCTTGATCGTAAATCGTTGCTTTAAACGGCTATATCTCGCCAAATATTCATTGTACAACAAATCTAAATAAAGGATAATTTTAGTCAATAAAAAAGCTACAATTTGGTAATTTTTATTTTTTTCATATATTCAGTATTTTCGGGCATATTTAAAAAAAGAAGGGTAAAAAATATGAAATTGTAAATCGTTTGTCGCTTTAAGCTGTACTTTTTCTAAAACTAATCATTTTAAATGGGTCAAACTTCTTGGACGTATTAACAATACATCTACAAAGGGAATTGCAGAAGGGTGAAGATCGATTTTAATTATGGGGGTGGTTAGGGTGTTGTTTTCCTCGATTTTTTCGTAAAAAATGAGGTATTGACCTTATTTTTTTATGATAGGTCTATTTATGCTCTTTAAAAAAGGTTTTGTGAGTTTTCTTCCAAAAATGCATCATTTTCCCGATATTTGACTTTGAATCTTTCAAATTTGGCATTTGAAGAAAACCGCTGAACATTGATATTGTATTTGTAATTGTATTTGTCTTTTTAAAAGCTACAAATTTGTTCTCTACAATTTTTTTGATAAAATGAACCATTTTCGAGTTATTTGCGAAAAATCGATTAAAAACGTGGATTTTTTCGTCTAAAAGTTGTTAGTTTCAATCGCGAATAACTTGAAAAATATCATTTTATAAAAAAAAATGTATAGCACATTTTTTGTTTAGAATCACTTTTCTAATCGAAACCTGTAGTTAAAACGTAAAAAAATTTTCACCCCGGAGATGGGGTGGCCACCACCCCCTAGGCTTTGGCGCACTTTGGTTCGATATAGATTTTGATCCTTAGGCTATTACCTACCTTCTGTTAAATTTCAAGTCAATCCAGACCGCACGAAAAAATTGCGAGGTGAAATGCTACATTTCCTGGACTATAACTGGTTTGACAGCATAATAAAATCGTAGATTTATGTGTAGCTTTCAATTTTTATGAGTTCAGAATCCAGCAGCCCGCTGAAGTATGGGATTTTTTATAATATAATTATTTGACACTATTTTGTTGGCCAACCACCTACAGCAGAATTGAGCCGAAATATATTATATTCCTATGTTCCGAATTTATTTCGTTCAATCTGTATATATATATATATATATATATATATATATAATATATATATATATATATATAATATTTATATATTAAAAACTTCCTTGACATTAAGTTATTTTTTATCGACTCACTAAGTGGTAGATCATTCTATAAAATTGAAATGCCTTTGGTCGTTTGAATCTTGTATTAATATTACACACGTTAAGAAGTTGAAACAATTTATATTTAATTTGCTTATTGGGGGTTGAAAGGGGGGACTGAACAATTACTGGGCTTGAAGATAGGTTAAGCAAATAAATTAAAACGTTTGCGAAAGGCTACTCGTCTTTTGGTTGGAGGGCTGAGTCGTGGATAAGGATTTTTCTATTTGGGAAGGACTCGGAGGACTATCTACAAAAAATAAATCAAAAAAATACTTACAGAGATGTTCTACAACACTATACAAGAAGATTCCTAAACTATTTAAAATAGGATGCCGTTTAAAAAAATCCACTTGTTGTTTGGAAGAAAAGGTTTTTCTGTTCTAAAAAATTTCAAGGGTGAATATTTAAAAAAAAAATTAAACTTCTAGTTTAAAGAGAAATGTGACATTTATATTCTTATTTCACATAAACAATTATTATTACAAAAAGGTCTTAATTCATAAACAAACATTAGATTGAACCTTCTAACAAAATAGAACTAAAATTATAGTTATGTACCAAATGACAGAAAAAGATATCTGACTATTATATCATATGTAGAAATGAAAGACCAAACTTTTCTGAATTGTTAATTAATTATTAAGGTTAATTTTATTTTAAGGAAAACTAAAATATGACAATAAGCTGATTCATAAAACTTAAATTTATTTAAATCAACTTAACTTAAATTAACAAAACTATTTTCTTCACTGGAAAATTATTTCTTCTTGAAATTATTAAACAAGTTTGTTACCTTGGAAATGGATACAAAAAGCACGGTCCCACACAAAATGTAAAGGATCTGGATCCGAACCATGGGGGTGACACAAAATAGAGGCTGACAAATACCAAAAGTGGGCCTTATTTTATCCTGGATGATAACTATATGATTCTTCAAAATTCGGCTGCTTATTTTTCACCCAAAATCATGTAGGTTCACTTAGCCCTCAGAAACAATGTTATCAGATCCTTTGATACGAAATACAGCAACAAACCGGTGATTATCTCACTTTATAAAGACTGCCAAATAGCATTTCGAGCTCAAATCACCTTCTTCTTATCAAAACCTATGAAACTAAATGAAAATTTGCTGGTTTTTAAAACTCACCGAGAACCATGTTTTTCTCGTTCTGGCCCTAAGTTGTTCTTACTGACTGCTACACTAACGAATTCCAGATAACAAACTTCTGCATAACTTTAACAATGAAATCGACTGCTTTCGCAGCCGGTCCAGAAAAGCGGAAAGATTATTGTTTATTTTCAGCGTAAATATCTAGGCGGAATCAAGATCTATCGAAAGAGCAATTATAATTATTATAAACAGACTCGAAAATATTTATATTATTAATCTTTGGAGACGCAAAAAGATTAGGAATATTTTTCGGTATTTTATGACATACGGGGTCAAACGAAAATGCTACAAAGTTTTGGTTGGAAGTCCTAGTTTACGTGGTTCATGTTGATCTTTAGGTCACGATGAAGGCCACCTTTATGCAATTACCAATGTGCTTTCATTTTATACTTTAGCATTGAAAACTTTGATCACCTAAATGTTGGTTTGGCTAGTATAGCCCTATTATTGAATACCATATCTCTACACTACATGCAGTCTTCGCTCATAAAAAACGGACTTTGTTATGGATTTATTAGTAATGAGTACGATCAAAATACCAATACATTTTTCTTCACTTGTTAAAGGTGCATTTAGACGGGCTAGTTTTTAAAGCAATATGTTGCCGAAAATATATATTCGATATGTTGCTGGCAACATTGCAGCATGTGGCCGAAATCTTGCTGGTATTTGAACAATATTGCAGTTAGTGGCTGATGCGTTGCAGATAAAATCGAACTGCCGTGGAAAATGTTGCATGTTGCTCGGCTACTCTGTAGAAATTTAATTTGGTTTTATCAAAACATACAAAGAAAATATGAATACATTGTCAAATGAATACACAATAAGTTATAATAATGCAGTACATTTACGTCCAGAGTTGTGGGATGTAGAAAATACATCATACAAAGACAGAAATGTGAAGAAAAAGTTGGATGGCCATTGCACAAGAATTGCACATACCTATGCGAAAAATGAACACAAAAAGGTAACTAAAAAAAGTGGAAGTCAAGGTGGCAAAATTGTACATCGGTTTGCATATGAAGCTTCTTCTTCTTCTTTCTTCTTGTATGTAGGCTTTAAAGCCGGTTTCTTTTTCAATATTAGCCTCTTAAATTGTTTAAATTATCGCACCATGTTTTTCTTGGTCTGGCAATACTTCTTCTGGTCTGGTTCGTCCATTTGGTGACCTACCTCATCTGAATGTCTTTAAAATATCTATTAAAGCTTGGCATACTTCTGGAACTATAAGACAAGTGGACGAGTAGTGCACGCTCAATAATTTCATTAAACTGGTATAGGAGTCACTAGTCGCCAAAAACTGAAGAATGACTGCTACTCTGTTGAGATTGGTATTGCGTTTCTCATGTTTGTATCTTTCTTCTCTATTCTTGGCCCTGTCATATTTATTAATAGTTCGAAATAACTTTTTGACATTCTTGTAAAATTCTTATAAAAAATAATTGTCTAGCATTATTTCCCTAGTTAAATTACTCATTGTTTCGCATTTACTTGGAAAAGGGCGTATCCACATTTTTCGTTTTTTATTTTTTTTTGTATCGTAGCACGATTAAGGACGCAACAACTTGTACAATGTCGGACATCTTTATTTTTGACTTTGTTTCGTCAAACTTCAAGGGTATTTTTCGTCTAAAACGGAAATATAATACAACAAGCGTGGCTGGAAATATTGCAGTAAATATTTTTTCCGCAAATCGCCAGGAAATTTTGACATTCCTGTCAAAATTTCTTGAAGAAACAGTCAGGACTTCCTAACTGTAAGGAAATGTCATTTCCTTACTGTAAGGAAATGATATTTCCGTACAGTTGTTAGTGTTCTACATAAATGATAGAAAACACATTGCTTATAAGGAATTAATTTATATTTTGAAAACATCAAGTCATTGCTGAATACATTTTTAAGATCAATTTGTTATATTTACAGTAATTTGACAGTTAGTACAATTATTAAACATTGGAGGAACACTCTTAGAACTATGAGAAACATTTTGGACAACATGCAGGGTGGAAGTGTCATTTTGTTGAATATTTTGTACTGTGAAAATTTTATTTGCCACCTCAACCTTATTGTTAAGCGATTCTTTGATATATCCTTCAGCAACGTTTGATGACTTCCATCCGCCATGCCTCTTTAAACTAGTTATGTCGGCACCAGAGTCAACCAATATTGTTGCAGAAGACCGACGAAAGCAGTGACCAGTATATTCTGTCGGATTTACCAAGTTCAAATAAGTAGCAATTATTTTGGGCATTTTTCTAAATTGATGAATTCCTACCACTTGTCTACAACCCTTTCCGCTTTGATATTTAAAGAAAATTCTGGTCTTAACGAAACATACTTCCGATAAACATTCAAGTAGATCTGATTAATTACAAATGATCTTGGTTTGTTGGTTTTCGAATCAGGTATGCTGATTAAAAGCTTAGATTCTAAGTCTTCTATATCGTGTACAGTCATTCGGACTAACTCATCCATTCTACAGGCCCCAGAAATACCAAATATTACAGCCACCTAAAAAATAAATAAAGCTATAATCTAAATAGAAATTAAAACCTTGTAAATTACCTCAATCATTAAATTTTCTTTATCTGGAGCTTCCTGGATAAATTTTTCAATTTCTTCCTTCGTTAAAATCTTAGATTTCTTTGCCCTATAACCTTGAGCTTGCCGTTTCAATAAAGAACGAAGTTTTGAGTATGTAGATATATCTACATTGTGTTTAAGTGCAAGGGTTGACTTCAGCATTGAATAATTGGTCCATAATGTTGAAGATTTCATCTTTAAACAAAGGTCTAGGAAGTATGCCATTACAACATTTTCTGAGAAAGAACTCGTATTTTTACTCATGCGATAATCCATAAAACGTCTGTATGCATTTTCGTACTTTTCTCTTGATTTCTTTGGCAATAATTCTAATGAAGCAGTATTCACTGCCTCAACCAGCTCTGGAGGAGTCCCACGAATGGAAATTTCATCATCACTTATCATTTTACTTTCGAGAACACCAGCAATTAAATTTATAAGCGTCAATTTGACAATTCAACCTCAATACGTTTCCATAGTAACCCAAGTAATTTTATTAGGAATTTCAAAGCACCATTTATTTGGGAATAAAATTATCGCGTTTTTTTTTAAATCAATCAATATCTGTCGAATTTTAAACGATTTGCGGAAAAATAGTATGTTTACCTCGTAGGAAAAGCCACATTTCTGGACTCTGTGTTGCTAAGTCTCGGCTTGCGCCTCGACTTAGCAATCTTCACAGTCGTCCAGGAATGTTAAGCTTTTCCTACCCGGTAAACAATGTACTATTTATTATTGTTGATAGGCCATACGTAAATATTTCTGTTTTCACAAATATTGCTAAGCAATATTTCTACTAAATATTGACGAAAGTATGCAATTTTAGTGGCCCGTCTAAATGCAGCTTTACGCCCGTCACGTTTCTTCTCAATATGCTCTTCCCTGATCGGGAGTTATACCAAGGTAATTACTATTTATATGGGAATAAGCCATAATTAAAGGTTAAATAAAGTACGTTTATTGGCGTTTCAATTTTTTTGTGTTGTACTGTACTGTTTAATGTACTGTAAGACTGGCCCATTTGTGTTACATTAACTCTAATTTGTTTCGGTTCCAAGTACGAATCTTCATGTTTTACACATAAATCTCGGTAACTTAAATACTATTTTATAATATGATAGAAATACATAGGAAAGAGAGATTTTCATCCATGCTAAAAGCTTTTATGCCGATTGCATGTTTGAAAACAATAAAAACGGCAGGGCACATATATTATTTGTTTTCTAATGTTTTTTTAATGACATCCGCAAGTTGATGCACTTGGTTAATGATCGAATAGTTAATTATTCATGATATATTTGATACATTTTAAGATTAATTTCTGTATGTAAACTGCGGTTTTACTCAGATCTGGTTTATCCTAATGCGAGCATTCATCAAAAGTATTAACTGGGTGTATTTAAAAACCCCTCATCCCAAATTTTCAGATAATAATTATTATTATAAAGTAGGACCGTTGAATAGTTTTAAAAAATAATACCTTTATGCCTTTATTTATAAATTTACTAATGATTTATTTTTATAGTTTGTAGTTCATTCTGATCTAAAAACACTTTTTGCTTATATTCCTCAAGATATTCTACCAAAAGACTATGGTGGTAACTGCAAATCTTTATTAGAATTTCAAGGTAAATTTTAATCATAATACTTGTACATACAGACACTTAATAAATAATATTATATTTTAGAACAAGAAAAACAAAAAATAGAGGATGGTGAGGCTTTTCTAAAATTCCAAGAATCTCAAGTTGTTGACGAATCCAAAAGACAAGGACAATCAAAGTATAACGAGAGTCTCTTTGGTATTGATGGCAGCTTTAAAACACTGGAATTTGATTGATGTTTATAGTTTCGTATTATGAACTTTGGCGAAAGAATATTTGTACTTTTATTTGGCATTATACTTTTGTTTCCTTTAATGTTCTATATTCAACCTTCATATGTTGTGGAGATCTTGTTTGTCGTTCTAAGTATAATTACACAGCCCTGTTAATTACAGACTAATTATTATGAAAATAGGAAAAAATTCTATTACGTAGAGCTTACAGATGAATGATATGGAAGCTATGTTTTGAAACACAAACATAAGTCTAATTAAAGTTTAAAAAAGCCTAAACAAAAAATTTAACAACTAAACTTACGTTGAAAATAAAATAAACATATCAAAAATGTCTAAAGAACTCAAAGTTTTTTTATGTATACATCAATTTTAATATAATTTTAAAAAGTGACATATCGTTATAATGTCTGATTATTCAGCAATTAGTTCTTCTTATTTCGGTGTTATATGATTTCTCTATGATGAAATAATCAAACAAAAGTTAAGAAGTGCACTAATTTAATGGAAATTTTTAATATAAAAGTCAACAAAAAAAAAAAAAAAAAAAAAATAAAAATCTAACAAAAAATTTGTAAAACCCATTTGATCCCACGATATTTTTTTTGATAATACAAGATTTTTTGAATGTCCTTGTTATCTGGGTTAAATAGTAACAATTCATTTTTATTAAAGTTTCAGCAAAAAGGAGGTGTACTTATACGAGTACAATGAATACAATAAAAACGAACGTACAATAAAAATGAAAATATTTTATTTTTTTACAATATAGGTACATACTTGGGTATATCCTGTATTATAATCTAACTAGTACGAAATTGTACAAAACAATCACGTTTAATACATAGAGTAACTTCGCACTTTATACAAATCCAACGTACTTTTTAATGGCATAAGCGACATAGAAGTTGTTTGCCCCGATTTTTTTTGGAAGATGACCGATTCCATCCATTTTTAGACTAATTGGTACAGATCCTGCTAGTCGTTTTCTAGAATAAGTAGATTTCCCTTCTTCTTCTTCAAGTGCCCTGCCCGTTGCGAACGTTGGCTATTAACATGGCAATTTTGATCTTGTTTGCGGCGCTTCTGAATAGTTCGACCGATGTGACCCGAACCACTTCCGCAGATTTTGGAGTCACGAGTGTCTTCTCCTGCCTGGCCCTCGCTTACTGTCTATTTTTCCCTGGACAATCAAATGTAGCAGACGGTACTTATCGTGTCTCACTATGTGGCCTAGATATTCAAGCTTTCTTTGTTTAATTGTATTCACGATTTCGTTCTCCGATTCTTTTAAGTACCTCTATGTTGGTGACATGTTCGGTCCAGGATATACGAAGAATGCGTCGGTACACCCACATTTCGAATGCTTCTAGTTTTCTCGTTAGCGTCTCCGTCACCGTCCAGGCCTCCACGCCATACAGCAAGATCGGAAAAATGTAGCATTTAACTATACGTAGTTTTAGGGGAAGAGACAAATCCTTGCTTATGAGGAACTTTTTCATATTGCTAAATGCTGCTCTAGCTCGTTCTATTCTCGCCTTAATTTCTATGGTCTGTTCCCATTTTGCATTTACGTTGGTGCCAAGGTACACATAAGATTCTACATGGTCAATTAGTATGTTATTTATCCGTAATTGTCGAGCAGGTTATTGCTTTTTTGCTTATCAGCATCCACTTTGTCTTCTTGAAGTTGAGCCTCAGGCCGTATTCCTCACTAACTGAATAAAGTCTTTCCATTACTTGTTGTAATTCGTCTATGGTACTGGCAAGGATGACCGTGTCGTCGGCATATCTTATATTGTTCGTTAACTCGCCGTTTCCCAAAACTTCTTAAATAAAGACGTACTACATCTCGTTGAAAAGCCAAAAGATCCATTTCTTTATTTTCGGCAAATATTTGTAACCTCCACGAGTTAAGAAGAGCTAAGTTGAGCGTGTGGTAGTTATTAACCGATTGGTCAAGATTCGGTAGTTATTAACCGATTGGTCAAAGAGATCAACACTGCTCATTGTCTGATGAGAAAAGTTTTGGTTGTGGTACATCAATTTTTCGCTTGGCAGCAGCACACCAACGCTTCACTTTTGAAAGTGTTTCAATACTATCGTAATTTGATGCTATTGTGACCACATTGTCATCCTTCCGTTTTTCAAAAAGTAGTAGACTTGTTTTGTCTAAGCGATATTCTAAATATACACGATTCTTCTTTTTCATTACAGCGAAAGGTAACAAAGGATATTTTTTTATACGATTTTCTCTTGCTGTACCTGTTGCCCTAAAGCCCTTCTCTTTTAAAGTTTCCATCAAATTGTAACTAGTAAAATAATTGTCAAAAAATACTTGTGGTCGACATCGACATCAAGCATTTTTAGAAAGACTTTTGATCCTAAAGGCAACGCCACGAATTTTGATTTATCCACTGATGCTCCACAATATGTGTCAAAATTGTAGCAATAACCAGTTGAACTATAAAGCATCCAGTCCTTGTACTCAAATCTTAGTGGCTTTCCCCATATGAACTGTTTAGATGAGTGATGCCCAAAATACCTTATCATTGCTTCATCAACTGATATCTTTATGAAATATGTCAAATTGTTGAAAATTTTTAGTTAGTTTGTTCATGAGAGGCCTCACTTTATACATTCTGTCTCTTGTACTAATTTGCGAATTATCTGCCAAATGTAGGAATTTTTTAATTTCTTGGAAACGGCTCCTTGAAATTGAATTAGTCATGGAGGGAACCTGAAGATCCTTATCTTAACACCAATAGTTGCACTCTCGTGGCAGTCTATAGTATCCAGTAAAAAATAAAATACCCAGAAATATCTTTATCTCTTCCTGCGTTACATGAAATTAATGATTATTATTTTGAGCGGCATATAAATTTGTCTGCTGTGTATATTCAATAATTTCATTGTCGAAAAACTTTTCAAATATTTCTATAGGAGATTTACCTCGGATTTGTTCTTTCGTATTATCCAAACAATCCTGGTAACCTGTTGTAGATGTCATACTAATATCAGTAATTTCTTCCGTCCAGTCAGATTTCTTGGTTTTATTTTGACAGTTCAGTAAAAACCTTTCTCTTTTAATGACAAGAGAAAAATTGTCTTCTTCGCCGTTATCAGAGTCATCGCTCATATAATGAACCTCTATTTTTCCGGGAACGTCATTGTGAAAGCTTTGAGTCTGAAGGTCATCCTCGTTTATATCCTCATTGTCAGTTTGATAGTCAGTCTCAGAAAGAATAACTACCACCGCTGGGTCATCTAAAGCTAAAGCAAGAGTTCTATAACGTTTTCCATAAAACCCAATGGGACTAATCTGCGGCAATTCTTGAAAATTTATTGCAATTCGCTGTGAGTTTCGCCGGTAGCGCTCTCTCGCGGTTTGAAACTTGTACTTTTCTTGTAAAATCAGTGTAAATGAAATATGACAAAACGAGAAAAATAGATATTTATTTAAAAATACAAAATAATGAACTGAAATATTATGGTAAACTGATTAATGAACGAATACACAGAATTAATAGTAAAAATAATTACGCCTTGTTATTTTATTCATTGTAATTATAATATTTAAGATATAAGTTCTTGCGACTGGATGACTACTTACGCAAGAGGTCATTGAGAAAAAGGAGAAGTTTTTATGAAAATATTTAATGGTTAAAGCAAATATTTAAGGTTATAGACGCTTAAAACGTCTATATTCTTTAATTAAAGGTTACCTTTTAACGTTGTAATTCTTGTTTTTATTTTACATTTTTATTCTGTTTTTGCACAGTTATTTTTTGTGTGCGTAGGCCTTAGTGCTTAGATATCAATTTGTTTTAATTCTTCTTCTTCTTCTTTGGTTTTATGGCCTCCACCTCTTAAATTTGTTTTAATTTTATCAAAATGGATATTAAACATTATACTGGTTTTAAGTCTATATCACATGATATCCCATTTCAACCAGCTACACCAAAAAAGGGAAAAGGTTTAGTTGATGCAGGGCATGTACGCAATGTTTCGGAATATAATAGCTTTTTAATTTTACACCATACAAATATCATGTTTGCATTATAGGTTATTTACTTATTTTTCTCATTGATAGCAATAATCCATTTTTCTCTTTGAACTATTTTATGCTTGGCAACAGGAAATGAATAAAGTTTACAATGACTGTTGTACCCAGTATTTTTACATGTATCATATATTTTTCTTTTTGAAAAATCCATATTCGCCATTATTTGAATGTTTACAAGTTAAATGCACAAAACTGCCACTAATAGCGTTGGTGAAAACTGTCAAATCCCCTCTACTCATCGGCTCACAGCGAATACCAATATATACCTGAAACAATAAAAAACTAAAAATCGTTTTGATCTGATACAAACCCACTGTACTCAGATGAATACAGGTCTATTTTGTAACATAAAAACAACAATATTAAATAAAATCTTATACTGAATAAATAAACATTACCAGTACTTACCCGTACAACAATAAAAGTTAAAAAAATGATAAATAGTATCAAAATCACAAAATAACAAACACTTCAATGATCCAACAGAACTATGGAGGTTAGCTTATAATTACTGCGGCACAAAATTAGGAAGAAGAGCGCCACCTATGGTAAAATTTGTGCAAATCTAGTAGAACACTTCCTAACAGAATCGGACATACACGTAGAGTACCACTTTTTTACCAGATGTGTCACTACCTATCCATTTTTGCTGCTGTACTTAGAAGAGTACAGTGGAACTAAATGGGTTAATATTCTTTGTTTCCTCCAGTAGCATTCATTACAGCTTCACACTCCACATACAATTAAATTATAAATTTTGTTTTGAGGCAGTAGGATCCATTCCTGTATAAGAAGATCTTAAAGACCTTGTCTAGTATAAACATTGGGCAGATGAGGAGCACTCCGTCTCTGAAGTATATCCCATACATGTTCAATGTTATTAAGATCTAGCGATTGTACTGAACAAAGTAAATATGTAATATCCATTATGAAACCAATCTCTTAATGTTTCTGCAGTATATGGCCTTGCAATATCCTGTATGTGATGCAAATCAGAACCTGCAGCAATGGCAAATGAATGGACAACAGATTCTAAGATACGATCAGTATATTGATATTGATTCAAAGTGCCTTCCACAAAAACAAGAACAGTTCGATGATGAATAACTAATTCCAGTCGACATCATAACTCGAAGATCACTATTTTTTACGAATACCTAATACATGCCTGAGCCACTCTTGTCGACTAGGTCCTCTCCAAACTCTTACTCTTCCAGCTCTCCAAACTCTCACTCTTCTAACACAGAACTTCATTCTTGTTAGTCACACCGCATATATTGTTGTGCAGTGTATTGCCCACCTTAATGTGAGTTCGCAATTTTCATGGCGTAACATGGGGACCCTCAATGGACATCTGATTCATGTTATCTATTCTTCAAAGTTTGGTTACGTACTGTAATATTGTTAAGGCCCACAGAGTTCACCTGCAGTTGTATTACATTTCGACGAGCTAATCATACCACATACCGATCCAATCGAAGAGTAGTTGCACGTTCATGACCTCTATGTCTTTCAGAAACATTACCAAATTGTTCATATAGACGCCACAATCGCTAAATCTCGTTTCGACATACGTCAAAATGATGGACAACATCAGCCTCTGAAAGATCAGCCTATCACAGCACTTATCATTTGAACATGTGTTATATGCTTACGCTTCATGACTAACTTTGCGTTTAATAATCTTTTTGTGGTAAAAGTTTTTTAAAAGCACTTTTTCTTTAGAATTTTAAGCCATTAATCATACAAATTTAGGGGCTGTCACATTTGCCTCAATAAAAGAGTGCAATTGACAGATCAATTTTCACGACATAGCTTGATCAGTAGACAACAAGTTTTCAAATCGATCGGTATATGTATTAACAAAACAAAAGTTTTTTTCGAAAAAAGTAGAATAAGAGTGGTATTCCTTAGACTTTTTGATGTGTGTAGTTTTCAACGGGGGAAACAGATAAATTTTTGTTACATCTATCTCTGTAAAAAGAAGAAACACATAGCTTGAGTCGAAAGTACATAATGATTTTGAAGAACTTCACAATGATTTTGACGGCTTATTTTTTCCAATGGAACATTGTTTTTGGGATTTATAAGAAGTGATCTATATTGACTGGTACAAAATACACCATTACACAACCGCAAAATTTTACTCGAGGAAACACAGAAGCTTAGTAGAAAATCATCCTACTATCCAAAGATGTACGGAGAGGTTATATAAATCGAAAATCACTCGATTTACTTTAATCGCAAATAAAAGGGTCTACATCTAAACAGGACATAGATCTCAACTCTATAAAATCTACTTCTCTCAAAAGTACCGAAATTCAACCGATTCGGTCCAATCGACAGACTACGAGTTATACACAACAAAAATAAATAGCACATATATTTAAGGGAACATAATTTTCCAACCCCTTGGAAATTAGCTAACACTATTATGCTCATTAAAAAGAAGCGCCCACACTTTACACTATATACAATAGCGACTTCCCAAATCCACAAAACACTAACCTACCTGAGACTACGCAGATGACATCGCTCTCGTAACAACCTCTCCAGATGCCAATGACCTCACAAGGTATGCTCAAAATCACCTAAACTATGTCGATAGGTGGTACGGTAGATACAAATTAACACCTAACTCAAACAAAACACAACTTATACTGTTCAGATACCCCAAACGTTATACGCAATTTCGAAGAACGAATTAAACTGAGACTTTGACTAGACCGACTTCAATTCCGTGATCAGATCGAATACATGGGTCCCACGTTTACAAAAACACTAAACTAAAAAAAAGATCTGATCGCAACCCGTAACAAGATTAGGAAAAGACTTGGTCTGCTCAATGCTCTATGTGGAAAATTCGAACGTACTCATTCACGCTTCCTAATACTTCACACAATATTCAAAGCATATAACAGACCCGTGATTAAATACAAGACTAACATATATGCCTTGCTCAATCGCGACCTTACACAACAGTTGCTATCGTTGGGAAGGAGCATTCTGCGTAAAATAAATTACAAACAACCAGACTTCTCCTTCACCCTAACTGATCAACTATCGAACATCCAGATCATACTTGAGATGTTCACTCTCTGTGCAGGAGTTATACTATACAAACCAAAACCCAGAAGCCAAAACTTCAGAGCCCAAAACACATTCAAAACTACTTGCTCATTCATCAGACATCCCAAACGAAAACTATCCTTTCTCCCAAGAAAACTGTTGAGAAGGTTGTAGAGGGATCGGTTTTCTGTGGTTTTCTTGTGGGACAGCCAGAGCTGCTCTCAACGCGAATAACATAACTCTTATATCCATTTATCATTCATTCAGCATATAAATTCAGTCACATTCATAATTTTCAAAAAATAATTTCTGAAAAGTACTGTTTTAACACTAAACCCTTTCACCCCTACCACCCCCTTGAGGACAACCTCCTCCTCCGCAGGACGTCAAAAACACTACCACTGAAATACCACTAGTGCCCAACGACGCAGACCAGTGCCACCAAACCAAACAAACCGTGTCCTGAAGAGGTCACAAAAGTGACCTAAAACAGGAAGCAGAGACACAAAACAGCCGAAGAAAATACAACAATATACTAAAAATACATAAAATATTTTAAATTGTAAGTAGTACAGTTTTATAATTTGAATTATCGTTACTTTGTTATTACAGACTTTAAATTATTTTCAGTTTGAGTTGGAAAAGAATTTAGAACAACACTAGAATTCGGCACGAAAACTATAATATTAAAAAATTTAATCGGTTCGATATAGTTCCACTTCCTTCATTCCATATTAACCTTTCATATCAAACTTGTATCTAAAACAATTTGTAAAAACTTTTTCAAAGATGTTTTCAATACCCATATACCAAATTTTCTCCTCCGGGCGCAACGGTAGGTAACGGTTAAAGGAACACCTCCTAAATATAGCAATATAACGTTTTTCCTGTATGTAGCTCAATGTGTATTGTCGTAATTCCATTCTTTTTTTAAAGGTTCGTTTTTAATACGATCCAATCTTAATACACTACAGCTTCTACTAATTAACTCCTTCGATTGCTGTAATTTTGTTTTTATTTGGCTTATTCATTACCCAGTTTTCACTCCACAATTATATCATTACTAATGATTTTGCCCGTCACCATGCTACAGAGGATCCAATCAATTGCCGTCATCGACTCAGTTTTTTTCTAATTTCCTCCTGTTTAAGGCTATGACGTAAACAAAATAATATTTAAGTCTATTGTACAACGTTCATAACAAATAAGTGACTTTTAAAGAATCGCTGAACTTCTGAGTAAAGAAAGTCTTACGTCTTATGAACGTCTTACGTGAATGTCTTATGAAATTGATCTACGTACAGCGCGAGTTTTGTAGTATATTAATTACCGATCACCAAATTCGCAGTCAATATTTTAGGATCAATAAACTTTAAAAAGAGTTAAAAATTAAATTTTTAAAATAATAAACTTCTTGCGTGAAAGGGCCGGGTTTTTCACATCCAGATAAATATTGTTCTATCTGGCAGATAGTTCTCAGAACGATAGAGATTTATTCATAGAATAAAATGTACCCATATTTTGTCTATATTTTGATCTCCCGCTAGGTTATAGAATGTTGCTGTAGATTAGAACTGGATTAGAACGGTTGAATCTTTGCAACTGTATGTGTATAGCCATTTTATTTGGATAAAATAGTACCCGAACATTCTCTTCCATACATAAAACTCCTTAAAAATGGCTTAACTGTGTAATCAGAATCTCCAAGTAACAATCCATTTCTATTATCTCGATTTAAACTTTCTTTTGTATTTCTTTTTTCTCTATATAAAAATGCTGAGGTGAGCGTGGCAAAAGTAGCGACACGTGAAGGAGTCACGGGTAGCGTCACAAAATAGCGGATTTTCACATCGATTTACTGCTCTCGATCAATCGTTTCTAGCCATCATACATTTATTCTAAGCACGTTTAAATTAAAAACTGCAGGAAAAAAATAAATAAATAAATACAAATGCAAAAAATAAACTTTGAACAAGTTTTTACTCTATCACAGTTCAATAAATACCTATATAAGATATAAATACATATTTAATACATATTTAAGAGACATTTAGCCACAATTATCCATATTAGAACGAGTCATTGCTCATCGCCTCTTCGTCTATTCCGAATTGGAGTCAAAGATGATCCTTATTGCGAATGTGGCCAAGTGGGAGGCTTTTTTTATTTACAAAAAACTCGCTTTAACTTAATAAGGTTATTAGCGGAACGGTCTTTACTTATTAAATTACAATCTTTTAAAAACAAAAGCAGTTTATCAATATTGTTATTTGAGTTTAAAATGTCTTTAAGATTGTTTGAAAATGGTATTTGATTCTATGGATATTGAAATTTTCGCACTTTTCCACTAGCGAATGTTTTACTGTAAGGGATGAACCGCACTGATTACAAATTGGGCGTTCTTCTTTTTTAAACACATGTTCATGGGAAAACTGGGTATGTACAAGTCGTAAACGGGAAATGATCATTTGCTTTCGTCTAAAGACATCGGGTGGTTGCCATGGTCCATTTTTTATTTCCTGAAGCTTTGATGGTGTGGATTTCCATTTTTTGTTCGAAATCTCGAAAATATGTTTTATAAAGTAGCATTTTAGATCTGTACTAACAGATTATAGAGACATTTGGGTACTGTTATCATTTATGGCTTCTTTGGCATTTCGGTCGGTTGCTTCACAACCTGCTATTCCCACGTGTGATAGGACCCAGAGAAACTTGATACTTATATCTTTAGTACCGTTCCCGTCATAAAAAACTGGTACAATTCTTATAATCAAAAATCGTGTTTTTAAGTTGTGTACGTTGATCTTGTCAAATGTGTCATTCTGATTTCTAGGGCACCGTTGTCAGTTTAACGAAAATATTATATAAAATCAGCTAAAAGTAAGGCTGTGTGACAGACCACCAGTTTTGAGTATACTAAAAACTAAAACATTATCGAGCATTCTCTATCAGTCAGTCACATTAAATTTGTTTTTCTACTCTCTTACTAGTAAATTGTATATTACCTACTATTTGGATGCTAAGTAAATGCATCATAACAGATACTGACACGTAATGACTAGCACGTAATAAAAAAATTACGCTTCAGTTTTATAAAAATGTGTAATATCACATAAGCCTCGTAAGTCAGTTGGTCGAGTTACCATGGAAATGAATTAACAGACGTTATTTTGACAGATTAAAAATTATTAACCTGTCAGTGTAAATATAGTGGTAATTTAATTTCTATTTTTATAAACGAAAATAATGGTAGAAAAAGTATAGTACACAACTTGAGTTGTAAGCTTATTACATGCTTGTAAAATTACTGCGCTCGCCGCTACGCGGCTCGCGTGCAACTTTTTTACTCGCATGTAATAAGCTTCTTACAACTCTCGTTATGTAATATACTATTAAACATGCATCCTAAAAATTCTCATATTAATTTTATAATTTTCCATCATCTCAATTAAGTACCCATACATTGATTTGTGTTTTATAACAATTTATTAAAATATTTTAATTCAAAAATAATGACAGATAAATCAGTCTAGACAAACCTCAAATTATTATAATAAAACATTACAATGAGATATGTTATTTTGTAACTGTTACGTTTTGAAAAGCGTTTTTTCGCACCGAATATTTTCTGCTTTATATTACGTAGGATAAAGTATAATGTTAGTTTTTCACATTTTTTATCGTTCTTGTAATAAATAATAAATTAATCTTGGTAGTTTGCCTATTACAAAACTTATTGACACAGAATACAGTTCTAGAGTTCGAGTTACAGTCGAAAATTACAGTAGATGCATTCCAGTGTTCCCTGTGCCAATACCCTAGGTTTAAAGATCCTTCAAACATTTTGGATATTAACTCAACCCTATCTCTGCTTATTTAATTTCTTAGATTCAGTTTTTTTTTTGGTAATGATAAAAATAATACCTATCTAAAAATGTTATACATTTTTGAACGTTATTTTTTATTTAGATTTAGTGCAATTCCATTATCTGTAATGGCAACAACGAATTGATTTCTGAACACCGGTTTACATTGGGAAAAAAAAGTGTACCAGTTTTATATGACGGGAAGTGTACATATTTTATTTATTTCTTCGTTTATTAGTAAAGCTAATGGATTATGGGTGTATATTTTCTTGATTAGGTGTAGTGATGACATAGAATCTGTCACGATTAACATTTTGTTCACCTTATTTGTATTTGCATGTAGTAATGCTTTGGTAATACGGTTGCAGTAGGTATCTGAAATTCTATGTTTGAGAATTTCTGTGTTGTTAATTATTGGCACCCCGACTTCATTTTCAGTTTTAGACGCGCCTGTATAGTATACTGTGTAATCGGAATGAGAGTTAATTAGATCTCTGAAGTATTGTATGATACGATTGAGGTTAGTCTATTTTTTTGGAATTGTAATATACTACAGTTGAGTATTGGAATTTTTGCAGCCAAATTGGGATATGAAGATATTTTTGTATTGATATAAGGGTGGAAATTGCTTCCAGTTATGCAGTTTCATTGCATGATGGATTCTGCAAGAATATGGAAGATTGAAATTTGACTAGTCATTAATCATAGATATGTTTAAAATGTTATTTATTGGAATTCTTTTATTTAGATGTATGTTAGAAGCGTCGTTTAGGGTTAACAGCTGTCTACGAATCTTTAGCGTGGGTTCACCTATTTCAGCTCGTATGCTATTTATTGGAGTTGTTCTGTATGCCCTAATTATAATCCTTAGGGAGGTGTTATGTAATGTATCCAAAGGTTTTGACGTTGTTTTGCTGGCAGATGCATATACTACACATTCGTAATCCATCTTGGAACGAATTAAGGATCTGTATAACATAAGCAGTGTTTTACCATCAGCACCCCAAGTTCTGTGAACTAGGTACTTTAACAAATTAAGGCCATTTCGACATGAAAGAACTAACTGCTGAATATGACTTTTCCAATTTAACTATTAATCAAATATAATTCCTAGGAATTTTATTTCGTTTGTATAGGAAAAATTTTGATTCTCAAGAGTGAGGTTTGGTTTATCCTCGACATGTTTCTTTGACAATAGTATACATTGTATACATTGTAGTATACATAGTATGCATTATTGGAACAAAAGCTAAAACCAGATCTTAGGACCACGACCAATTTACTAGTTTATTTAAGTGTTCTTGTAATAGTGACGCTATATTATTAACGTTCTTGCCTTTGATGTAAAGAATCAGGTCATCAGCATATAGTCTTGACTGAACAGGTTTCGCAATGATTTTTATTATATCGTTTATTGCTATTAAAAAGAGTGTAGGACTGATAATAAATTCTTGTGGGATTCCATTTTGTTGTTCTCTAATATAAGATATAGCACCGTTTGCTCGGACTTGAAATGTTCTTTGAGTTAAAAAATTGCTTATGTAGGCCAAAATATTTCCTTGATATTCCAGTTTTTTAGAATTTTCAGTATACGGTGTTTATATACGGTGTCAAATGCTTTAGTTATGTCAAAGTAAATTGCCATACATTTTTGGTTATTTTTAAAAGCTTCGTGGATAGCGTTTTCAACACCGATAATGATGTCGTTTGTAGATCTGCCTGGTCTAAATCCAGCTTGTTCGATGATAAGTTGATCATTGTGTTGCAAGGTCCACATTAATCTTTTGTTAAGTATTTTTTCCATAAGTTTACATAAGGAACATGTTAATAAGATAAGACGATATGAAGCTGGGTGAAATTTATCTTTATTTGCTTTGATAATCGGGATAACGATGGCATTTTTCCAGATTTTCAAGAGGGAGGCTTAATCCATATTTTATTAGAATGTCGTTTAGAACCAAACCCATATTTCGACTTCTATGCTGAATTAGCAAAAACTAAACTTACCACTCCCATAAATATTTAAATAATCCTTAGAAATAGTAATAAAAATACAACAAACATCTTATGTAACTTTATTTCTACCTTAAATATTAAATTATAAACCATAAACTTCATTCTTTTAGTCCTGGGTGCTTCTACTATATCCGTCGATAGCATTTCTGATGTGTGCAAAGCTTGGACGCTACACCCGAGCGAGAAAAGTTTATACCTTTGATATGTTTGTCTTACTATATTTTAGCCTGAGAAGAATTTAAAAAATGCCAATACAAGTATACATGTAGAATAATCCAAAACAAACAGATCATAAATATAAGTGTAGACACTGATTGCTGAAGCAAGACAAAAAGTATCTACCCCCAAAACAAACTAAATTTTCAAGAACATAACCCAAAAAATAATAATAATAAGGGGGTAGGTAGGTTAAGTCAAATGCATGAGTTCTCAGACAATTAATATTTAAGTTTTTTTTTCAAATTTATTAGCTTTATGTTGCTGCTTTTAACCGCTTAGCCATTTTCTAGAAGGTGTTATATCAGTTTTTTTGAAATTTATCACTACGCTAAAGCTATCACAATCATCTAAATTCCTTTTCCACTTTCCCTTTTAAAATTTTAAATTTCATTAAAATAATCATGTAATAACTCTTTTTAAATTATGTCCATCAAACTTCAATTAAGTAAACGAATCTGAACTGAAGTCACGTCGAGGTAATTAAAAAAACATTTTTTACATTACCTCGAACACAAAGTGTACATTTTCATGTTTCGGTTATTGCTGACCACGAAATAATTGATCTTTATTCCATTCTGTAATAATTGATAATTATTTTGTTGTAATGATACCTTGCCGAAGGTGCAAGCTTCTTGTTCAGTCATTCGGCAATCGAGTAAACATTAAGTAACATATTCTCCGAATCGTAAGTACTACTTTTTTTATTTTTGCAAATTGTGGTAGCTGTAGTGCGTTGTATATTTCTGTTTTAATATAATTATATCGATGATATTATTGTATTAAAGGTATTGTATTTTCCCCAATACATGCGTGTTGGGGAAAAATAAATGAATGATAATAATTAAGTATAAATATGTTTTTATTTTAAACGTTATTTATTTTTAACATTTGTATTTAAACAAGTTATTAAAAAGTTTTTCTAGGCTTTTACAATATAGAGTTTACTTAGAGACAAATTCTAACCCGATTCTTAATGCCGAGATACTATCAAATAACTATATTTATTCGAAATCATTCATCATCAATATATTTATAAAACTATGCAGATTGTGTAGATGTAGGTAGTATAATAATATCATCATAATTAAGCTAATCTCGTCCGCTGCTGGACATGAGCCTCCCTAAGTCTCTTCCAATGTTCACTTGCCGGCAGTCTTCGCCACTCTTTTCACGTTCGTCGACGTGAAAAGAGTGTCGGATCTCGATCCATTTAGTCGGTAGTTATTCTTGGCTATTTGTATAGGCTCTGAGCCTTCATTCCATGATTCGTCTTGTACACCGTCCACTATCATGCCAAGTTCCATTTTAACGTCGTGATTCTTTCGATAACGTCTTAAATACGTAGCTTTTGCCTGATTTGTTGATGTACTATATAGCATCGCAGTCTCATGTCCAGTATTGTACGTTCCATGGCTCATTAGGGCAGTAAATGAATGTCCAAACGGTGATACCGTGTAGTTTTCCGTGTCACCACCGAATTGCATACAAATTTGGTTTCAAGATCTAGTTGTTGGTTACTTTTTATTTTTTAGTGATGAAAACTATCCTTATTAAAAAAATCCTATAATTGTAAATTAAAGCGTGTAATTGATTCCAACCATTTTTAAATGAAGAGTAAATAAATGTCAATTAACAATAAACAACATCATTTAAGATTTTATCGCAGTTTAAGCCCCAACTCTTACCTCCTACATTAGTTATAATTAAAACAATATCATTGAATACCTTGTCTCCATCCATTTGCATTGAAATTTGAATTTAAGTTAGGTATACTTACCTTCAACTTACAACTGGTTGTGCTTTTGGCTGCTTTTTATTTTTTAGTGGTAAAAACAACACCTATTCATCAGAAAAAATAATATAATTGTAAATTCAAGCAATTTGGAATTATTTACATTGATAATAAAATTTAGATTTTTTACTGTTTAAATTTTTACCACATAATTTTTACATAATTGATGAATTCGACCGTCACTTGATGAAAATTAATTTTATGTAACAATAAAACACTGAAAACTTCGTTTCCAAAACTTCCACAAAAATTTTATTATATAACCTTATCACTACAGCTGTTTTTGCTGGTAAGCTTTCTCAAGTGATTTATTTTTTTCATGCGTTTACACTTTATAGCAGGGGTGCTCAAACTTGAACTGCTGGCGATCTACCTCAATATTTTTAGACTACTTACGATCGACTCTGAGAGACTGCAAGTGTGTGTGATGCAGGGTTGTCGTACATACACGATACACCCTACCTACCTAGGTAGGGCGTACCGTAGCATATATAGATATTAGCTTTCTGCACAATATAGGTACATTATTTTAGTCAAGGTTTGGGTTAGGTTTAGTTAGGTTCTTCTCTACAATATCAATGAAAAAACTCATAGTTATTCAAAATTGCGAGTTTATTTGTTGTTACAAAACAAAAGAGTTACATATGGTGTTAAACTTAACTAAGGATTGGCTTTGGATGTTGAAGCGTGGCACTGCATGTCCTCAGCATACTTTTCATAAGATGGTACGTAACCACTGAGTGCTAATCGCAAGCATGATGTCATATGATCGTCAGTTAGTCGATTGCGATATTTTGACTTAATTATCGTCATTTCAGAAAATGTAGACTCGCACAAGTAAGTTGACCCAAAAAATGCCGTCAGTTGAAGGGCGATTTGCCTTACATTCGGATATTTATCTTCAGATATAAAACGCCAGAAATTTGTTTCAGATACTGTAGCTTTGAGATGTATATCTGATATAATCTGCACCAACTCATTTTCAACAGAACATGAGTTCATATTAAACTGACTTGCTATTTCAGTAGCTAATTCCTCAATGTTTTTACCTGAAAAAGGATAACTCATAAATGATGGTATATTTTCCAATTTACTGCAATCATAAAAACGCATTTCGAATTGTCCCAAAATATTTGATAATTCAGCCTCATACGTATCATAATTCAACTGAGGAATCCTTGCTTTCAAAGACGGAAAATGTTTCAGATCCTTTCTTTTCAGTTGATCTATCATAAGTTGCAATTTACTTTTGAATGCGTTTACTGCGCTAATCATCTCAATAATAGTTTTTCCTTTACCTTGAAGCTCCAAGTGAACGGTGTTTAAGTGCATTGTGATGTCAGTCAAAAATGCCAAATCATTTAGCCATTTTTCGTTTTTCAAAATCTGACTGTCATCACCTCTTTCGTCTAGAAAAACTGTTATTTCGTTCAATAATTCTTGAAACCTTTCTAGGAATTTTCCGCGACTCAACCACCTGACGTCCGCGTGAAGAACTAAATCAGTGTGTTCAGCTGACTCCCTATCTTTCAACTGCAACTGAAAGAGCCGCCGTTGCAAGCTATGTGCACGGATGGAATTCACAATTTTTGTTGCAATGCCCATAATTTCCTCCGTGTTTAAAACTTTTGAACACAAAACTTATTGATGTATAATGTAATGGAATGAAAAAAATGAAGGGAATTCTTCATTAACTCGACACAATGCCACAAAACCGTTTTTGTTTCCAGTCATTGCTGGTGCTCCATCGGTTGTAATGCACATTAATTTATATATTGGTAGCTCGTAGTTATTTTACAAAATTTAAGAAAACGTCATATATATCTTCGCCACGGGTCTTCCCCTTCAGAGGAATGATTGTCAAAAATTCTTCCTTAGCCAACATGTCATTGAATACTATCCGAATAAAAATACACAGCTGAGCAGTGTCTGTCATATCGATAGATTCGTCGAACTGTAAAGAAAAGTATGTACATTCCATGATATCATGTTTTAGTTTATCTGCGATGTCTTGACTCATGACTTCAATACGCCTTGTGACAGTCGGACGAGATAACTGAAGTTCTCTAATAGCAGACATGATTTCTGTTTTATTTTTAAAATCTCCAAATAAAGTCTCACCCGCTTCAATAAATGCTTCCTTCACCACCGATCCATCTTCAAATGGTTTCAGATATTTTAAATGACGCGATCGTAGCAGCTTTGGTCTTGTGAACATGGATTGTTCTTTTTTCAAACAAGATATCAAATCACTTACTTTTCGTTTTCTTAATTTACTCTGTGACAGAAAATCCTTTTCATAGTTTTTATGAACCGTTTTATGATGCCTCTCTAAGTTACCACGCTTAGGTATTGCAACTGACGCACGACAAATAACACAAATGCACTTATCCTTCACCATAGAAAAGAAAAATTCTTCCTCCCAATCCTTATTAAAATGATACGTTTTAGATTTCTTCACTGCACTCATTTTCCACTATTTAATAATAAACTTTGTATCGACGTAGGATCGCTATCAAGTTACAATTCAGAATAACTCCAATTCCTGCAGGCGCAACATTTATATCGGCGTGAACGAAAGTCTCGAATGTTTCCGTCAAACGCGCCGCCCGAAACTAGACTGTACTGTCTCTCGTCTAGAAACAACACGGCTTTTCTTTGACAAATGCCGCGCGTTCCTTTGATAAAGCCACCTTTTGCCGCAAGCAGTGTTATTTTATTACGTAATACATTTTTGTAGTAGATAGAATATTATCCCAAATTTGATTAATAATTATAATAAATTAATGTAAATATAAAATATGCTGTGTGGACAGTATTTTGTTGTCCCCACTTCTTTGAATTGCCATGATGCTTGTATAGTTCAGTATTAATAAACACGTTTAACTCTGCTGACAGTAGTTTAGTTACCTACCTACTTATTAAAATTTTTTTTCTTCTCGAGATCTACCCAAAAAGCACTCGCCATCGACCAGTCGATCGCGATCGATCGTTTGAGCACCCCTGCTTTATAGTCTCTAATGAAATAGGTTGAGAAGGGGAGAACTGTTTGTCTCAAGTTGGTCATTCAGAGTTATATCTGTGTTTTTTAATTTGTTAATTTCCATAGATAAGAAACTAGAGCAGAAACATTGAAATTATATGCCGGACATAGAAATCTAGATGCAGTGTGAATCTCAAAGTGTGCATACGCAGACGATTTAGTAATATTTGGGATAAATGAAGAAGCACTCAATCGAAATTTACAAGTATGGAACGCTGCACTAATTAAACGAAATTTGAGGATACACCACTGTGTGAGTGCTTTTTATTTTGGCTCTTGTTGTTTTTAATATATTTTCCTAAGTTGTTATTTGTTCTGAAAGCTGGTGTTATTCCTTTCTTTTTTATGTGTTTGGCTATTTTTGTTGATATTTTGCCTGTATATGTAATCGAGCAGAAAGTACTGAGTTTTTTCTCTGGTGGTGGAAATACTAATTTCAGGGCTGTCTTGTGTAGTTTTTGATTTAAAATTTTATTTAAATGTTTGTTAGTTGTATCCATTGTTTACTGCTATTGGCTTATTTCCACCACCAGAGAAAAAACTCAGTATTTTCTGCTCGATTACAGGCAAAATATCAACAAAAATAGCCAAACACATAAAAAAGAAAGGAATAACACCAGCTTTCAGAACAAATAACAACTTAGGAAAATATATTAAAAACAACAAGAGCCAAAATAAAAAGCACTTACACAGTGGTGTATCCTCAAATGTGGCGATTGCCCAAAAACTTACATCGGTCAAACTAGCAGAAATTTTAATAAACGAATAGCAGAACATAAAAGGGCTTTCAATAATAGAAAAACAGATTCTACAAACGTACTTCACCTTCTAGATCATAATCATTCTTTTAATGACGAATTTAAAATTCTTCACATTCAAAATAAAGGCCTTAAGCTAGCTTTGTTAGAATCTATAGAAATTAACTAATTAAAAAACATAGATATAATTCTGAATGATCAACTTGAGACAAACAGTTCTCCCCTACTCAACATTATACATACCTATATTTCATTAAACACTATAAAGTGTAAACGCATGCCAAAAATAGATCACTTGAAAAAGGTTACCAGCCAAAACAGCTGTAGTTAAAAAACAACCCTTATTAGTTTGTAAGGATGAGTGAAAGTATGTATGTGCCTGAATATCACATTATGTGTTTCTTACAATGCTCCAGTAAACGCGTTTTGATATCTCCTTAAATATGTAATTCGTTTTTTACTCATAACTCGATTAGCTCTTAAGCTATAACGTAGTTAAAAATATAATTTTGTAGATTTTTATAAGGGCAATAGAATCTACTGAATTAATTTTTTTAAACCCTTATTTTTGAAAGGCTTGTAGTTGAACAGCAAAATTTTAACCAATTTTTGTCCTACAGAAAAAAAAAACGAAATGTTCAGAAAACCAAAAATTTTTTTTTCTGTTCAAGATTTTTCATAACACTAACACTTTTTAGGTTATTTTGAGAAAAATGCATTTTTTTTAATTTAAATTTTTTTTTACTTTTAAACAAATTTTCTTAAAAATAAGCACTTTGAACCAGTCAAAATTACAGATCATATAAATAATACAAAAATAAATTAAATTGTATAGCAACAACGATTCATTTCATTTAGTAGACAAAACCATAATTACAATGTACGTAATTAAAATTTCTTTGTTTTTTTTTAATTGATTAGGAGCCCGATCTTCTCTGCTTCTTTCTTTCTTTCTCCCACCTGACTAAAGCGTCCTTCAACCTTAATCTGGTATTTCCTATTAGATGGATATTATCTGCAAATAATAACAGTAACTTTGGTCCTTCTCGATGGAATAATGTAGTTAATTAATATGTTCCAGAGCTAAGTTAAATAGTTGTAGTGAAAGTGCATCCCTCTGTTTCAGTCTATTGTTTATTTCAAAAGTCGTTGAGTAGTGTTATCCAATTCTCACCTTACATCGTAACCTTTCAATACACATCCGTATCAAGTTGACTTATTTTTTTTTTAAAGCCAAGTTCTTGCATCGATGTTCACAGTGTAATCCTGAATGCTATATCAAATGCCTGTTTTAAATTTATCAACATCTGATAAAGCTTACGATCAAACTCCTAGCATTTTTCCATTATCTGTTTTATTGTGAATATGTAGAGAACGGCGCGGCCTAAATCCGTATTGATAATCCCCAACGATTTCTTCTGTGTATATTTTGATAATTTTTAGCAGGATGTTTGCAAGGACTTTGTAGGTGATATTTAGGAGCGTTATTACTGGGTAGTTAATATAGTGCTTTTTGTTTTTTACTTTCTTGTGGGTTGGTACAATACCCTCTTCTTTTCATTCATCTGGAATTGTTTCTTCTCGCCAAATGCCTTGAATTCGCTTGTATATAGATCTATACAACGCTTCTTTTCTGCTCAGAACTTTCGTAAATGCCAAAATTTATGCTTGACTTCTGGGTGGCGCATTACTTCCATGGACGTGGACTACAATTTCAGTGACTTTTTAGATAGGCTTGTCTGTATTTTCAATAAGGCATTTCTTTTAATCAAAATTAAGTTACAACATCATAAACCCTGGACTACCAAAGGTATCCGCATATCACCCAAGAATATGCGTTCACTATTGTACATCAAGAAATTTACTACTAACGTCTTTGTCAATGAATATATCACCAAGTACAGTGGAATCTATTTAGAACTTATCAAAACAGCTAAAGAAATGTACTATCAAAATCATCTGGGAAGCTGTAAAAATGTTGAAAAAAAACTTGGTCCACAATAAACGATTTTCGAAATAAAACTAATACAGCTCAAATATTTTCACTTTAAAATTTTGAAAATCTAAATAAATACTTCGTTAATGTGAGTAAAAATATAACATCAACTATTTTGCCACAAGATCCCATTTGCTATCTCACGAATTCAAAAAGGGTGTTAAATTCATTCTTCATAAGACCAGTTGAAAAAATCTGTACTGATCCAAACAATCAATAGTATCAAAGATATATTTCCAGACTACCTTAAGACAGCAATTATTATTCCTCTTTATAAGGGTTGTGAAAAATTTAATGTCTGCAACTATAGTGCCTTACTACTTGTCCTATCCAAAGGTATTGAGAGACTTATAAAAGCCCGACTTATGTGCTTTCTCGTTAAAAAGAACGTTTTTTATATCACAAACTAAGTTCAACTGTTTATCTTATAAATATATCAGCGATGCTATCTTTCTTTGGTCTCTTTCTGGTCCTCTACTTTTTTTTTATCTTTATAAATCATATTACTAACTTAAAAATCGATGGAAAAATTTTTCTTTTTGCTGATGATACCATTATCACCTTTCTTTTTTGGACTGAGGGAAGATGTCCCTAGTACTGTTGGATTCGATCCGGAAAGGAGCACATGCTAGGACATAGCATCCAAAGTATGGATTATATGCGCCACATGCACCCCTGACCAGTCGCCTACCAACTAAAAATCACCCCTTCTTCGGACAAGACACCCCGGACGAGTTCAATCGGTAAACGAAACATTGAGATGCCTTGTGCAGTCTGAAAATTTGGGAGAAAATTGTTAAAGGGTTCTTACCTAAAAACGATAAGAAGCACTTAAAATGGTATGCAGAGACGGTATTGTGGGGAAACAAAATATTGGGTCCTAAAAGATGCAGGTACGTTTAGCTTGACAAGGAAGGAATGTGAAATAAAAGAGGCATGAGGTCGTGAAAACTACGTACGTAATATAATTACAGATCTGACTGTAAAGGTGCCGTCTATTCCGTCGTGCAGCCGATCTATTCCGTCGTGCAGCCGAGTTGTAAAGCACTCATGACAGCGTATTATGTAATTTGTTACCTCATCCACCCTGTTCCTGTCTCGCTCTTTATAGCGTCTCCTTTTTCTTTATAATTTGCGTAATTACGTCGATAGTAACATCGTAGGATTCTTTGTTCTGCGTCGCTTTCTATATCAGATTGTTGGGCGTTATCGCTCCTAGCCTTGATATTAGGTTATTCCGTTCTCTTTGGAAAGTAGTGCAAGCAAAAATGCAGTGTTCTGCGTCGTCTATGACGCCTATGGCGTCTATGGACGAACTCTAATATTGCAACTCTTCATGAAAGTATAACCTCTGATCTACTTAAAATAAAAACCTGGTCCAACTTTAACTTGCTTTCTTTTAACGTGGATATCTATAATATAATAGTAAAAATAATAGGAGCTCCTCAATCCTTGCTTCTTAATAACAGCCAGATCAGTATAGTTGATTCTGTAACCGAAAACTTCTCCGTTTTACTAAAACTTCTCATATATATACATGTAATCAGAATTCATCAAGAAAGTGCTTTGGACTAGCAAGGGCTAAACAAGTACAACAAAGAAACGAGATTTATTGAAACGAAAATCATGGAGATGCTCAAAGACATTATATCTGCAAAACAAAATTTCGAATTCATATGCAATATTATCATAAACAAAGATTATTAAATACAAAATGAAATAATACAAATTATGAGAAGTGCCTTTACATATACTGAGCGGGGAGTCAAAAACACAGAAGAAATAAGAATGGGAATTGATGATTCTAACACCAGACCGTCAATAGACCTTAGAAATACTCTACAATATTTTGAGCAGGACTGCTAGCAGTAGATTTTTGTTCTCCAGAGTGCATAAAATATGCATCAATTCAGCGAAAATATTAATTGTCTCAAATAGCCAAGTTACAAGATCGAAACTGCTAACAGAGTTCTTTAAGCAACTTGTTAAGCACTACCATTTCACTTTGTTAGGGGTATTAAGGAATAAAGGAATTTTTGGCAATTATATTGCTATTAGTCTTTTCAAAGAAGAAATAAATACTCTTTTTATCGGGCCAGAGCCATTCTATAGTATACCAAAAGCCACATGGTGGAAGATGTCCCCAAATGAGAAAATAAAGTTAGTAGTTCCCTACACACTTTATGCCAAAGAAAAGCAAAAAGGTTATTAGAACTGTCTGCTCGCTATGACAAATATTCTTAGATAGTTTCTGAGGTAGTTTAAAATACCCTCTCGTCGCCGAGTCTACGCAGAATGCCTACCTGCTAAACCAGACCCTCCTCTGTCATTCAGTGATCCAGAAGCAGAACGACCTTCTGTTTCCGGACCAGTGTGGAAGACCTTTATCACTCCTAGTACGGCATCACTCGCAGACGGGCATTTTCTCCTTTCCGACAAACAGTCTGACCCACTTTTCTAGCTTCAATTTTCAGCATGTTTCGCTCTTATTTTTGCCGTTGGTTCAGCTGTCTTTCTTCCTCTTGTTTTTTCTTGGTCACTTCACGGATTGCACGGATTTATTGATCATTACATCTCTTATATTCGGGATTAGCATTTTCGTCCACTGTGCCACATCCTCCGTGTTGTTCCATTCTTCTTGCTATCTTTGAATTGACCTTTCCCTTTTCTGTCTTCTCTCGGCCATAGTAAGATTTGGGCTTCTTCTCTCATAGAGCCCTTTTTATTCCACCGCCAAAACATGCAACATAACACATCCAGTGATAAATCACAAGGCTGCCGCAGACAGTCATGTAGGCGCATGCCACTCGAAACAGACTTGTTGTTTCGTCCACTCGTGTCATGAGCCTCCTATAGGCCGTTATCTCTACTGCCCCGCTCCAGATTGGTGCCGCATAGAGGACGATCGATTATATAACAACGTGTAAGACCCTCCTCCTTTTGGATTTGGGTCCCCCAATGTTGGACATCACCCTTTTCAACGTAGCCGCACTATTGGCAGCCTTCCGGGCCACCTAACGTTCGTGCTCCCCTCATTTTTCATTCTGGTGCAATGTCACTCCTAGGTACTTTACATGTTTCTTGGGTATTAGACATGCCCCCGCATATTATAATTCAACACTTAGCCTGTTCCTCTTCCCCTTCAGAATGATGACTTCAGTTTTCTCTGCCGCAAGTTTCAGTCCGTGCTGCGTCATCCATTTCTTTACGACGCGGCCTGCGTTTCGAATCCGGTATTTAAGATCTGGCTCATGCCGGACCCCTACCACTACAGCGAGGTCATCCGCGAACGCGAAGGAGGTTGTAACCTCTCCATATTGACAGTTCATAAACCCGTAATATGCCAGGTTCCATAGCATCAAGCCCAATATAGTACACTCACGATTGCATTAATCGTGCTTTTTCCTTTACAAAAACCATATTGCTTCCGAGATAAACCACCTGACCTCTTAATCATGTCGTCTTTGCATACTCGCAGCATCTTTACATACAGCTTACCGGTGCATGGAAGAAGACATATGGGGCGATACTTTTCCCTAGCCTTGGAGAGCAGTACTAGCCTCAGGAAAGTTTTGAGCTTCCAGCAGTGCATTCATATGTTCCAGAAGCCACACAGGCTCCGCCCGTCCTGGACCCTTCGCCGCCTCAGGTGGTATCTGATCCAGATTGCTTAGACTAAATGTAGATGTAGGGTGTAAACAAGAGATTTTTCAGGTCTTAGGGTGAAAAGATCTACGAAGCCAAATGGCACTTTAAAATCTATACTTTTCTATAGAATTGCAGAAATACAACAAAGTTTTAATCTGTCAAAATTTTTAACGAATATTCTTATACAAGCGCTCAACAGGTTTCAAAAAAAAAATCACTGTATAAGGCATAAGTAATATTAAGCAAATGTAGCACGGTATTATCCCTGTTACCTGGTTTACCCCGTTAGCTGCCATGTTAAAGAAGCAATACGAAGGAGGATTTTATCATATCCAAAGTCTAAATTTTTATTTAAATATGGAAAGTTTCATTTATTATCTTATCAAACTTCCATATGGAATTTGTTTTATTCTGGCTTTGCCTATATACCTCTAGATGAACTTTCATTATTTATTGTTCATTTTTTAGATCGTTAGCACAATTTTAAGTCTATTAAGTTCAAATTATACTTCATTTGATCTTTTTTCCTGTTTTCATTTTTTGCATCTTGTTGCAACAAATTATATATTTAAATTTTAATTTTTTCTACCTGTACCGGAAATAAAAATGTAGTTTGATCTTGTCGATCTTTTAAATTTGCTATAAAATTGTACTAGTTATACATACCGATGGCGGCTGTCCTTGTGAAAGATATTGAAAATTCATGATGTTTCCCATTAAATTCATTTTAATAGTTTTTAGTACATTTTATATTTAAATAATTTAAATTTATTTAATTGTCACCAAAGGTTATTTACATTTATTAGCAAAGGTTATTTTTAGTTTTTGTTTTGCTATTATTTTAATTGAAATTGCCATGAAGAGGTCTTATTACGATTAGATCACTTATTAACATTGTGGTATAGCACAATTCAAGGGTTGTCTAACTATTTATACCACGATAATCAGTGGTTTGGTGTTATGTATACATGATGTGACATATCCAAAACGAGAATTAAATTTGGTTACAAATAAAATATTGCATTCTTTCTCACGTATTCAAAATCAAATGGGCAATGCACTCATTTGAGCCATATAAATCACATAGTTTAGACGGGATTTATACAAAACTTCTACAGAAGAGAACTGACATTCTGTATAAAAAATTATGTATATAGGCTAGCTTAGGACTTGGGTATATAACAAAAGCATGGAGGGAAATAAGGGTGGCTTTTATACCCAAACCTGGTAAAACTGGAAAGAAAAAGTCACTAAGGCCGATAAATCTGATGTCATTCATACTAAAGACTCTAGAAAAACTACTCGATAGGCGTATTAGGGATGGTGTATTGGTTGAAACTTAATACATAAAGAACAGTATGCATATCGAGTAGGACTCTGTATGAAAACGGTACTGCACCATTTGGTACAGTGGTGGACTACGTTCTGGATAACCAAGAGGTGATGTTGGACTAGAGGGAGAGTTGGGATATAGAGGGAGCATTTGACAATACCTCTTGCGAAGCAATTATAAGGGCAATTTGTCTAAAAGCAATAGAAGGAACAAGCCACAGACGGATAGAATGTATGCTGAGGGGCCGTGTGATATTATGTAACTTTACAGAGAGATATAGTGACAGGTATCTACTGGGGGGTATCCATAAAGGTTATCAACAGGTGGAATTTTGCCTCTGCTCTTGTGGAATCTGGTCATGGATCGGCTGACAGCTAGACTTATCGACGACAGGAATCATATCTGAGACATACGGATGACCTGGTCATCTTGACCCACAGCAAATTTAATGGTACAGGATAGACTTCGTTTAAATGCAGGACTTAACATAAGCCCTCAAGGAAATATTTTATTTCTTTTGTTTTCTTTTGGTAAGAGGCATTTCTTGAACTATTTTTTTCCGATTTTATATTTATGATGATAAATATAGTTAATTGTAAGTTTTTCTTGATATAATATAGTTATTCTTTAAGCCTATGCCTATAGCTATTCTTTAGTTTAATGTGATGGTGAATTTATACATTTTTAGTTTTTCGTTGAGAGATACGACCACTACTCTGGAGCGGTGGTTGGTTTTAGCAGCAACAGACCCCAGGGTCCTGCCGGTCAATCTGGCAGTACCCTGGGGTCTTTTGGTTTAGTGTCATACTCGACTAGCAAATGCCAGGGTGTCTCGCTCCGTAACAATAGATTTCTCAAAAAAATTTCCCCTCGCTGCCTGCCACAATTAGTCACAATGCCACAATGAATACTTTCTTAGGCTCGAACTGAAGTCTGGTAATATGGCAATTTAAAAAATTCATAAGACCCCAGAAACTCAAAATCATAAAATTTACAAAAAGAAACAATTGAAAGGATTGGGTTCTCTAAATCTAAATGAAACACCAATACAGAATGGATAATGATTTCTGACCATACGGCAACCAGATCTAGGCCTGAAGTACCTTTTCAAATCGACGTTTGCCCACCAGAGGGGTGGAACAGAGGAAATACTAGATTCAAACTTCAGGGTTATACCTGGTATACAGACAGGTAAAACTGCAGTAGGGTGCAGGAATGTTTGGTCTTGATAAAAATTTAAACATTTCTATTTCATTAGGAGAATATACCTCTGTCTTTCAGGCAGAGATTTTTGAACTCTAGGTTAGTGTGGGAATGCCAAGGGGAACTCGACAACCTTGTGGAACATAACAGACTGGTATGGGTTTTAGGACACCGGGAAAGATATGGTAATGAAAGAGCTGATGAACTTGTTAGAAAATCATAACATGGTTATATATCATAAAAATTAAATTGGAAAGACATCTTCTTTTTCTTCTTCTTGTTGTTTTTCTTCTGGTGCACTCCATTACTGAAGGTTTGTATTCACTGCATCAAAATGTTCTGTATTCTGCGCCACTCTCAGTAATTGTTGCACGTTCATGTCCGTCTAAGTTTTGATATTGCAAAGCCATAACATGGCTCTTCTGTCTAATCCTCTTCGGCCCTTTATCTTCCCTTAAATTATTATTTGTAGCAGATTATATTTGTCATTTCTCATTATGTGGCCTAGGAACGAGATCTTTCTTTTCTTAATCGTTGTTACAAGTTCCAACTCTCTATTTATGGTGTTTAATACTGTTCGATTCGTAATGTATTGTCTCCATGATATTCTAAGTATTGTTCGATAAAGTCACATTTCAAAGGTTTTTAGCTGTCTCATGGTATTTAATTTTAATGTCCAGGCTTCAACTCCGTACAGAAGGACTGACCAAACGTAGCATTTCGTAATAACTTTAACTTGGATGGCTAGGCTTAGTTTTTGGTTACAGATAATTTGCTTCCATTTATTGTACTTGTGCCTGGCCTGTTCTCTTTATGTTTTTATTTTTATATCTTGATTCCATTTATCATTTAGCACTACTTCATACGACAATTTTCATTGGTTTTGCTAATTACCATTACTTTAGTTTTTTGAAGATTAATTATTGTTAGTCGTATTGCTTCACTTGCTTTATTAACTCTGTCTGGTATATTTTGTAATTTTTTTGTTTCTTCTCTGCTGTCAGAACTATATAGTCAGCATACCTGACATTATTAATATATTTACCGTTTATATTTGTACATTTCCTGAACTACGGTTGTAACGAAGATATAATTTGACTCAAATCTAAAACATCCTAGCCACGTTGGGCGTCAAATTGTAACGAAAAAACAGGCCACAAACGTTTGGGTGCCAAATTGTAATGAAATATTTTACCTACCACATAGGGTATTATTAATATTAATTACTTATTAATTATATAATTTATAAATTATTATTAATATTAATTACTTGTTAATTATATAATTTATAAATTATTATTAATATTAATTACTTATTAATTATATAAGTAATAAATTATTAATACTATGGAGGTTGAAATTTTGGGACAGAAATTAATGGGGGTGGAGAGAGGACAAGCAAAATAAACGATACTTATGCGACCGCATTCAGGGTTTATTTGGAGAGCCGTGGTCGTGGATAAGTGAATGAAGCAATGAATTAGAATGTGAAGTGAATGAATCAATTGGAAAAAAAAGTCTATCTTTATTTTAAAAGTTTAAAACAAATAAAGTTACCTTGATTTCACTAAAACGCACTTGAGTTGTAAACTGAACTTACCAAAATTTCTAGTGATAGGAACTGCACTGTAAACCTCTGATACATGAACAAAAAGACTGCATCTATAGTCTGGACCGACGAGCAGGGATAAACAAAGGTAAGGTTGAAATTAACGAAATTTGAGTTTTCTGAAAAAAACATAATTAACATAATTTTAACGTCTGCTTAGGATTAGCTGGTGTCGAGGGGTTACGAAGTCTTCTTCGCAGAAATCCAACAGTATCCATACGCAAAGCAGAAGGCACGAGTCTAAACAGATTAACAGCTTTTAATAACGAATAAGTGGACTTGTTTTATAAGCTATTAGAAAGTTTAATGATAAAATATCAATTTGATCCAACACAAATACACAATGCCGATGAGACGGGAATTAGTACAGTTCAGGATCCTGGAAAAAATTTAGCTACCAAAGGCCCGAAAATTGTGGGCTTTGCAAACAGTGGAGAGAAGGGTAGAAACATCACAGTTATGTGTACCATGAATGCCGCTGGGGGATAAATTCCACCCATGTTATAGGGAGAATAACGCTGCACCAGCTAACTGGAACATGTCATGTATTACAAGCAAACCTGAGGGCTTCAACCAACCGAGACGAATTTGGACCACACTCAATAGAATAAGGACGAACTGTGGCAGATGTTCCGACTCACTTTTTAGATGGGGAAAAATACAATCACCAAATTGCGACTGCGGCGCCGAAAGGCAAACAGTAAAACACATGGTAGAGGAATGCCCGATTAGATCCTATAACGGCAACCCTTCAGATTTCCTGGCTGCTACAAAAGAGTCAATCGAATATATTTATAATCTAGATGTTTGTTTGTAGAATAATATTTTTGTATTTACTTTTGTTTGTAATTTATATAATTTATATTATATGTATATATATGAACCTGTGATGTAGCCATACGCTAAATAAATAAATAATCCTTGTATTGATCTTTATTTCACTTCTGCTAACAACTCACTTCATTCATTCCTTTATGAAGTTTTATTTCTTCGTTGTACATAAAGATGTATAGTAATAGTTTTATAATTCTTAGATTTAATATAATTAGTATGTTAATATTTGCTTTATAGTACGCACATATAATAAATATTTACGTAAATGTGATAGTCGTAAAATTCTACATTTTTATAGCCCTGTTGCGAATATTTTAGTTGGTTCAGTCTTTTTTATTCAATCATGAATTAATGTTTCTCAATGTTTGTAAGAAAGATAGCTCGTTAATCAAGTCTGTTACATTGTTTCTTATATTTGACATTTTTGTTTAGATTACATACAATAAAACATGCCTTGTAAAGAAATAACAATTGAGGAAGTGTACGCAAGTGATAGTAAATTGAAGAAGGAAGACGTCAACGCATTATTGGAATGGAATGATAAACAATACCATTTACCAGAAATTACAGGTTTGTGTCATTTTTAAAAATAAAACTAATTATTATAAATGAGTTTGCCAAACCTCTGGCATTCTTTAATTAAGGCTAAACTATAGAATATATAAAAACATGTTTCAAACAAAACTGATGTAGATCAAAGACGTCTATAACTTAAAATTATATTCGATTATACAGGGTCAGTCAGAACATCGGAATGAACCAAAGTTTTTTTAATGGGACAGACTATATATTAAACCATTTCTAAATGTATTTTTTTAAAATGTGATGTTTTTGTAAAAGATTAGCCCAAAGTTAATAATTTTTGACATGTTTATACTTTTTTTAAGAAAATCGGTAATATTTAAAGGGCTGTATTGGTTTTCCAAGGTAATAAAAATTTAAATAATATATCAAAATTTTTATAAAACTTTTAAATTATTTAATACCATCTATCCATACAGTATACAGTGTGATCACTATTTGTAAACACAAAATTTTTCTCATTTTTTTTTTAAATAGAACTCCCAGAATATTGGTATTATATTTTATAGAAAATATTACAACTTTTATTTTGGTACAAGGTTTCTGGTACCTAGCATGATTCGTTTTATTTGATATATATATATATATATATATATATATATATATATATATATATATAATATATATATATATATATATATATATATTTATATATATATATAATATATATAATATATATATATATATTATATATATATATATATATATATATATATATATATATATATATATATATATATATGAGAAATACTGGATATTATTGACTGTCGATATAAACAAATAACACAGTTTATTAGGGTTGCAGTCAGAATATTGGCCGGAATGTTAAAAAAACACTCTTTTAACTTTTTTTGTCGAGCTTTCGGAATGGTTTTATTCCTTTTTCAAGACACTGTAATAAGACAAAAATGTAAATATTTAAAAAATATCACAATTCTTCAGTGTAACTTACTAGTTGTTGAGATTATTTATATAAACATTGACACTCAACATTTATAACACACATTAAAACATTAAAATATACAATTATGGACAGAATACATTATAAAATTTATTGTAAAAATAGTAAAACTTGGTTGATGGCATGTTTTACTGGTGTATATTTACTCATGCAGAGAATGGAAAGTAAACACATATTAATTACAGTGTTTACTTTCCATTCTCTGCATGAGTTAATATACACCAGTAAAACATGCTATCAACCAAGTTTTACTACTATTTTTACAATAAATTTTAAAAATTTTATAATGTATTCTGTCCATAATTGTATATTTTAATGTTTTAATGTGTGTTATAAATGTTGAGTGTCAATGCTTATATAAATAATCTCAACGACTAGTAAGTAGTACACTGAAGAATTGTGATATTTTTTAAATATTTACATTTTTGTCTTATTACAGTGTCTTGAAAAAGGAATAAAACCATTCCGAAAGCTCGACAAAAGTCAAAGAGTGTTTTTTTACATCCGGCCAATATTCTGACTGCAACCCTAATAAACTGTGTTATTTGTATATATATATATATATATATATATATATATAATATATATATAATATATATATATATATATATATATATATATATATATATATATATATATATATATATATATATATATACAGTGTAGGTAAAATTTTATGGTCGGTATGGTAAAATTTAACAGGATATCTAACGCAGATATAAAATCATATTTTCAAGCGAATTAGACAAAGATAACAATCATATTTCCCCTTCGTCTCCCCTCCTAAAATCCTTTTAACACTCATTGGCCATTGCCCATTAGTGAGACGATTAGTTCCGATCAGATATTCTCTGGTTCCGATCCTAATATACCTAAAAAACTAGAGGTGGGTCCTCTCGTTTTTTTAATTTTTATCGGAACCGTTTTTCATAAACTGTAACTAGTTGATTGTTTACCAGTATTCAAATTAGCGAGTACACAAACATATTGGCTATTATCGTTTATGTGTATAAGTATTGAAATAAAAGAACCTAACGAAGGATATATTTATTGTAACTTGAAAAATAAATTAAATAATACAAATGGTACTTAAATACTTACATTTACATTACACATTATTAAATCGCGAATCGTCTAAATTGACATTTAAAAACATAAGTTTTTCAACTTTTCTTGTTAATCGCGTTCTTCTTTTATTTAAAATTATACCAGATGTTATAAACATGTGTTCACAAGGAGAAGATTTTGTTACAATACTACAACATTTTATGAATATAGTGGTTAAGTTACGATTAGCGATGTGAAATTACGTGTAATTTCAGAAATTGTAAGTTACACGTGTAAAATTACCCAAAAATTACAAACCAGATGTAATTTATGTAACTTATGTAATTTATGTTCATTGTATTAAAAAATCAATTGTTTGCATTCATATTGAATATAATAAACACAAAGTAACTACATACTTATGAAATAAAGAAAAGTGGATAAGAAATACATACAAATAATAAAGAAATGAAAACATAGGTTCTTTAGTTTTGTTTTAAGCGGCTTTTATAAATCACAACTTCCTTTTTCGCAGACAACTGGAGACCTTCTTGTTATAAAACGTCGAAGTTTCAATTGTTTGCTCTTCCAATGAGCCTTGTGTAATTTTTTTTATCTCCGGCAAATCCAGAACTGCATCCTGAAATTAAATAGGAAAGTGTAAACATAGAGAGTAAAAATAATGGGTTTATAATATAATATATACAGATCTAACTACCTTGTTTTCGGCATCTGAAGTATCCTTCTCGACTTCCGTTTTTTTTTTGGGGTTGTTCTGTGCCTTTACCCTGAAATTGATAATTTTGGAATATAAACAATAAATATGTATGTGTTTACACTAATTTACCGATTTCATTAAGACGTTTTCTAAAATGTTCACTTTGCTTTGTCTCAAAATGCGTGCTGGTCTCTGTTCCCTAGTTTCCATTCTTTGATCAATTTCATCATCGGTCATTGCAAAGTCAGCAAAATTAAAATCATCGTCGGAATTTCCATTTCCTGTTGTATTTGAATGCCATGATGATATTGTCTGAAAACATAAGATTTATAATTTTTTATTCGAAAACGGTGGAATGCATTGGAAAATCGGAAAAGAAGCAAACTGCATATATCACATGCACATATCACATATCTAAAAAATGCCTAAATTTAAAATTACCTCGTCTAATTCTTCCTCTTCGGAAATATGGTTTTCAATTACTTCTATCTCCTTCTGTAAGTTTCTACCTTCTATCGAAACGTTGTTCTGTACAGTCTCTTCTATAGGATATTGACTTTGTATGTGATGTTGTCGTGAACGTTTCAGCAATTTTGAATTATATTGTATATAATTTAAATTTGCTGCCCTTTGAGTTGTTAGGCGATTTCTTCTCTTCGTATGAATGCTGCTCTGGGAGCTAAAGCTTCTCTCTGTTGCCGCAGAAGTGCACGGCATTGTCAATATCCTGACTGCAACTTTGGAGAGGCATGAATGTCCACAAAATCCTTTCCACCATGTAACCAAAGAGACATTATCGAGTATGTTCCATAAAAATGTTTCGCCAAAAAAGTCTGTTTTAGCTAAATAGTTTCCTAAATCCTCAGTAATCTTTGACACTCCTTCATCACCAATCTCTATCGTGGTCGTGGTTGACATAGTAGTAATGTATTTCATCGCTTCAATCCTTTCGGCTGATGATAAATTTGCACCAACAGACCGAGGGTTTAGTAAGTCTGCGGCAAAATGGATCGGTTGAAGGGCGTATTCCTTCCTTGATATAAATTTATCCATCGCTTCTGTTTTTTCGCAATCCGTTAGTTTCACGCATTCTAAATGAGTAGATATGTTACTACCGATTTTCGCGAAAGTTTCACAAACCAAATGAATTGACGAAGAATCTCCTTCAAGACGTGTTATTGCTTCAGTAATTGGCTTAAGCAATTCAACAAGAGCGCTAGAATTTATCCAGAATCCTTCATCAAGTAAATTTGCTTTTGCGCTGCGTATTCTATCTTGAATTGTTTTATCTGGAGATATTGCTAGACGTTGTAGGACGGACTTGCATTTAGTCAGATCTTGAAGACATTTTACATGTGAACCCCATCTTGTTTTTACAGGTAGGCTAAGAGACACTCCACACTTCATCTCATTTCTTATTTCTGTGAATTGAGCTCTCAGTACTTGACACTGGTTAATAGTTTTAACGATATGTATAATATGTGACAAATGTGTCTCTATTGAAGATAATTTCAAAATATCGCTGCACAATAAATGTAATGTGTGCGCTAAACAGCCGTATGATACAAGATGGGGATACATCTCTTCACATTGTCTCACAGCCTTCCTCATATTCTTTGCGTTATCAGTCACAATAGCGAAAAATTTTTTAGGTCCATACTCCTCCAGAACTTCAACCATTAATTTTGTTATATATTCTGCGGTATGCTTCTCTGCTTTTGTTAGTACTGATTTGACAAATAACGGTTCGGGTGTTGTAACAATGAAATTAATTACACTTTCATTTCGCAAGTTGGACCAACCATCGCATTGCAATGATAAATTGTCAGCTTGCTTAATTTTATCATTAACTTGAACTTCAACTCGCTCGTACTCTTCGGTCAGGAGACGATTTGATAACATATATCTCGATGGTAAGGTGTATGAAGGTCTAATTTTTTTAAAAAACAATTTCCAATCTTCATTCTCGGTAATTGAATGTGGTGCTGAACTGGTGTAAATAGCTCTAGCAAGCAAAATATTCAATTCGTTATTTTGTTCGTGTGTCATTCGATCACAAAATGATTGTATTCTGTTGATTTTTGTGCAAACAGGTGTTTCCACATGAATGTTATCAGAAGCAGATGTTGATGCTGTGGAAACCGTTGATGATGTACAAGCAGCATCAGTGTTATCGTTATCCAATTTTGCCGATGTGATCTTTTTCATGGATGTTTCAAATGGAAATTTAGAGTGATTCCCCTTTGACTTTGGAGTTAAAATATTGAATTTAAGTTTTATCATATGCGGCACATAAGTGCATTGTTGAAGATGAGATTTCATTCTTGTAGCATTTTTTGCATGTACACTCTTGCAAAATTTACACCTCACATTTATGGTCTTTTGATTAGAAGAACCCGCAGGTAACACTTCAAAATAAAGCCAGATATCTGTCTTACGTTTCACCATGTTTTATGACCTAAAAAAAATATTCAGGTAGACTTAAACATTAAGAAGGGAAAAAACATTATTTTTCAAAGTATTTGATGGGCACGAGGGCATAAAAAATTGTTAGGCATCCTTAAATAGAAGAAAGATTAAAATTGAATCTGTGTAACAATTTAATGAAATTCGAATAAGCAGAATACTGGATCGGACAACTACATTATTTTGCCCTCAACGTTATCAAAATTTTTTATTTAGTAAGTTATGTCAGTGTAATTCAATTACACATGCTACATGCACAAGTACCCCGTTGCTCCTATCATTCTTATAGTTATTGTACAGTAAACTAATCTAAAAAATCGAATAAAACTTGGTAAACCGAATTCAGAATTAAGTACTGTAGCCACATATAAAATGACGCGCGTTAGATTTAACGTACAGTCGATATGCGATAGGCCCGCCCCTGTGTTTCCCAATCTAAGGTTGCTATGGACATCACCGGCACGTGTTTTGCTGTTTGTAGAAATAATATATTTCTTACCTTATAGTTTCTGTGCTTCCTTATAAATAAATGTAAAGTAACCAACGCTGCGTGAATGAATAGAGAAAGAACAGTCGAAAACTAACTTATACATACACATTACACATACAATAACAGAAATGTAAACATAACCTGCCTGACTCAGACTATAGCCCCGTATTTATAGTCGGTACTCAAGATCGTGCTCGAGAACGTGCTTGGCCAAGTCGAACTTACGTCAAAGTCATGCTCAAGTATTTGTTGTGTTCTATAAACGATACTTCGGGTATTCTCGTACAAGTTTGATCTCAAGCGAGAAAAAATTAGTACGGTAAAAGTAAATTACGAATAAACATCGAAAAAAAGAAGATTCTGTCAATTTTCTCATAATTGTGACTAAACTTTTAGCGCCAAATTTAGTTTATGCTACTTACTGAAATTTTGTGTTTGATATTAATATTTTGTGTTTGAAATTAATACTGGATATTAACTATTTTAAGGTATGTAATATGTTATAAAAAATATTTATTCTACAGAATTAATTTCTATTTTGTTACTGTGTCTGAGGCATAATTTTTGATGTTCAAAATATATGCTTATGTATATTTGTTTTTGGATATATTTATATGTATGTAATGCGTTACAATCATTATAATTATATTGCATGTGTAAGCCGTACGCTAAATAAATTGGTTATGTAAATTTTAGATGAGTGGAAATAGCAGTAAATATGCACCTTACTCAACAAAGGAAAAAGTTCTCCTAATTCAGCTGGTAACAGAAAACGCTGTGGTAGAGAACAAAAGGACAAACTGTTTTCCACTTCAGCAATGGAGAAAAATATGGCTTCGGAGTTCATAGCAACAAATTATAACTGCCAACCTGAGGTCAACATCTTGCTGCCTGATTATACCATCAGGCAGCAAGACGAGATTCATAGGATGAAAATGAAGATTTTAGAAGAAGATATGCTGAAAGCAAAAGCCTTAAGAGAAGCAGCTGAGAAGGAGAGGCAGAGAGCTATTGATGAAGCTGAATTAGCTTCATTGAAGTTAATAGACTATAAAAAGGGTAATTATAGATTTTATCATGTTTGACTTGTCACTGGAATTTGTCTATAATTAATTGTTTATTTTCAGGCGCTAGAAGATCTTTTTCCTTTGTTGGATACTCTGCAGTTTTAGGGAAAATGTAGAAATAAGCCATAATATGTTTATTTATTGATATTTTTCAATCTATATGACCAGAGGCTGTTATCATAGATACAAAATTGTGATTTATTTTCTGAAAATAAATCACAATTTTGTATTTTTGGTAACAATATCTGGTCATAGAGATTAAAACATCAGTAACTATAACATACAAAACATTGTGGCTTATTCCCAACTGAAGATAGTGTTTGGGAAGTGTTAACTCGTTCTTTCAGTGGCCTTTTCACTTTAGGAGCACAGAATGTCAGAGTAGGGTCTGTTTTAGCAGGTAGGCATTTGACGTAGAATCAGCGAAGAGAGGATGTTTTAAAGTACCTCGGGAACTATCGCCGGAACTACGAAGAATTAATCCTGCACTAAGGTCAGTCAGGCGGCATCCTGGACTGAGATGTCTTAAGATTTCAGACCCTCCCCCTCTATAAAGACGAAAGAAAATATACTTTGTGTTGTAAAATTCATGTTTACTTTTCTTTCTATTCTCGTTCCTGTTTATTTTATTTCAGATAGTATTTAATGTAGATTTAAAGTTTGTTAATATTTAATTTTGCTGGTAAGATATGATTTTACCATTTTATTTGTTGTATAGTCTTTTGTTTTTTGATTATGTATGTCTCTTTTCAGTTTTTTTAAGTATTGATTGCAATACATAGTTCATAATATTTTTTATGTTGTTATACAGAAAATTATTAAAAATTTTAATAATTGCTGCTATTATATATATATATATATATATATATATATATATATATATATATATATATATATATATATATATATATATTTCATCCTCGAAAGAGCTTAAACTAGCATTCAAATGAAGCCATCGGTTAAAATTAAATGAACAATAGTATTCTTACTGTTTTTCTTGTATTTTTTTATCTCGTTTCTCTTGTTTAGTTTGTAATCTTTAATGTTAAGTTATTATAGAGTTTTTATAACATCCTTTAAAAAATCTACAAATTGTTTTTGTAAGTATGAACCCTTTATTATATTTATTTATAATTACTTTATATTTTTGTAATGTTCTAATTGTTGTACAGTTTACTCCTGATAAAGCTATAAAATAAAATAATCTATTTTACATTGTATTTAATTATAACTATAATTTTTTAAATAAAGAATATTAATATTCTAAATTTGTATTAATTTTTATTTGGTAAGGAAAGGTTTTATGAAAGGAATAAACACTTAATTAAAATGAGGGAAACTCCTTGTACTCAGAGAAGACATACTTACTTGAGTTGTCTGAGCATAGTGAGGGAAAACCCTCATTTATTTTAAAATTAAAACAAACACATTTTTATAAATAAGACAAAAACATACTATATCTAATATAATATAGGTATTTAATTCTCAAAATCAACAACTTTGAATTAAAGATAAGATATAAAATAAAAAAAAACAACAAAAAGTGTAATCAAGTAATGATAATCATTCTGACATTTTGAGAAATAAGGTAGAACATACATAATATAAGTATTCAATATTGTATTTTCATTCCCATGCATAACATTGGTGAATAAAATGTCTCCTAAAATTTAAACCTCATTCCACATCATTAAAGTTTCTATTTACTACTTTCTAGAAAATCATCATCACTATCATTATTTTCCTGTAAACATATATTGCAAAGTACTGCTGTAGCACTTATTATGCAAGATATGCATTTAATTTGGTTTGTAGGCCTCATTGCAGACAGGGAAACCATATTTTCCAGGTTCCAAATATCCATTTACACATTACATGTGTACTATTATTATATCTATTTTGTTGATCATTGCCTAAAAAGATGTATTTATCAAATAATCTATTTTTTATTTGGCCAATTATCAATAAATACCTGGCTATAATACTGGAGTAAGTAGATTGTGTCTGCACTGCATACATATTCACTATTCATAATAATTCTGGAATTTGCCCTCTTTCCATTCTAACTTTTAATCAACTTTGATCAAATAATAAGCTACCAATACTTTATCCTGGATGTTGAACGACAATATTAATCTCAAAAAACAAAGAAAATATTGTATTGAAAATATTCATAAATATAAACAAACAAGTTAGGTTAGGATCCCGTGCTCAAGGCACGTCGATCGGATGCTTGAGTACGAGCTGTCATTTTTGCGTTCTCAAGCTCGACTTCGTGCTTGAGAACGGTTTATAGAACACAAATTTGATTCAAGGTCGATCTCAAGCATCGATCGATACTTGAGCATCGTTTATAAATATGGGCCTAAGGAACGACTAACGAGCGACGAGCGTAATAGCACCTACTGGTTCGCGCGCGCCGGCACCGGCGCACCGCACTTACGACAATTGCGCGCGCATAAGTTGCCATAATATATGTAATTTTTACCAGTAATTACATAAATTACGGTAATTTTATGTAAATTTATCATAAGTTACGTTAAATTTCATAAATTACGTAAATTCCAAAAATTACATAAATTACATTAAGTTACGGGTATCATGTAATATTACCGTAAGTTACGTGTAATTTATGTAACGTAAGTTATGTAATTTTACAACTCACATCACTAGTTACGATATACATGGCGATGGTTTTTTCACCACGGTAATGGACAGTTCCAATCTCCGTTCGAAATTGTTTGTGGGTAATATATCATCAGACAATTACATGTCGACTTCTTTTATACCTCTCGATACAGGTGTATGTTTAGATGAGTCATGTCCAATTAATTCATCAAAAATACACCATGGACTTAAGTCATCTTTATCAGTTTCTTTTTCTTGGACTGATTGATTTTCAAGATTTACTAAACTTTTCGTTTCATCCGTTTTCCATAGTTAAAGAACCAGCTTTTAAAAAGTTTGCAGGGTGGATTCCTGGATATAAACCACCAACAAGAAAAACTTTGTCAGGTTCATTACTTCAGGAATATTATGTCAAAAGTGAGCAAATTATTAGATCGCAAGTTGTTAAAGAAGTAGAAAATATCTGTATTACCTGGACATCTGGAGTAACTGAGAGTTACTTCGCATTAACAGGACAATATTTAACACAGGACAATAGTTTTTATGTCAATTTAGACTATTCGCGATTTAATAATAACGTGTAATGTAAATGTAAGTCCGATTTACTATTTGTATTGTTTAGTTTAGAACAGAATATTTAAAACAGAATATTTAAAAATTGGAGGAAATACCACAGATCTGAGGCTTGAAAACGCAGTCATAAAAGGCTGCAACCAGTATAAATATCTAGGAAGCATCATATCAGCAGATGGCAGAGTTAAGATAGATGTACAAAACCGAATAACCCAAGGGAAAAAATGCATCCGAATACTGAATTCATTACTGTGGTCTAATAAAATAAAGATGCATACCAAACTTCGCGTATACAGAGCAATTGTAGAACCAATTACCACATATGGTGCCGAATGTTGGACGATGACAAAGAATGAACGAGATAAAGTAGACGTTGTGGAAATGGATTATCTTAGACGGTCATGTCGAGTATCGAGAATGGAAAGAATCAGGAATGAGGAAATACGAAACCGTACAGGAATTAGAGATACTCTTTCAGATAGAATACAAGGAAGGCAATTACAATGGTATGGTCACGTGATGAGAATGGAGGAGGAGCGGTGGCCAAAGAAAGCCTTAATGTATGTTCCGCCAGAAAGAAGGAAAAGGGGAAGACCACCAAATTCCTGGAGAAGAGAAATTACAAAAACAATGCAATCTAGAGGCTTAGAAGAGGGAGATTGGAGAGATAGGAAAAGATGGAGGCTGAAATGCGGGAAGCGGCAATCGCCGTAGGACCCCCGTTATATGATGATGATGATTGTTTAGTTTATTTTTCAAGTTATAATAAATATATCATTAGGTAGTTTCTTTCACTTCAAAAGATATACACATAAACGATAATAGCCGTTATGTTTGTTTATGTAGGTACTATCTTACTTGAAACTACTTTTAAACAATCATAGTTACTTGTTTATAAAAATTAAAATTTTTAAATGCTTTTTAGCATTCAAAAAAATTAAAATTTATTTGGAATCCTGAGAAAACTAACAAATATTTTTGAAAAATTTAAATGCAGAATGAAAGATTACATTATTACCGAGGGCCGAAGGTCCCTTAGAATAAACAAAAAGTTTTTTTAATGAGATATTTGAAATTAAAAATCACACTAAATTTTGTTTTTTTTTTCATCCCTATAACTTATTAAAATACACATTATAGAAGTTTTCAGGGACTTTCAGCTCTCGGTAATAATGTATTGTTTCATTCTGCGTTTAATTTTTTCAAAAATATTTATTAGTTTTCTCAGGATTCGAAAAAAATGAATGCATTTAAAAAACATTGACCCGAATTTTGCACCTACGCTCTTAACGATAAACTAGCACGACCCACCTCTACTTCTCGTTACTCGATCTTTTGACCAAACCACCGAACAACGGTGGCCAAACGACTATCTAGACTAGACGTTGCCAAATAAATTAGTGTATGAATATTTTTTAATTTGGCGTTATTGTATGCATGTTTAATTGTTTATTATTTCATATTGGGAAATTATTTTGATGTTTAGATTTTTAGTTCGGAAATCGTACTTAAAATACGAAACATTAATAAATTTTATTTATATAAAACGATTTCCGAAATGGAAATCAAAATGTTATATTACAATTATTGTAAAGAAAACTTGTGGCATATTCCCAATAAAAAAAACAGTAACCTGCCATTTAAATCAATTTCGCCCAAATTTGATTATCTTGAGCATTTTATCTTCTTGATAGAACATTGTTCAAATGCAAAAAAGACAACAGGTCAAATAAAACCAATAAGTTTGGCAACGTTGAATTTCCCCTTTTTTAATATTTCCATTCGGCGATATAAAGGGCGTACCTAATATACCTCTCTCTTTTTAAACAGCTGTTTCTCACTCCATCTCACGTAAGGTCCATACCGACCATAAAATTTTTCCTACACTGTATATATATATATATGTATATATATATATATATATATATATATATATATATATATATATGTATTTAAAAAATACCTATAGTTTTTATGTTTTTGTGGATTTTTTATTAATTTTGTATGCAAAAATAATTATTATAATCTGATTTTAGAAACATACATTAAAATATCCAAGATTAAAATAATAACGTAATTAAAGAATAAAATAAAAACGTATGCTTGTACAACTTAGTTGAATTTAATACATATCCAGATGCAGACATGCTAAACTCTCTAGTTTAAAACAAGCCCTCATCCAAAGCGGTTACCGCGAAAATCACATCAATAGGAGCATCCACAGACATGAATCTCCCACTCAATACCAACCTAAAAACTCAGACCCTAATCAAATGAAAGCTTTTCTTCTTTACATCAAACGTGTCACTGACAAAATCGACAAAATTCGTAAATCAAAAGGAATAAAGACAATATTTACCCCCCAACAAAAACATTCGTGTCTTGTCAGATCAATCAAAGACAACATTTCAAATGAACAACACGGAGTTTATAAAATTCCTTGTGCATACTGCGCCCGATTTTACATAGGCCAAACAAATCATAGAATCCAACATAGGATTTATGAACATTGCACGTTTGTTCGAAATTCCGATTCAATTTCAGCTCTAGGTCAACACCATCTTCATACACGTCACAAAATTTATTTTGAAAACTCCAGAACCATAGCCCCCATCCGCATACATAAACCTAAGAATTATCCGAGAAGTCATAAGATTTGAAAAAAGTATAAATTGCCTTAATAAAAGAGTCTCAATACGGTTAGCTTCGACATGGAGACCTCTTATAAAGAAAATACCGTCCGCTCCACCCACCAATTACAATCCTACTGTCAGAAATTGTCGCACCAACCCTCGAGAAATTCCAATGCTAACCCACACGCAAACCTCCACCCAAACCACGTCACTATTGACGGTATAAATGAACCGTCCTCTATTCCCAGTAGCAGTAATGCTTTGGTTTGTGATCAGCGTAGTATTGTCTGAAGGCTCAGAAGACTTAGACCTCGGAAGCCCTGAAGAAGACATCAAAGAGGATTTCGAAAGCTCGGCGCAATTTTTCAATTCTTTTTTTTTTGTGGTCACTATTATTTCAAAATAATTTTAGATTACTGATTTTACTCTATGGCAGGATTTACTCAGGGCAGCAGTCAACAAAGTCAGAATAGAAATGTTAGTGTCCAACATCCCTAACAGATAGGCACCATAAGAAGAAGATTTTACTCAAAGAGTAGGCTGATGTACTCAATTGGTTTGAAATAATTTAACGTTTATTCATCGTTTAGTGTCATTCGTGCATTTTATCATAAAAACCTTCTTCATGTAAAGGAAAAAAAGGTAAAAAACCATAGTAACTCGGTTATTTTTGGTTGAATCTATTAAGTTTAATTAAATATTGTTTTTATTCGACTAAGTTTAAACACATATATGCTACCAATTCAACACTGCAATGAAGCCCAAGCAGCACAGATTGTAATTTTGTACAAGGAAGGATATACACAAAAATCGCACGGTGTCTCAGGAGAAGTCAATCTACAGTTTTGAATATTTTAAACAGGTACCATAAGACAGGCAATTTTGTACGAAGGATTGGTCAAGGACGCCCAAGGTGCACAACCGCAATTGATGACCATTTTTTGCTTCTTAATTCTACAAAAAATCACTCATTGACATCGATGCATCTCAGAAATGAGCTACTAAATGTGAGACAAGTTAATGTGTGCTCAAAAACAGTTAGACGAAGATTAAAAGAAGCAAACTGAAAGCCTAGACAGAAAGTTTCACGTCTTCTCCAAAATCATAAAGCTTGTCGTTTAGAATTTGCAAGAATGACAAGACATGTTCATTGGAATATCGACAACCAGAAAAATGTTTAACTGATGAGACATAAGCCAGATGGTCGAAACCACGTCTACAGAATAGTTGGAGAACGATTCGCCACCTGCAATCTTGCCCAGACCGTTAGTTTTGGAGGTGGTAACATAATGTTTCGGGGAGGTATTAGTTGGTAGGGACGTACTGCACTTGTGGAAGTGATTGGACAGATGACTGGTTACACTTACGTTGAAAATACCTTGCAAGATTATTTTTTCCAAAGGTTGGTTACATTGGATATGACAGCTTCATGTTAATGCATAATAATGCTCGACTATATGCCGCTAACATAGTAAGTAATTATCTTAATGAGATCCAACTTCGAAGATTGGATTGGCCACCATTTAGTCCGAATTTAAATCCAATTAGGCACACGTGGAATCACCTAAAATAACGCATACAAGAAGAAATCCCGTTCCAAATACGATAGAGCAGCTTCGGCTTGCTGCATAGGACGGATGGAACGTAATTTCCGAAGGCTATATTCAGAATTTACTTGCAAGCATGCCGAGATGGGTGCAAGCAGTAATAAAAGCTAGAGGGGGAATACTCGTCACTGAACATGACCTTATTTCAATTAAAAAGACTTGTTTAAGCAATTTAAGTTAGCATTTAGGTTCAGAGTAAAAAACCTTATTTACCTATTATTAAGCATTCTTTTTTCCGCAATTTTCTCCGCATAAAAACTTAAAATTTTAAACATTGTTAAAATAAACTCTTTTTACAATAAAAGATTTGATCGACCAGAATTTATTTCCAAAAGAAAAAAAATAAAATTCCTAAATATTCGATATTTTTGTCCATAAGGGCCGATTGTTCGAACGCTTATAAAAACTTGATTGTAATCAAATATTTAATTACAATCAAATACGTCACAGCAGCTGTCAAAATGATTAGAATTGCTAAATTTTATTATTTATTTGTAAATCAAAACATGAAATTAACATCAGAAAGAGTTTAATTATGGTTTATTTTAAATTAAAACGCAAAATAATAAAAATCAGTCAACATAACCTCAAAATTTGTATTTGATTTTAATTAAATCTTTAATTACAATCAAGTATTGATTAGCATTCGAACAATCGGCCCTAAGTGTATTACACTTAGCTCTAGGTTTAATATATATATATATATATATATATATATATATATATATAATATATATATATATTAATATATATATATATCTGTATATTAATATATATATATATATATATTAATATATATATATATCTGTATATGTATATATATATATATATATATATATGTATATGTATATGTATAAATATATATATATATATATATATATATATATATATATATATATGTATATTATATGTATAAATATATATATATATATATATATATATATATATATATATATGGTATTTATTAAATTTTCAATAAAATATACATTACCAACATTACCAAAAAACTCAAGTGGTAAAACCTAGTACTTTACTTTTTACCTAACTTCTTTTCCCATATGTGTGACATATTTTGTCTTTATTAAGTTGTCCATTGTGGCGTGAAGTTATCGTCGGAAAAACCTTTTAAAACTGCTTCTGTAAATCTCGATATTGGGGGAGATTTGTCTATTTTGATCGAAGAAAATAATGGTTCACACCTATAGGTACTTTCAAACATTTACAGGATTTTACAGAACTTGACCTGGTCCTAGCAATTTCGTATTTAGAATCGATAAGTGTTTTATGTATGCTTCTTCTTCTTGATGTGTCTGTCGTTACGAATGTTGGCGATCATCATGGCAATCTTTATCTTATCTGCAGCAGCGCGGAAAAGCTGCACATATGTTATATTGGACCAGATTCTGAGGTTCTTTAACCAAGATGTTCTTCTTCTTCCTGTACCTCGTTTTCCAAATATTTTTCCTTGCAGGATAGCTATGTATGCTATCGACAATAAATTAAGCTAAGGATGGATTTTTTACATGCGTCATGTTAATACGCATTAATACGTGTCATATAAATACCTATTACATTATTTTAAATAGATCTATACATTTTATTACAATGTAGAATAGATCACCAATACATATCCCTCATAAGATTCATCTATCAGCATGCTACAACCTGTGTAAGAGTTAATGAAGATACCTCTTTCGTATTGAAGAGCTTCGGCAAGGAGGCACATGTCTCCTAAATTATTTACAACGTTGCTAGAATACGCTTGTAAAACGATTGAAACGAAAAGGGCATCAATGTTGATGGACAATTTTTAAATAACCTTAAATTTGCAGATGATACCGTTCTTATTGCAGACAGCTTTGATCAGGCACAGATGATGCTCCAAGAACTCCATACTGCCACAAAAAAGTTGATCTTAAAATAAATTTTTCAAAAACACAATTTATGACAAATTTAGTCCACAACAAAAACATCTCAGTAGAAGACAAAGATATTGAGCCAGTTGACTTCTATAAATACTTGGGCCATCAGATCAGAATACGTCGAGACAACCAAACAATTGAGCTGAAAGGAAGAATAAACCTCGATTGGGCTGCATTTGGAAAGATGAAGGATATTTTTAGGTCTAAGATTTCAATGTGTCTGAAAAGAAAAGTATTTAATCAGTGTATTTTGCCAATGATGACCTACGTCGCAGAAACCCTAACACTCACAAGAACAACAGTGAGTGAACTACAAGTTACGGAAATAGCATTGGAGAGAATAATGTTAGGGATTTCTCTACGTGATAGAATACCCAATGCTACTATAGGCAAAAGATCACGAGTAGCAGACGTTGGACCGGTGGACAAAAAGAATTTTGGAATGTAGACCCTGAATACAAGCTAACAGAAATAGAGGTCGACTCCCAACGAGATGGACAGATTACATAAAAAGAGTTACTACAAATTGGATTCAGATAGCGCAAAATCGGACTAAGTGGAAAAGCACGCGAGAGGCCTATGCTCAGCAGTGGGCGTTGATGATAAGGCTAGTTGTTGATGATGATGATACATATTATTGTGATACACGTTATAACGTATGTTTTCAATGTCTAACGTGGTCAGATTTTTGTCAGAGTGTTACAGAATGTTAACATGAAGACATATATTGGCATATTTTCAACAACATTCATTGTTTACATTCGTAAAGTGATTTTTATTTTATTGCATTTCAGAATTACAGGCCGCTCTTTTCCTCCATAGTTGTTATTACAGCAATGAAGCAGCTAAAGCTACTATTGATACTTATTTTACTGTAAGAACTTTGTGTCCCGATATGTTTGGATCAAGAACCCTAAATCATAAGCCGTTAGAGGAAGCTATAGATACTGCGTAAGTTAATCTTTTTGAATTTAACAATCCTAACAAAAAAACACATTATGATACACCTACCTTTGGGATATTCTTTTATCATAATTATCTACCATTTTTGTTAGAACATAACAATATATTTAGTAATTTCCCATTAAAAATAAATAAAAATAATGTTATTGAAAATAGGCTTATTTTGAGGTTTCGATTTTCACCCAAATCATTCATAAAATAAAAAATTAAAAAATTATTTCGTTATTTTTTACTTATAAATATTATTCCATTACATATTGCATTTTATAAATTCTTCCATTTTAATTTTTAATTTTATTTGTCTCACTTATAATGACAATTTAGACGGATATTAAGTAAGTAAGTAAGTAGAGGACATTAAAATGATATTGTCAATATTTTTGGTGAGCATTCATGGGACGACTTTATTTATTATTATTATCATGATTCTATGAAATTAACTTCAACTCAAAAATACCTGTCAAAAATAATGGCATCTTTAAAAAAATACCACATCCAATCCTGACCAGAATAGGTTAAGATCCCTATAATAGTAGAACTTTATGGGGTCTGTTTTCCTATGCATGTCAGGAAAGGAAGACATACCATGGGTATGTCTTCCTTTCGTGAGTTACGAAAGGTGGTTTGCTACTTTTACTACGTGTTATTCATGTTCCGTAACAAACAACAGCCGATTATTAATTGCGGTCCGTCCATTTTCCCTGCAATTTCTCACTAGCTGTTCCAGCTCACTTGATGATAGTTATTCGGGATCATTATATGGGAGGTATGCTGATCCGAGAATTATCTTCTTCATACTTCCTCCCTCTATGGTGTTAATCTTTACCGTCGTTAAATACCTAAAATAAAGATTCATCAACGGTAGTATCGTTAGAAAGGTGACTGACAACACTGAACGAATAGCCAGACTGAAATGGATATGGGTATGATACATGGCGAGAATAACAGATGGTCGATGGACAAATGGGCTATTGGAATGGAAACGACGTGAGGATTAACGAAGCGTCCAACGACCACCAGCACAATGGACTGAGGACTTGAAGAAAATGAATAAAAGTGGGATGAGAGTGGTGCATAACAGATGGAATTAAATACAAGAGGAGGAAGCCCAATTTAGGAATAGATGTTCGCGACTGGATGGTGATGATAATGATAACAACTCCATGTTCTTTGTACTTTTCATATGCAGCGAGAGAACGTCAATATCATTCGTCACATCACTACGTTTGTCTTATGGGCAGCAAAAAATTTACAGAAAATAGTGATGATCTCCCATATTATTTAAAACAAACGTTTTAAAGAAATTTAACGGATTTTATATTTTATTTCGAATAAAAATCCCTGCCATTAGTAAAAGTAATATTGTACTGATAAAATTGTTACGACTTTAGTGTGAATTTCAACACTTATTTAAGAATATTATTTTTTAGTGTACTTACAGCTCTTCCAAAACAAACTCCATCGGGTGATACTGTAATTATAGGAAAGTTAATGGATGCAAACTCAGCTCATTACAATCCTCCTGAACAATGTAAACTATTCGATGTTATAACTTTACTCAATTTACACGAAAAAGGCCCAATGAATGGGGTTCAAATCATAATTGACATGAGCCAATCAACATTCGGGCATTTTCTCAAAGTTAGTCCTGTACTTATGAAAAAGCTTTTATATTATTTGCAGGTAAGTTGACAAAATACTTCTATATTACTAACTATGCTAACTACAGTACATTCAACCAACTTACACCTCTAAACGGTTAATGGAATTCCCAGAAAACCTTTCGTTGTAGAAAAGGAAACTGCACTCTTCATATTCTTTTGAATTACTTACTTTGTTTAAAATAATTTTTTCTGTATTATTAGTTAGAGTTAATTTGTATAAAATGAGGAGCAAAAATGTAAATGGAATTTTAAATATTATTGTTTATTTAGCTAATAATGAATGTATAAATAGAATGGTGAATCTGCTGTACAATTATTTTGCATCTAACATCGTCAATAAATTCACTACCGCTATCATTATGTAAATATATAATCACAGGATTTGTTTCACTAATTTTATTTTCCCGGATCCACCACTCTTCTATTAATTTTTCACATTTATATACAGTTTTGGCCCACATTTCTAGAGTTGCAGTTTTAAGAGCTTCTTGCCACACTTCCATAACTGCATCGTCACTATATCCACTGCATCCAACGTGATTATCATAACTACGTTTTACATTTACCCCAGATGTGTTCGATGGAATTTAACGATCAGTGATATGGCGGTAACCGTAGTACTTGTTGTCAATACCTTGATACAATTCGGTCAAGTATATAAACTATTTGTTTTTCATTACGTTTAAAAATTTCCAGTATCTCTGATTTGAAGGCGTATTCCGGAAAATTGATATTATTTTTAACAAACCAATTTTTTGTGCTCGGTACGGTCCACGACTGTTTTAGTTGTTTCTCCAAAATCTCCGAATGTTAAGGTGCATTATCCAAAACTATAACTGACGGTTCGCTCAGACTCGGCAACAGTTTCTCCTCAAGCCATTTAATAAACATATCTGCATTCATGTTTTCATGGTAATCAGCAGATTTTGTTCTGAAGAAAAAATCAAATCTGCGTTTTTTATACAGCCTTCTTTCCCTTCCGCATGAAAAATGATGTGTTTTTTGCCTTCGCTATCTGTGAGTTTTATTGATTTTATGCTGCACAGTTATTCAAAATTGCGAGTTTATTTGTTGTTACAAAACAAAAGAGTTAAACATAACAAAGGAGTGGCTTTGGACGTTGAAGCGTGGCACTGCATGTCCTCAGCATACTTTTGATAACATCGTCGGTTAGTCGATTGCGATATTTTGACTTAATTATCTTCATTTCAGAAAATGCAGACTCGCACAAGTAAGTTGACCCAAAAAATGCCGTCAGTTGAAGGGCGATTTGCCTTACATTGGGATATTTATCTTCAGATATAAAACGCCAGAAATTTGTATCAGATACTGTAGCTTTGAGATGTATATCTGATATAATCTACACCAACTCATTTTCAACAGAACATGAGTTCATATTAAACTGACTTGCTATTTCAGTGGCTAATTCCTCAATGTTTTTACATGAAAAAGGATAACTCATAAATGATGGTATATTTTCCAATTTACTGCAATCATAAAAACGCATTTCGAATTGTCCCAAAATATTTGATAATTCAGCCTCATACGTATCATAATTCAACTGAGGAATCCTTGCTTTCAAAGACGGAAAATGTTTCAGATCCTTTCTTTTCAGTTGATCTATCATAAGTTGCAATTTATTTTTGAATGCGTTTACTGCGCTAATCATCTCAATAATAGTTTTTCCTTTACCTTGAAGCTCCAAGTTAACGGTGTTTAAGTGCATTGTGATGTCAGTCAAAAATGTCAAATCATTTAGCCATTTTTCGTTTTTCAAAATCTGAGTGTCATCACCTCTTTCGTCTAGAAAAGCTGTTATTTCGGGCAATAATTCTTGAAACCTTTCTAGGAATTTTCCGCGACTCAACCATCTGACGTCCGTGTGAAGAACTAAATCAGTGTGTTCAGCTGACTCCCTATCTTCCAACTGCAACTGAAAGAGCCGCCGTTGCAAGCTACGTGCACGGATGGAATTCACAATTTTTGTTGCAATGCCCATAATTTCCTTCGTGTTTAAAACTTTTGAACACAAAACTTGTTGATGTATAATGCAATGGGATGAAAAAAATGAAGGGAATTCTTCATTAGCTCGACACAATGCCACAAAACCGTTTTTGTTTCCAGTCATGCTGGTGCTCCATCGGTTGTAATGCACATTAATTTATATATTGGTAGCTCGTAGTTTTTTACAAAATTTAAGAAAACGTCATTATATAATATCTTCGCCACGGGTCTTCCCCTTCAGAGGAATGATTGTCAAAAATTCTTCCTTAGCCAACATGTCATTGAACACCATCCGAATAAAAATACACAGCTGGGTAGTGTCTGTCATATCGATGGATTCATCGAACTGTAAAGAAAAGTATGTACATTCCATGATATCATGTTTTAGTTTATCTGCGATGTCTTGACTCATGACTTCAATACGCCTTGTGACAGTCGGACGAGATAACTGAAGTTCTCTAATAGCAGACATGATTTCTGTTTTATTTTTAAAATCTCCAAATAAAGTCTCACCCGCTTCAATAAATGCTTCCTTCACCACCGATCCATCTTCAAATGGTTTCTTGTGTTTCGCCAAAATATGAGATATTTTAAATGACGCGATCGTAGCAGCTTTTGATTGTTTGGCTGGTCTTGTGAACATGGATTGTTCTTTTTTCAAACAAGATATCAAATCACTTACTTTTCGTTTTCTTAATTCACTCTGTGGCGGAAAATCCTTTTCATAGTTTTTATGAACCATTTTATGATGCCTCTCTAAGTTACCACGCTTAGGTATTGCAACTGACGCACGACAAATAACACAAATGCACTTATCCTTCACCATAGAAAAGAAAAATTCTTCGTCCCAATCCTTATTAAAATGATACGTTTTAGATTTCTGCACTCATTTTCCACTATTAAATAATAAACTTTGTATCGACGTAGGATCGCTATCAAGTTACAATTCAGAATAACTCCAATTCCTGCAGGCGCAACATTTATATCGGCGTGAACGAAAGTCTCGAATGTTCCCGTCAAACGCGCTGCCCGAAACTAGACTGTACTGTCGCTCGTCTAGAAACAACACGGCTTTTCTTTGACAAGTGCCGCGTGTTCCTTTGATAAAGCACCCTTTTGCCGCAAGCAGTGTTATTTTATTACGTAATACATTTTTGTAGTTGATAGAATATCATCCCAAATTTGATTAATAATTATAATAAATATTGAATTAATAAAATAATTAGTTAATATATGTAAATATAAAATATGCTGTGTGGACAGTATTTTGTTGTTCCCACTTATTTGAATTTTTTTTTTTTTTTTTTTATTAACAAAATCGCATCAGCCAAATTGGCTATTAGCGAACAATCATTTTTATTACATTTATAACATTAGTTTATATAGCATTTAAAATATTAAGTGAGGATAAGAAACTTTTTATGTTTGAAATATTGCACTGTAAACCTAAAATGTCACTTAGTTTGTTTGGTATACTGTACAATATGCGCTTTGGCGTTAATGCTGGACATTTTTCCAATATATGTTTGACTGTTATTTTTCATCACAGTTGTCACATCTTGGTTCTTGTTTTATTAGAGAATACGTAGCTATTCGTTAGTCGCGTATGACCCAGTCGAAGTCGCGTTAATATTACCTGGTCTCTTCGACTTGTTGGTAATGTGGGCCAGGGTTTAATCGATTTTTTACATCGCGTAGCTTTGTCGATGACACTTTCCACTTTTCATTCCACATGTATCGCACTTTTAAATTTAACCGTTGCTTTCACGTCCGCACTCGTAAATATCTTAGTACATTCCGCACTATCACTACTTGCAGCTTCTTTTGCAGCGTTGTCTGCCTCTTCAATTTCCTGGAATTCCAATATGGGATGGTATCCAAAATAATATAATATTTTTTCCATTCAGTTGAGCGGTGTGGATTTCTTCTTTTATCTTGATGACTAAAGGATTAGTTGGGTAGACATATTGGATTGATTGGACTGAACTTAGAGAGTCTGTGAGTATGATATAATTGGTGTTATTGGATGCATTGACAGCAAGGGTAGCCTGGTATAGAGCATACAGTTCAGCAGAGTAAATGGAGTACTCTGAAGGGAGTTTATATTTATTTGTCGATGTTGGGGTTATGATTGCAGCACCAGTACCTTCATTTGATTTAGATGCATCTGTGTATATATGTGTATAGTCCTTGTAGTTGTGAAGCATATCGTTGAAGGCGGATTTGAATAACTGTGGGTTGTTGAATGTTTATCGAAAGAAATGAGGCGGGTTAGGCACTGAGGATTCTTTATTTGCCATGGAGGAATTGAGGACAATTGGGAAGAAAAGCATTCTTGGATATTTATTTGAATTGCAATGATGCTTAGTCAAGCATTCTATCTATTTGTATAGTTCAGTATTAATAAAAACGTTTAACTCTGCTGACAGTAGTTTAGTTACCTACCTACTTATTAAATTTTTTTTTCTTCTCGAGATCTACCCAAAAAGCACTCGCTATCGACCAGTCGATCGCGATCAACAGTTTGAGCACCCCTGGTTTAGAGGTTTAAGTTGGTTGAATGTACTGTATAATACTAAAGTTTTGAGAACTATTTCACGGTAATGTTTTAATAAAAGAATTTAATTTATTTAAACTATACTTTTATAGGCCTATTTGAACTATACTTAAATAATAGGCCTGTTCGATAACTTTGCGGTTCAATAAGAGAGGGGTTTGCTACTATTAAAAATTTGTGGTTATGTTGGTACAGTCAACATATGAAAGTGTGTAACATCAATCTGTCAATTCATTCTTTGTTTAAAAGTCCTTTAATATCGACGTGTCGCAGATTTTTTTACAATGGAAAAAATACATAGTATAGTACAGTGATTGAATTTTTATTTTTGAAAGGTTTTAAAACGAAGGAAATTTATGAACGAATGTTGAAAGTGTATTAGGACTCCTCGACTTTCATTAGTACAGTAGAAAGGTGAGTTGCTCAATTTAACTGTGGGTGTATAACTGTACAAGCCACGTCAAGGACGCCCAAAAACATCAACAACACCAGAAATAGTTGAAAAAATACGGGATATCGTATTAAAAAATTGTCCAATAAATGAAAGATATTTAGTAGAAGCCCCAGACACTTAATTGGAGAGTATAAGCAATATTTTGACTGAAGTATTGGGTTTCAGAAAGCTGTGTTCACAATTCGTGCCGCATTCGCTAACAATGGAATAAAAAAACACATTCGAATGTGACTTTCTCAACAACAATTAGAGCATTTTCGAAGGGATAAAGTGGATTTTGTCCATCAATTCATCACTATGAATGAGACTTGGATCTATCCTCATGGTCCTAAATTAAAATAAGATGATAAATAGTGGTATGGACCTAATTCTTTGGCTCCGAAACGAGTTCGTCTTCAGAAATTGGCAAAGAAGGTATTAGCATCCGTTTTATGGATTGCGAAAGGAATTTTATTTGTGGATCACTTGCAAACTAATAAAACAATAAATTCTAAATACTATTGAAGCCTTTCAGACAAGCTGACGAAAAAAATCGTACGAAAGACCCGGTTTGCAGAAGATAAAATGACTTTTTTGTCATATGAGCATTTTGGCAATGGCTAAAAACCATGAACTTAAAGTCCAAATTGTTGGAGCATATACTGTGTGTACCAGATTTGTGTACTAGATTTGTTACCCTACACCAAAATGTAAGTTTCTAACTCCAGTTTTCTTGCTTATAGGTCGTTTCTTTTGCTTTAGTACCCACTTTTCCTACTGTTTCTGTTGTTCTTTTCCTGGTTTCAGTTTTTTGACCTCTTCAGCTTGTTTCTTAAAATTTCTTTTCTAGTTTTATTTCTAATTGAAATTTAGTAAAAATACCTCTGAAAAGAATAGTAAGTGTAAACGTTCAATTAGATGTCGAACCTCTTAATGTGATAGCAATCTATGCATCAGAAAACAACACAGATATCACCACAAGGGAAAACTTCTACGAACACCTTCAGACTGTAATAAATGAAACCCCAAATGATGAATATATAATCATTATGGGTGATTTTAACGCCCGTGTTAACAATGATATAGTTCCAGGAATACAACAGGGATAAAATATCAGAAATAAAAATGGAGACCTTCTAACGGACCTCTGCAGCATAAACGAGATACGTATTAATAATACATTTTTCCCTCACAAAGAACAATACAAATACACTTTTGAAAACAGTAGAGGACAAAGATCTATGACAGACCTTATTATGTCGAATAGAGAGAGAGAATAAAGAGATATAGAAAGCGATCATAAATTGGTATTGTGCAAAATCCGAATGAAAACACATATATGTGATAACAAAACACCAGAATACAACACAAAGATAAAAGTCGAAAGCTTACAGGATGTTTCCACAAAATACCTATTCCAAAACAGAATAACCGAAAAAAGCAGATATGCATATATCACAGAAAGTGATAGAGTCGATATAAATAAAAATAAATCGTTCCCAAGGCGAAAAAGTCCATGGTTTTCTACATAAGTGATACAAAAAATCAAACGACGCTAGAACTGAAATCACCAGAAATTACCACAACAAGATACGGGAAGTTCGGAAAATACTTGAAAACATGAAGAACAGAAAAACAGCAGGTAAAGACGGGATACCCAACTAAAATATTGTGGAGCAGCAATGACAGAACAATTAACAACATTTATTCATAAACTACACAATAAAAGCGAAATAACTAATTCTACTATTCAAAAAAGGAGATAAAAACAGCCAGAAAATTATAGAGGTATAAACTTGTTAAATACTACCCACAAAAACTTACAACTAAAATTTTACAAGTGGTAATAATTCAGAGGAATAAGGTTAGCAAATGAACAACAGGGTTTTCGTAGTGGAAGATCGTGTACAGATGCAAGATTCGTTATGCAATACAGATGCAATATTCGTGTAAAAGCAAATTACTGAGAAATCACTAGAGTATAATAGACCAGGATTTCTGACAGAAGAAGACTCAAAGATGTAATCCATCTTCTGTATAATAGATCTTTAGTCTTTAGATATGGCTATCGATCTTTAGTTTGTCACGTACAGTGGTTTCTAGAATATTGAATAATAATCGATCTACTTCTCGTATTTTCGCCCAGATCGTATAGCAGTGATGGCAGCTTTTAGTTTATCTTTTGTCCATTTTGATCTTTCGGTTTTCCGAATGTAAGCATAATACATTTGGGAATCTAAAAAGAATACAAACACTATCAGCAAAATTCTCACACGGGGTAACACCGCGCAGCTGCGCGTTATTCCCATAGTTGACTAACCTAACTTAACTTATCACTGTTCGTTAATGACTTACAATGCATTGTTTTTGTATGTAAAATTATCTATAAATATAAAGAAAAATAATCATGGAATAGTTTTAATGAAAATTAATAACAAAAGCACTTACTACTTTTTAAAATTTATTCAAAAATTACATCAATGTCTTGAACGTGTTGTCTTCAACAAACAATCAGCCACTTTGTCTAAACCAACACTACAAATGCAGTTATATTACCAACATGTGGTCGGCTATTAGGTACAGCGAATACGAGACTGCGCGCTGTCTTGAATGTTAAAATACTTCTTCTGATGCGCAGAGTTCCCCCGGTCATCCCTATATTAAGCTCTTTTTTGATCGGTCTTTTTAATTTTGATACTGAAATCAGTAGATTTTGCGGTGTTGTCAGATTTTATATCACTGACTGCGATACGAGTACTATTAGCTTTGGCTAGTTCAAATTGTTAAATGTGAGAAATAAATAGTTACCCCATTATATTATTAATCGCTGAATTTATATATTAATTATATTGTATTTTTTAGGAAGGAATGCCTATACGACTAAAAAAGATACACTTAATCAATATAGTCTCATTTGTTGATAAAGTTTTAGCTTTAGTGAAACCTTTTATGAAAAAAGAACTTTTTGACTCTGTAAGTATGTTCTTTAATATCACAATACATTTCTTTAATTTGTTTTTATTTACAGCTAGCTATTCATTCTGAAATCAAGACACTTTATACAGACATTCCCCAAGATATACTTCCTGCAGAATATGGTGGTAGTTATGAATCTTGCACGGTTATACAAGGTAAATTATTACACACACAAACACACACACATACACACACACACACACACAACACACACACACCACACACACATAAATAAAACACTTTTTCTGATTGTTCTGTTATAAATAAAACACTTTATTATTGAACTTTGAAAAATAAGGCTATTATCGAGCACAAGTTTAATTAAATCTTGCCCAAGTACTTTCGCTTTAAAATAGCATCTTCAGGGGCATTTCGTCAAATATGAGCTATCCAGCAAGCGTAGAAGTGAAAACAGAGTAATAACATAAATTGTACAAAACACTACACTAAAACAAGGACAAACTGCTTGTCCTCTGCAATCCTCTGTCCTCTGCAAATCATCAGCAATGTCTACTACAGGTAGTAATTTTTTGTAGCCTTTCTTTTGCACGTTTGAGACATTTTTCTGAGGAAATAAAATACATTTTTAAATGGCAAGTTCAGGAAGGAACGGAATTTTCTTTCAAGTGAGAATCTTTATCATCAAAGTTTTCTCCAATAGCTGCCAAATTATAATTATTTTCAAAATTGTGGAAAATTGATGAACAACTTTAAGCAGTAGATGATCCTTCACCATATATGCATTATCACAAGAAGATGGATATTATGGCAATTTATCCGCGATGTTTTCTTTATTGCTAACTGTATCTTCTACGTTTCAGGTGTTTGTTTTAAGATTCAAATGTTTAATTTTTAAAATTTCCACGTGAAATGTTCGTTGTGGGGGAAATTGTTCACAAATGATGAATTGCCCAATTTGTCACTGTCATCAATAAGTTCGTCTGATATGTCATTATATCTTTTATTGAATAGCTGGATCTGTATTAAATCTAAATGCTTAATTGTGTCCGGTAGTAAAAATATGTGATTTGTTTCTCTCTCTTATATGTACACGCCGCAGCCTGAGCCCCATCATGTCATGAGCGCTTCAATAACGATTAAAAAACAATGTTTTAAACTGAAATAGACCCAAAATACTTATCGGAAAATAATGGAACAAGTTTTGAATTTGAATTTAAGTCCGTGGTGATTTCAAATATAATGTTTTTTACTTGTGTTTTTGAACCTAGAAAAACAAGTTTTTCAACAAAGAAAATTACAGAAAACCTACAAGAAACTTATTTTGTTCAGAATGATTAAATAAATTCAAAAACAAATTGGATGAAAAAGTTAATTGTTACAATTTGTTGAAAAACTGTTGCACATCTTGGTGAAAACTGGGCAACCTCTTGAACCTTATATTGGGGTATCTCACAAAAGTGATTATGAAAAAAAATTTCATGGGTATATTTTTATGAACAAACCCGAGCTTTTCGCCTTGTCTAAAAAGAGTTTTAAATTTTTTTAATATGACGAATTTAAATCACGAATTTGTAGAGTATATTTATCGTACTGTGAAAGTCCATACGCTAAATAAAATAAAAATAAAAGAGGCCGTGGATAGGTAGTTTTACCTTATATATACATAATGCGTCTATAATGCTGTTAAAGATTAAAAAAAGAAAAAAAGTAAAACCCAATATTTAAAGAAAGTCTAAGTGAACACTCGAACTAAAGTAAGATGGCATACTTTAAAAGTTCTTTATTTAAATTATTAAGATGTCTGTAAAAGATATCAAAAAAATCCCGCATAGTAGTTATAAAGACAAACGGATGTCTTCAAAATTAACACCTTATATACGACGAAATGAAAGAACACACATACATACCTAACTGGTTTCAGATTTCATATTTATGAAATACAAGGTTATCATGATAAATATTTCAAATTCAGTAATTATATTTACGCATTTTATTACCTTACATATTTAGGCTGACCTTCTCTTATATTTAGTCCAGGTCATTATCTTTGATGCTAATGTAACTGAATGTATGTATAAAATAAACTTCAGATTCATACTTTTTTAAAAAGTAAAACAATTAATTTTTGGTTTTTTAATAGTTTATAGAATAAACCAAATCCACATATCCAATTTTAAATCTCTGGTTTGGTTACTTTAAACCGCCCTAAAAATACCACCCTGAAAACTAATATCAATACTTATGAACAATCGCATTGACAATAAAATCATAAATATAGTGCAAACATTATATTGGAACCAAAGTGTAATAGTTCAAATTGATGGGCAACACTCAGAAGAAATGAAGATCTGTAGAGTAGTTAGACAGGGATGTGTTTTATCGCCACCTTTGTTTAACTTATATTCTGAAGAAATTTTCCAAAACACGCTCAATAATATCAAAGCGGGAGTCACCGTTAACGGAAAACTAATTAACAACTTCCGATATGCAGACGACACTGTGATCATAGCAACGAGTATAGAGGATCTACAACATCTTATCGAAAGCTTGAGTATGAATAGTGCTGAGATGGGAATTACTATAAACGCTAAAAAAACGAAGTACATGCTAATTAGAAAAAGACCACAAAATATACATCATCTATTGACAATCAATGTGGTAGCGGGTAGGTACTCTTCCACAATCCCAGTGGAGGATAGACTTACTTCAGGGATGCGATCCTGCCCTACGCGAGCCTTGATTCTCTCTCAACTCCTGTGGAGAGAAATCATGTCCTAACCCCATTATTTTGACAATATTTTGATGTAGAAGTTATAAATACGGTATGTTTAATAATTAAGAAGAATAGTAAAAGGAAAAAAGCTTACTTTTCACAAAAACTCACACAAGGAAGATATTTGGACCTATTATCGAAAACGGAGTATGGAGATCCAGGTACAACCATGAACTCTACCAACTGTTCAAAGAAGTACCGATCTCAAAATTCGTTAAACTTCAGATATTTTAAGAGAGAGGGAGAAGAGAGGGAGAGAGAGAGAGGGGTGAGAGAGAGAGAGGGAGAGAGAGGAAGGGAGAGAGAGAGAGAGAGAGGGAGAGAGAGAAAAAGAGAGAGAGATGTTTAATTATTATTGAGTCAGTACTTAATACTCAACCATACTCATACCCCTCCTGTATTTTTTAGTGACTTTCGCTAGGAATAAATAATAAACTAAACATAAAATGCGTTGTGCAGTAGCTGGTTGTTTGAGTGATAATCAGACAAGAAATGCCGATAAATCTGATAGGTTTTATAGTTTTCTCAAAGACTCGATAGTGGAAAAACTGTGGGTTACTGCTTGTTGCCGTGAAGACAAATTTAATACTAAAAGCTTAAGGACTTATTCCAAAAAGTTTAAGCCGAAAGATTTGGAAAGAAATTTGCAGCATGAATTGCTGCAATATATATCAAAGAAAGGGCCTAAGCTAAAGGGTGATGCTGTTCCTTTTTTTCATCTGCCACAATTTAAAAGTTTATTCATAAATCAACTTTAAAGGCAGGAACGGCTGTCCAAAAAAGTCGAAGAGGATTGTGGAACAGATATTTACACAATCTCTTTCTTTGAGAAATTAAACGTAATGCTTATAAAGAAAATATGAGAAATAAGAGAAATTAAAGAAAATTGCAACTTAAAAGCTTGTGGTTTATTTGTTTTGTCGATTATATTACAGATAATTTACTGATCAATTATTTTCATCTGTTTACTTGCAACTAGACGAAGCCTCGATCCCCTCCTTGAGACCGGAGCCAAATAAGACATGCCAATCAAAGGAGAGCTCGTATAAGAGCTAGGGTTAAAAAGGGAAGAATACAAAAAAAAGATTTAAATAAAATTCACAGAATCATCTTACAGATTTGTTTGTGTTCACTGTATTATTTATTAATTCTTTTCAATGAAAATAATAAAACACTTATATCTCTTTGTACCATGGGTCTACCCTAATAATCAAATCAAGAACAAAACCGTTGAAAAATCTAAAAATTATTGTAGCTTTTTTGGAGGGCTACATAAAATGCCACTGTTTCCACTGTTCGTTTACAGTTTTAATCTATATTACGAAATTATTTAATTTTTTTAATTACACGCTTATTCTTTTTCTTTTTTTTTAGAAAATATTAAGAACAAAATAAGAGATTTTGAAAGCCTTTTGAAATTTCAAGAAAATCAACTTGTGGACGAATCCAAGCGACAAGGAGCAACCAAAAACGCCGAAGATCTGTTTGGAATCGAGGGAAGCTTCAAAAAATTAGAAGTAGACTGATTCGGGTATATATTGTTTACTATGATCTCTTTAAATAAAAGTAATAAAATAATAACAAAAAAGGGTGATTGTAGACCAAAGTATGTGCCAGATATTTTGTAGATCATATAATAAACGTTATTAAACACGTATAAATATTAAAATGAGAGCATTACTTTTTTTTTTGGAAGACTCTACCAATTGTACTGCAGATAATTGGCTTATTTGACAAATAACAGAAATAAGTAAGTATTACTTACTTATTCCTATACAGTAATGCTTACTTATTCCCATACATGGTGTTTAAGAAAGGGAATTCCAGAAAATCTTAATAAATTCTAATAAATCGACACTTTTATTCACTAATAGGTGGAAATTAACAATTCAATCTCCAATCACGACTGAAAAAACATTATCATTATCGGAACGATATTGATATCTCTAACGAAATATTGTCGCATATAATTAAAAGAGGATCACTCAAAAATTAGAACAACATTGAATATAAAAATATTCATAAAGACATTTGTAAACAGATTCATAAAGCCAAAGAGCATTGGTTAAAAGATAGAGGCATATAACTTGAAAATGACAACTTCAACATACACAGGTTAGTAAAAGAATTAACAAGTGGAATAAATTTTGCAGCCTGAACAACATAGTAAAGGACAATGATATTATTTCTGACCCTAAGACACTTTTCCATCACTGGAGAACATATAACCAACAACTCTATGAAGAGAATAACCACCGAAACCTTGCAAATGAAAATTAAATCTTCTCCAAAAATACTTAAGTCCGAAATCCTAAAGGCAATAAAACAAATTTAATAATGAAAGGCAGCAAGAAAAGATGAAATACACATAGAAGTAATAAGACACCAGAATTGGATCAACTAGCTTCGTAGCTACTGAAGAAAGGAGGAGACGCATTACTAAAAATAATGCATGAACTTATAACAAGGATATGGTCGAGTAACTACAGCGGAGTGGAATAATAGTTGTATTATTGTTATAAATACAAAACGAGACCCTTTGAAACTAGGAAACTACCGTGGAATCATGCTGTTAAACGCATCATACAAAACAATGCCCAACGAGGCTTAAACCTGTAACGAAAATATTTTGCCTGCCGCAGGGTAAGATTATGTGGGTAAAGATAGGGCAAGCAAACACTTGACAGGAATTAAAACGCATAAGATTCCATTTCTACGACGTACAAAAATTATAAGGCGACTTCGAATAAAACATTAAAAGAAAATGCCGAGAAAGTACACATCTTTAAAATAATAAACAACTCTAAAATGGTTATTATTACTTGGCAACGCTAAAAAATGAATTGAAAGAATTCGGTGTTTTAATACGTACGAATCGGAAATTGAAACACATTAAAAACACTCTTCGATTTTTCAAACATATATGAGGGGATTTCAATATATTACGTATACGAGGGGATGTCAATATACACCAAAGAATCAATGAAATTGCAAATGCTACAAACCACACTAGAGAAAAATAGTTAGCAAATATAAATATGGTTTCTACAGGTAGAAGCCAACAACAGATTAGTTATTTGTTCTACGACAGATCCTCTAAAAAAACAAGAGAATATAACATCAACATACATCAAATCATCACTTCATAGACTTCGAAAGCCCGTATGACAATATAAACCGCAAATCCTTAACACAAACAATGAAAGAATTTAATATAGCAATACAATTAATAATACTGACAAAAGAAACTTTACAAGTAGAAATTAAATTCCGATTACAAAACGAATTAACCGAAAGATATAGATGTAAAAAACGGGACTACGGCAGAGAGAAGCCCTATTATGTATTTTGTTTAACATTATACTCGAAAAAATAATAAGGGACGTAACAGTCAATATTCGAGGAATGAAAAAGATTAAATTGTATTGTCAATAATAACTGATAAACTTGGTTTAACGACTAGATTGGAACTAGTTATAAAAAATATCAAGTATTTATGTGTATTGCCTGCCCCTTTACTGGTCCGATAGAGGAGTGAAGGGCAACTCATATTAGGGACGGCATTGCACAATGTCTAGAATATTCTCCTTACACTGAAAGGCTCCTTTCAACCATCTAGAGGGAGTGGGCATATTTTGTTGAATCTACGTTTGATAATACCAGTGGAAGTTTTAATTAAAGCTATTCGAATGGTATTTCTTTCATTTCTAGAATGTACACTGATTATTTAGCCTAGCTGCCAATAAGTTGGATTAGGGTTGTCGTCATTTATAAGAACCAAGGCTCCATCTGTAAGATATTCTTGATTATTGTTTGATATTCTTGACTATGGTCGTTAGGATTTGGACTAATGGGGAAAAGAGGGCGTGAGTTAAAAATTGTCTCTATTTGAATAATTCAAGTTTGAAATTATTCATAAATAAGTGCAATTTTTGACTAAACTCGTTTTAGATACACTTTTGAAGATTTTACTATGGCTTCTCAGAGTACACCAACATGAGGTGAATAGGAAGGTATAAAGTGCCATTCATTTGCTAGATAATTTAATAATGTTCATAGTTTATCTCTTATTGCATGTGAATTTAGAAGATATGCCAATTCTTGTTGAGCATTTATGGTATGCGAAAAATTTGACACCACGATTTTGGGCACTGCAATTATCTGCCCAAAATCCAATCTGCCAATTTGAATTTATAGTGTGTCTCGGCTATTTTGTAAACAAGCTGGATTATATTGTGACCCGGAATTTTTAGAAAATCATTGCAGGTAAAATATTCACCCTTACAAAATTATCAAGTATGGCGTCCAGACATAAAAATTTTTATTGTCTTCGCAGCCCGAGAAACCTGATATAATTTATTATAATTTGTGTTGGGTGAAATATTATTTTTGTAATTTAAAGAGTATACAAAATTGGCTCGCCCACACAAAAATATCAGAAATTTATCCAAGGTAGGTGATTCAGTAGTATTACTAAGCGTTTGTCTTTTCCAGTTGCTTAGAGATGCGTTCTCAATTTTTTGACAAAACCAAAATATTAGCAGACAATTCCAATTTTAAATAGGTAATGTCAGGTGAATGTTGGAATTTATCATGCGAACCCTTGTGAATAGATTCCAAAAGAAATAAAGTACCTATATGATCATGTAATAGCCTTTTAATATTATTGAATCATTCGCACAACGTATAGTGGTATGGCACCCTGCAAATAGAAAAACTTTTCAGTATCGGTTAGTCTATCGTTTTGGTAGATAATGCTAGAAATTATGCCCCGACATTCGAGCCAGTGCTCATAATTTCCATTGAATTTATTTATGGCAATTTTAAGGTTGATTCAGACCAACAGCCCCGTCACAGTCAGATTTTGTCTGTGGTCACAAGTTACAAGTCACAAGTTTAATTTTCTGGTTATGGATAGTTTGAATTCTATACAAATTGGATGTAGGTGCGTTAATAATCTCAGAGTATAATGGATGCTTTTTATTGGAAGATATTCTTGCTGCATAATTTAAACTAAGTAGATGTCGTCTTAGATGTAGAGGGGGTTCTCTTGATATTACTTGTAAGCTGCTTACAGGACTGGTTCTGAAAGCACCGACGGCTAATCTTAGAGTTCTTGTTTGAATTGTGTTAAGGTTTTTTAGGAACGTTTTATTTGATATATCGTAGCATATTGCACCGTAGTCCAGTTTACTGTGAATAATTGATTTGTAGAGGTTAAGCAGAATACTAGAATCCGCTCCCCATATATTACTGGATAGAATTTTCAGCAAGTTTATTAAATTTTGACAAGTTAGTTGTAAATTCGTAATGTGAGTTTTCCAGTTTAATTTATAATCAAACGTTAGGCCCAAAAAATTCGATTCCTCTGAATGAGATATATTTTGACCGTTAAATATTAACGAAACAGGAATGGTGTTCTTGCGTTTGCTGAATACTGTGTAATGTGCCTTTAGTTGAAAAGAGGAAGCCTGTTTTGAAAACCATTCTTCGATTTTGTATGTAATATTTTTGCATTTAATATAGACAACTAAATCATCAGCGTACAAGTTTGCTTTAAACATAAAGTTGGGCTTAAAGTAGAACCTTGTGGAACATCGTTGTCGAGTATTCTAGTGGTAGAGGTGTATCCATTTACCTTTTATTCAGAAAGCTTTTTATAAACGCAAGAATATGTCCTTGAACTTCCCATTTATCATGTTTATTTAATATGAGGTATCTCCATGTTTTTTATTTGGGCGGGGGATGTCCTCAACCTCGACACGGCGCGTCCCATATGGCTGATAGGGAAAGTTCCTGCAGATATGCAGGACAGGTACGAATAAGGCATTGCCAAATAAGTACCCGCGGATCAACTGAGGATATGACATTAGGCAGCAGTAATGTCATTACTGGATTAAGGCTATAGGAAGTAAAGATCCTGTAGGCTTAATTTCAGATACTCACAGGCTTCACTTAGATTATGAGTTAAGCGACTGTGATACTGCGACATGGCATAGGGCAGCAGCTATGTCATTACTGAATCAAGGCCGCAGTGGAATGATTTCTGCTGTTGGCTTGATAACAGACACTCACGGGCGGACATCACATATTGATTCAACCGGCCGTAACACTGCGATCAGGCAGGCAAGGGGAAACCACCTGATTATTCTCCCGAGAGTACACTCTAAATAAATCAATGAGTAGCGCAACACAAAAAGTAGAGATGCCATGCGATCCGGTTAACGACCGGCGCAGTCCTGATTCCGGGTCAGACAGTGTGAAATGGGCTACCGGGCACGAGTGTGCGAGCAACTAGGCCACTCGTGGTAAATGGGCGACTGGAAGAAATAACCAAACACAGAAGTTTCAAGGCAGAAAATCGATGAATATAGGGACATGGAACGTCAGAGGTCTTCTCCAAACTGGAAAACTTTACCTAGTAGAGAAAGAGATAATAAGACAAAATATAGACATACGTGGTCTAGCAGAGACACACTGGAAAGATCAAGGACATTTTAAAACACAAAACCACACTATCTACATATCAGGATCTCAAAATACAGGGCATAATGGAGTAGCCATACTTATAAACAATAGAATATCTAAATATGTCAGACAATATGAAACAATAAACGACAGATAAAATAAAAATTACAATAGAAGCAAAACCGGAAAATTTCCATGTCATTCAAATATATATGCCCACAACAGATGCCCCAGATGAAGACATTGATGAAATATATAACAACATAGAAAACATACTGAAGAAGATACTACAAAAAGAGCCAGTATATTATATTATTGGAGACTTTAACGCCAAAGTGGGAAAAACGGATAATGAACCACATTTAAGAGGTATTGTTGGGTCATTTGGCTTGGGCATTAGAAACAACAGAGGAGAACGTCTTCTACAGTTTGTCAGTGAAAATAATTTAGTGATAACAAATACCCTTTATAAACACCACCCAAGAAGGCTCTCAACATGGACTTGTCCAAATAAAGAACACAAAAATCAAATCGATTACATACTCGTGCGGAAAAGATGGAAAACCTCAATAACAAATGTAAAAGCTATGCCTGGAGCATATTGTGGATCAGATCATAAACTACCAAAAATGAACTGCAGGCTCAGACTACACACAACTAGAAAAATACATCAGACAAAACAGATAAGGGTAAGTAATGCAGAAGAATTCCAGATGAAACTGATATGCAAAGAAAAACCATAAGTATTAGAAGACACAAATAAAACGTGGAATGGAATAAAAAGCTGGATATATTCAGTGGAAAAAGAGTGCACATCGCGTAAAACCCAAAAGAACAAACATTGGATGTCAGGGGAAGCACTAGAGTTAGTGGAAAAAAGAAGAGCTATGCTAGAACATATCTCAAAAACAGGAAGCAACACTCAAGAAATAGCGGAGATAAACAGGAAAATAAAATTTATGTGCATCAGAGATAAAAACAACCATATAAATAACGTGTGTCAAGAACTGGAGCAACATGCAAACCGCCATGAAAGTCATGAACTATTTAAAAAAGTTAAATATTTAGCCCGAGAGTTCAAGCCACAACTTCAAGCCATTCAAGACTCTAATGGAGAAGTAAAAACCGACATAGAGAGCATCGCAGAGACCTGGAAAAATTACTGCTCAGAATTATACAAAGACACTTCAAAAGATGACGCATCAGTCTCAGAACACAAAAAACATGCAATCAGAGAGGCTGAACCAATCATTTTACGAGCAGAAATAGAGAAGGCTCTTAACCAACTAAGAAACAAAAAAACTCCAGAAATCGATGGCATAACAGCGGAGACTCTAAAAGCAATAGGCGAAATTGGCGTAGATGTAATGCTGGATATGTGCAACATGATATGGATCACAGGTGAATGGCCTGATGAGTGGTGTGAATCAACCTTGATCCCTATCCATAAAAAAGGATCACTAACCATATGCAGCAATTACAGAACCGTTGCCCTTATCCCTCATGCAAGCAAAATCCTGCTACATATAATCAATGAACGGCTAAAGAACTTTCTATTTCCAGAGATAGCCGAAGAACAATGTGGATTTGTACCAGGAAAGGGAACGCGTGAGCAAATACTCAACACCAGACATAGTAGAAAAAGCGAGAGAACATAACATACCAATGTTGCTCTGTTTTGTAGATTACACAAAGGCTTTTGATTCAGTAAAATGGGATCCTCTCTGGAGTATAATGGAAAATATGGGAGTACCTAACCACCTAGTTAACCTAATAAGAAATCTGTATAATAAAAACTCAGCCAAAGTTAAAGTACATGGAATATATTCAAATGCATTCAAAACAGAGAAAGGAACTAGACAAGGTTGCATACTATCACCATTATTGTACAACATATATTCTGAATATATAATGAGAAAAGTACTAGATGAATGGGATGGAGGAATCACTATAGGAGGCAGAAAAATCAGTAACCTGCGATACGCAGATGATACACTTATACTAGCAGCGAATGAAGTCGAAATAATTACCATCATCGAACGGCTAAGCCGAATAAGTGAAGAATTCGGACTTCAAATCAACACCAGAAAAACAAAAATAATGATTGTAGACAGAGCAAATAATAATCTACCGCATATACGCCAAATAGGGATTTTCGAAGTAGTCGACAGATTTGTATACTTGGGCTCTCTGATAACCAACAATGGTGATTGTTCCTCAGAAATCAAACGTATACTAGGAATGGCCCGAACCGCAACTGCTAAATTAATTAAAATATGGAAAGACCGAACAATAACAAGGAATACTAAGCTTAGGTTGGTCAATGCCCTTATTTTTCCCATTGCTACATATGCAGCTGAAACATGGACTCTCAAAAAAATCGATAGGAGTAAGATCGAAGCCTTCGAAATGTGGGTATATAGAAGAATTCTACGCGTGTCCTGGACAGAACATAGAACCAACCTGTCAATTCTGGAAGAGCTTCATATAAAAGACAGGCTACTAAAAAAAGTAAACCAAGCATACCTAACTTACTTCGGCCACATAGCTAGAAGAACGGGCACCATGGAACTATTGGTAGTAGAAGGTAAGGTAGAAGGCCGAAGACCAAGAGGAAGATCTCCAATACGATGGGTGGACCAAATGAATAGTTTGGTGGGAAAATCCCTACATGAAGCCGTCCATATGGCACAAGATCGCAGTCAATGGAGACAGCAGACTAATAATATTTAGGGTGTCACTACGCCTTGACAAGGGCTAAAGGATTGAGGAGGAGGATCTCCATGTTGTGTCGAAAGCTTTATTCACATCAAAAAAGACTACTATAACTTTCTGATCTAGTAAGAATGCATCATGAATGGTTGAGTCAAGTGCCATAAGTTGTCGTTAGCAGATCTACCTCGTCGAAAACCACTTTGGACTGTGGTCAGGAGATTTTCATTTTCTAGATACCATGTAAGTCTGTAATTTAAAATCTTCTCGAGAAGTTTACACATGCTACAGGTGAGGGAAATAGGACGGTAAGATATGGGACAATCTTTTGGATTGTGTTGTTTATAAATTGGGATTATAATAGCTTTGGTCCAAGTATAAGGAAAGTAATGATTTAAAAATATGTGATTAAAGATATCTAAAAATATCTTTTTGCCTTTTTGGGCTAGATTTTTTATAAATATTGATGGAAAATCATCAGGACCTGGGGATGTGGTTTTTAAGGTTAAAAGAGAAAAATCTAATTCTTGTAAAGTTATGGCTGCATTTATGGAAGAGATCTGGTTGCGAATTTTGATGTCTACAGATTCTGTGGTAATCTTGTGTGTAGAAAAGATCGGATCTAATACAGAATCGTTAGAGTTTTTTTGAAATATGTCTACTAGAATTTCAGGAATTTCGTTTCTACAAGAGATGATTTGGTTGTTATATGAAAGTGCATTTATTGAGTAAGGTAAACTTAATCCTTTTATTTTCTTTATTTTGTTCCAGATTATATTTTCTGGGATAGATGTCTTAATGCTTCAAACATATTCAATCCAGGTCTCCTTCTTATTCTTTTTTATTAAGAATCATATACTAGCTCTCAATCTCTTAAATTTTATTAGGTTTTCCCCTGTTTTGTGTCTCTTAAGAATATTAAAGGCGTGGTTGCTAGCAGCCAAGGCCGAGAGATTTCTTGATTCCACCAAGGTACCGGTTGCTCTTTACACGGTTTAGTTTTTCCTACAGATCTAGATGCACAATTTAAGATAATGTTGTTAAAGTCCATGGCGATTTTGTGAATGTCATTTGTTATCTCATAATTTTCTACCTCGTCTTCCAAGTCTTTTTGAAAAAGTTCCCAGTTTGCTGATTTTTTTTTCCATCTTTGATATGCATTCAGATTAAGAGGTTGGTTTGTCTCAATTAAGATAAGTAAGGGGAAGTGGTCACTGTGGTGCAGAGTTTTTGCTGTGTTCCATTGAAACATGTGTGCTAGTGATGGGCTACACAGGGTCAGGTCAATTACAGCAAACGATCCGTTATATGAATTGAATCTTATTGGCTTTCCAGTGTTTAATAAGATTTATTTATCAGACTGTGCAGAAGGTTGCCATATTTATTGATTTTTTTACTACCCCATACTGGGTGATGGCAGTTAAAATCGCCTAGAATTATTTTGGAATGGGGTAATTTTTCTATGAGTGCTGTTAGTTCATTTATGTCGTCTTGATTAGGATACGGTAAGTATATATTGTAAACATTAATGTTTTTACCGTAGGTAATTGAAACAGCCACACCTTCCAGGTTTGTAGTAAGGGGAATGATTTTTGCTTCAGTGTCATTTCGAATGAAAGTAGCTACTCCACCACCAGCATGCATTCCATTTCTGTTTTTCAGAAATGGCACATAATTTCTAAGTGTTACAAAATTGTTTTTAAAGTGATATTCATCCAGACAAATACAATGGGGGAGAAATTGTTTATAAGAAGTTTTAATTGCTTAAGGTGGGTGTAGAATCCGTTTAGGTTCCATTGAATTAAAAATACATCAGACAATATTTAGCCTGAGTAATTGTGTCGTTGTCAGATTCTTCTATAGATGAATAATAATTTGAGGATATTTCATTGGTGTAATCTTTTGCTATAAGTTCAGGGTTTTTTGAGTTAGTGGCATTTTCTAAAAATAGGCATATTTCTGAATAACCTATAGGAAAGGGCGGATCTTTTTGTTCTATTAAGTTTTTATTAGATTTGAGGACAGCAAATGTGTTTTCAGTCGACTTGGCTCTTTTTTTTTTGTTTAGATATTTTGGGAACAGAGAAGACGTCTTGTGATGTGGGAATATCAGAAACATCTTGAAAATTTGATAATTGTCTTTTGGCCTTATCTTTATTTAAAGGTGGGTTATTGTTGCTAGTTATAGATAAGGTAGGAGTTGGAGGATTATAGGGAATGTTTAATTCAGAAAGAGTTTTATAGGTGGTTTCAGGTAGCTGTATATTGGTTTGGTTATTTGAATTAGGATTTTCAGGTAAGTACTTCTGTTTCTATTTGTTCACTGGGTGAATCCGTTTTATAAATGCAGTCAACTTCTCAGTGTCCTATTGTTCGACATTTAGAACAATTAAATTCTTCTATAGAATCATATTTTTGAAATATCTTGTGGAATCAAAAGAAATGTTAAAAGAGTCTGTTATGGATAAGTTTTCTAATGGATTGATGTAGATTTGCCGCCGAAAACTCAGAACATGGTTATATTCTGTCTCATACATACCCACTCGAAGAAATGTCATTTTTGATATGGCTATAATTCCCATTTTGTTGAGTTCATCTTCTATAACTTCCTTTGGAATGGTTGGACAAACATTCGAGATGACTAATCTTAATGCTGGAGTTATTAATCTGCGGACTTCTACTTGCACGTTGCTAATTTTAAAGTGCTAACGTTGCTAATTTTAAGTTGGTCTACTATTCTTTCAGAAGATAAATAAATGCAAATGCGGTTATTTGCAATTTTCGAGGCAAAAACTATGTTCTTTGGAAGGACAAGTGATCCAATGGCAACTATATAATCATGAATTTTAATTCCATCTACGGCAGATAGTACAATAGCTTGGTCTTTTATTTGAATATTTGAATGCAGTTAGTATGTTTGAGTATGTAGAAGGTGTGGTGTTTTGTGAAGGATTATTTTCCTTTAGATTTATTTTTGGTTAATAATTTTTATCCTTAAATTTATTTATTATTTAGTCAATTTTTGCCCATGCCAATCCGGCTCTGTATTATCAGCAGATTTTTAAATAAAAGTCGCTCTGGGAACCGGTCGGAGCGGCCTTTTAATAATTTTATTGACTCTTTCAGAATATGTTGTATTATGTATTATTGAGAATATTAATTTTACTCACTGTAATTTCAGGCCAATCGATGAAAAGCACTGTAGAATTTTGTAGTAAATACTTTTAACTATTTTGGTTCACTTTAATCTATTAGATTTAAACGATATTATCGGAGTTAACCTAAATGTGGTTTGTTACACCAAGGTCATTATAAAAATTTTTATCAAATGTATCAAGTTCTTTGTCGAGTTCATCTAGTGCAACATTAGTTCAATATTGCTATTAATATTCTTAATTGTAATAATAAAGATGCAGTATCATCATTTAGTCTATCATGTAGCCTAAAAATATCTCATTCAGTTAATGTGTCTTTTTTTCAGTGTATCTAAATCTTTATTAAAACTTGTTAGCTAATGATTGTTTAATGTTAGCTCGTTTTTGTTTAAAACTTTTAAATCATAATCAGACATTTTAATTTAAAGTAAATGTCACTAATAACTGTTATTAACTAGTTGTTTTGTATAAACAATTTATTATAGAACACAAAATAAGTATTACCTATAGGCACTTAAAAATAGTAAAATATTTGGTTAAAATAAATTGTATAAAAGAAAATATAAGACTCACTGTTATCTAAAGTCGGTGTCGATTCTAAAAAATAGTTAGTCACGAAATTTTGTAAGTTTTTCTAATTATACACTTAATTACTGGCGATTGCACTAGAATATATGCTCGTTAAGAACCATAAAAAAGATTGAATTGTAGATATTGTCAATAATACGTGTAGACTTAGTTTGACGACTATATTGAAATAATAAAAATATCCAAAATACTAAGCGTTTGCAGATGATTTTGACATAACCGCAAGGTAAAAAAATAATATGTAGGGTAAACTGGTCCATAGTGGGATGCGGTTCATAGTTGGAATTTCACTCTCCTGGCTATTTTATCATCGCGGTAGAGCTATATTTCAGTTTGTATGCTATCATAAAATTACCGCCTCCGAATCTTGTGTTAGTTTTTCAATTAGTACTATGCGTTTCGATAATTTGGAAATTCAGGTAAGTAATCAGCTGAAAATTTTTATTTCCATATTCGGATTTTTTCGACTAATTCGCCGAAATGTATCCTATTTAACTTGAATTTGGTATGGATATCTAAAACATACATAACCTCAATATTATCGTATTCTACTTAAACCTAGCTCTACCACTTCGATAAAATTTTTGATCATTTGTATTTTAATGCGCCATGGTCCATAGTGGGAATAAAAAAGCGATCCATACTGGGATATGATAATAGAATGCGGTCTATGCTGAAATATACTAAAACATGCTAAAAATTTTCATTCTTTGCAGAATTGAATATGCCGAGATATCCAAGATCGCAACTGTCAGTAGTTTCTGCAGTAAAAGATGTTGTAAAAAAATGCAGATGTCATTGCTGAATGCATCCAAAAAGCATGGTGTAAGCAAGTCAGCTCTACAGTGCAAAGTGAAGAAGTTCAAATTAGCTAATAAAGCTAATGAAGACAACACAAATGATTTTGAATATGGACGAACCCATGGTTTTAAAAGAATATTTACAAGTAGAGAGGAACAGCTATTATGCGAGTACATAATTCAGGCTTGTGAAATGTGCTACGGCTCAACATTAATACATACTCGTGAATTGGCTTATAAGAATGCCATTACTAACAGTAAAACGGTGTCTCGAACTTGGCACGAGAAAAAACGAGCTAGAGTCGAATGGTTGAATATTTTAAGAAACGACACCCTGTTATCACTTAAAAAACCAGAAGCAACTAGCCTTGGCAGGGCCACCAGCTTCAACAAGCATAATGTGTCAACATTTTTTACAAACTTGAGAAGTGTTATAACGAAATATAATATCCAGTCGAACCAGATATACCATTGTGATAAGACTGGTGTCACCAATGTGCATAAACCCGGGAAGGTACTTGCTAGCAAAACAAATTGGAAAAGTGACAAGCGCTGAAAGGGGCACATTAATAACAACGTGCATTGCAATATGCGCTAATGGGACTTTTGTGCCTCCATTCTTTATGGACTCCTCTAGGATCAGCCGGTGCAGCGTTTCCTTCTGATTGGATGACGGGAGATAATTTTTTAAAGTATATAGAGCACTTTATCAAACACGTGCGATGCAGTAAAGAATTCCCAGTTCTACTAATTCTTGACAACCATGAGAGCCGTTACGATGTTCGTGTGCTGAATCTATGTAAAGCAAATGGGATTATTTTATTGACATTGCCGCCCCATTGCAGTCATAAATTACAACCGCTCGCGTAAGTTGCTTCTTTCCATTTAAAAGCTATTATAACCAAGGAGTTATAATCTCCTCATCCCCCATCAACATTCTCAACGGATTTAAAAAAAACAGGCATAGCGCCCCTGAATTCCCAAATTTTTTCAGAGATTGATTTTATGTCATCTTATGTCACTGATAGGTCCGAAGAAAATGAAAATGGAAATGGTAACAAACATAAAACTAACGAAGGTGTTCAGGCTGTGGAAGATGTTCAAGATGTAGATGTTCAGGATGTAGATGTTCAGGATGTAAAAAAACCACGACATGTCAGCCCAATTAATGGCCCATCCAATATAATAACCCCTCAGCAAATTAGGCCACATGTCAAAGCTTAGAAGAAGCAGAAAGAAGCTACAGTCAGCAATAATAACAGACACCCCCATAAAAGATGCCATAGAAGAACAGCATAAAGAAAGATTGGCTAAAAAAACATTTTCAGAAGAGAAAAAGCAGAAGGCTACAAAAGTTAAACGTCAAGTTTTTAATGAAGACATTAGTTCGAATAGTGATGTTAGTGAAGAAATCTGCAACGATTCTAGCGATTTAGAAAGCTTCACATCAGAAAATAAAGGTTTGTCTATTCAAAGTCATGACTATGTTATAGTAAGATACATGACAAAAAAACTGTTAAACATTATGTCGGTCAGGTTATTAAAATAAGTGGAGATAAATATAATATCTCTTTCATGAAGAGAATTGTCGCCGGCAAATTTGTTTTCCCTGATAAACCCGATGTAGATACCGTAGAAGCAGAAGATAATTTGTTAAAACTGCCCCCTCCTGCCATTAGTGGAAGTACAGCTAGGGCTGCTCACCAGTTTATGTTCCCTGTTAATTTGTTACAATTTAAAATACAATAAAAGAGTTTTTTAGTAAAACTCCCACTATGGACCACTATAATTCCCACAATGGACCATATAGTGGTTCATAGTGGGACGAGTGGTCCATAGTGGGACTTGTTGAATAACATTTATTATAAATAAAGGATTACTTGAAATTATTATTAGTTTGCTTCCTTACATCCATACCCATGCATAGGTACCCTTACTATAATTTACAAACACTTAATCAAGGTGCTATACACTTTTGAAAAAAAACGTTCCACTATGGACCAGTTTACCCTAATAGAGGCATTTAATCAAATAGAACGAGCTCTACAAAATAGTGGTCTTAAAAAGAACAATCAGAACGATCCCTAGTTACGTCTGATAGCAACGTTGCAGAGGAAGTGAAAAGGCAAATAGGTATTGCCAATAAATATTACCATGGCTTAATTAGACAACTAAGATCAGATACTATCGCAAGAAAAACAAAATACCAAATATCAAAATTCCTTTAAAGACCAATTCTCACACACATTAGCTATGTAGCTTTGAAGGAAAAATTTTGCCATATATATACAAAGATACAAAAGAAAATTTAATCTGATAAAAAGATAACTTTGAACTATAAAAAATATACTACGATCGTGATATTCATTCATTCATTCACATAGAACGGTTGCGTTGGATGGGACATGTGGAAAGAATGAAAGAAGGCGAAATACCAAACATAATAAGGAAACAAGTGCCAATAAAAAAAGGCAAGAGTAAGACCGAAGCTGAGATACATAGAACAAATAGAAGATGGTATAACAACCTTAAAAATAAAAAATGGAAAAAAGCACGAATCAGACCAGAATGAAGAAGAATCCTGGAACAGGCCAAGACTCAAAAAGGGTTGTCGAGCCAGTGTTGATGATATAAATAAAACTGCTAAATAATGAGAATATGGATGCACAGGCAGAAATATTCAACAACATCTATAAGAAAGAAGAAATATTCCGACGAAATCTCACTCATACAGTTGGGACCAGTCCCGAAGGATCAGTCTATTAAGTAAGGTCCTCAAACTGTTCTTGAAAATAACACACACAAGAATATGTAGATCTGAAAGAGACGTTGGTCCTTCTTATCTGTATTCAGGCAAAGCTTCGGCATAGTGGAGTACTCTTTAGTTTGACCATCACAAACACGTTTTCCTATGCTTCATTGATTACCAGAAAATGTTCGACTGTGTCAAACATATAGAGCAAATAAAACTGCTACAAATCATAATAATAGACCAGAATGACTCAAGATTCATTAAAATCTCGACTTACATTAAACAGGATCGGTAAAAATGCCTTCAGTGAAATGAGTTATCCTAAAATATTTGTTACAGATGATAGTGACGTGGAAAGAAAAGTCTTAAAACCTATTTGGCCAGTATCACAAACACTTTACCCCAAAACGAACAACAACTCTTATTCAAAATATTTCAAGCAATATTATTAGAATCTACTATAGAGAATGCCACAGAGTCATTTAATATTATTCTTGAAAACCAGCTATTTCCGCAGTGGAAGAAATATATTACTGAATATTGAAAAAGGAAGAAAGATTGGTGATTTGCTTATAGGAATGCACTAATCTTCTTAAGGTGCCTTCTCCATTACCGAAGGTTGGCTATAACTACAGCAAATTGCTCTCTATCTTGAGCTGTTCTTAGTATCGAATGTGTGTCCATGCCTGTCCAGTCTCTTACATTCTTTAACCAGGAGCATTTTCTTCTTTCTTTCAAGAACCAGGAGAGGTTCTTTCTGAACCTCTTCTTTCTTCCACTCTACCTTCCATTATAAGTCGTAGGAAATTGTATTTTTCTCCTCTGTAAATATGTCCTAGATAACTCTTTTTTCTGTTTTTTTACAATATTTAGAAGTTCTCTCTCAATACCCATTCTTCTTAGCACCTCGTTGTTGGTCACGTGCTCTGTCTAAGAGATCTTCAGCATCCTTTGAAAAATCCACATCTCAAAGGCTTCTATACACCTCATACTTGTAATTCCTAGAGTCCATGTTTCCACTCCGTATAGGAATATGGAATAAATAAACGTTTTTTAAAAATTGGTATCGGATATCCAACGATCTATGCATTAATACATGGCAACAATTTCAGTGAAATAACAGTAAGGCTTTTAAAGATATGGTTCTACATAGAAACAAATCTTATAATGCTATAGCTTTAATAGACTTTAAATGAACTGTCTTAATATTTTAAAAGAAAATGTATTTTTGGAGAGGCAGCTCTAAGATTTCTCTTTAAAAGAAAATTAGAAAAAATTAAATATTTATAACAGGAAGATATAATTAAATTATCTAAAAATTTAAACAAAGTTCCTAGCGAGCAAAATAATAGTGTGCTTTACGAAGTCGATATAGCAACAGGATTTTACAGCTGCAAAATTGGAAGATTGGGTGCATTTTGCAGACATCAAGCTGCGATTGCACACTTTTTAATACATCTTTTTGCAACGTTCCAGCTACCAATTCTTAAAAATTGATACGAAGTAGCTAAATTAGCTTTTGGCGAAAGAGTTTACCCCTTTTCATTTTATAGCAGGCTTACACGATCCAGTAAATGTATTACAAAAGTTATATTATTAACATTATTGATAACATTGATGAAAATAATGTTACAAAAGATATTCTTTTAGCTAAACAACAAGAATTTTATTTGCAGATTTTGTTAATACGCTACAAGATAAAAATGTTACATTTGGAATTGATTCACCAACGTTAAAATTATTGCATAATAATATATTATGATTATCCCATATTAAAACCAAAACGGCTTAGACAACTTTTAAACACGTCAGGAAGTTCCTCGGCAAGGTGATTTGGACACAAGGCCAATATGAGTGCAATCAACTTCCATCAGTCGAAGAAAGTTGAGAGTTACTAGGAGGCCAAAAAGATTACCATTAGGACGACCACCCAAAAATGAACCTTCTAAAAAAAGGTAAAAAAAGGTGTCACAATTTTTCGTCCAAATAGCATAGCATAACAAAGGCTTTTAATTTCGCATAAATATTACATTTTAAACATTTAAAAAACTTTATTATTTATTTAAATATATTTTGTCCTATTGCATTGTTTTAGTTTTCTTTAATAATACATTAACAAATATTTTAAAATCAGTTTTCTTTTAACTGATTGTAATACAAAGTCGTCTTTTTTGGTATACGAATATTTAACTATCCGCATATCAATTTTGCACTAAATAACATTTCATATACGTGTTTAGCACCTCGCCGCCTATTGGTTGTAACATGAGCGCGTGCTGCAAAGGACCAGTAGAAAAGTTCTGGGTGTGAAATACATATACGGAATGTTTAGATGCCTACCGCATTTTTTAGGACAGCTGTCAAAGTCAAAATAGCCATGTTAGTGTCCAATATTCTTAACGGATAGGCACCATAAAAAGAAGCTATATTGGTTTGTTGAAATAAAACAACGTAGCAAAAGTCAATAATAGAGTTTCACGAGTATGCAAACTTACGGATATCTCACGGGAGCCATCAGATCATACAGTACTTAATTTTTAGAGCTAATGCTAGATTTCTCTCCAGTAAATATGCACGAAGTGCATATGCACGTTTTTAAAGTAATACAGACTGCATATCTAAAATCCGGAATCAGAACAAATAATATCGGAGTAACTGAAGAAAGGAAGATACGCATTACTAAAAGCCATAATCAAGCAGATAACAAAGATGTGGTTGAATAATCAGTCACCAGCGGAGTGGAATAGCAGCATTATTGTATCATTACATAAAAAAGGAGACTAGTTGGAATGTGGGAATTATCCTTGAATCACGCTGTTAAATGCAGTATACAAAATAATGTCGGCATTTATGAGAAGTCACACGCTGATAAAACTCGGAGACCTAACTGTACACCTGAAGATATTAAAAATTGAAAAAATGCAATCAAGATGCCCAAAAATATTATGACTGAAACAGTATTAAAACGGTATTATCTGCAGTCATTAATCTTCTATTTTTTGTTAAAATTACACCATTTAAATTTTATTGTGTGCATGAATATTTACATATTATGGTAAAATAGTGCTTGAAGAGTAAAATTGTTCTCTCTTGATGGAGGAGAATACAATAATAAAACTCACGCGCAAACTAATTAGACCTGCAGTTTTTTAGTGTTATTGCCAGATGTGGGTACAGGAATTAACATCAGTGATTCTTCTGCTTTAAGAGAAGTACATCATTTTTAATATTAACTCTAATAATTACGACCAAAGTGTTGAAAAGATCAATGACCATTAATATAATTATTTACATCCATGGTTGTGGCTTATATTTTACATCAAAAATGAAATCTTTACAATATAAAAGTAAATACAAGCATAGGCAGAAACCGAATTAAAGTAATCCTTAAATATTTTTTTTGATGCAAATAATTTAGTCACTAATAGTTAGTCCTCATCCAATGGCACTACAGTCCCAGTCGGGTATCTTCAGTATTTTCAGTATCTTCACTAATTTTTTTAAGAGATATTTGGCATCTTCATCTACTTCGTGCTGCCATCTCTTTTTTTTTGGTCTTCCAACAGGTCTTTGTATTCTTGTGTTTAGAAATTTTCTGTACAGTATGTTCTCATGCATCCAGACCACGTGTCCTGTTCACCGTAATCATTGCAGCCTAGTATATTGTGCTAGTGTTGGTTCTCCATATTATTCGTATATTTATTTAATATATAATTAATTCGACAGTTGTTAGTTTCACTGGTTAGGCCTAGTATCCTTCGAAATATTTTTCTTTTTAAAACATCTAATGCATTGTGATCATGTTTCCACCTATAACTTACTATGGACGTGATCATTATTTTATAGTTTAGAGTTTTGTTTTCCAGTGTATATCTCATAATTTAAATACGGCACGTGGCGAAATAGGCTTTATTGTCTTCTCTTCTTCTTCTATTCTCTATATTTCACGTTCTTCTTCATTATTTGCGATCATGTCCATTCTAAGTACTTGAATCACTTCACGTATTCTGTTTCATCTGTAGAGTATTGTTGTACTTCTTTATTTGATTTGGTTTGAACGAGTAATCTTGTTTTATCTGCATTTATTGCTAGCCCTACAACTTCTGCACTTTGTTTTAATTCAACATAAGTTTCTTCCGCCGCATCTTTTGGTTTGCTCATTATATTGGCATTTTCTACGTACGCTGACAATTGGGTAGATTTGATTATCCAGTGATGGTATGTTAAGTTATTTCTTGTATGTTATTTCTGCTCACCTTCAACCTTCTTCGTCTTCCTCCTCGAGTTTTAGTCTGTTCAACAACTGCATTCAATTCGCTTCGCTAATTTCTCTTTCTAATTTAGTTCGCAATGTCTTTCCTTTTTGAATATAAATTGGTCTTTTTGGATTAATCTTCTTTTTTTAGGCTATTTTGTGTATATTATTGTTTCTAAAATGTTTCCTAGTGGTTACAGTAGAGATATTGGTCTGGAGCTTTCTATGGAATCTTCTTTCGTCTTATTTTGACTTTAGCACAGCTATCATATCATACAAAAAATAGCTGTATAATATTGTCTTCTTTGTTGGCCCTTTTAATGCTATATTATGGATGTTTTTCATTTCTGGTACATTCCTTTTCGCTTTCTTATTTTTTTTACTCTAGGCGCCCTACAACAATATGTTGTATACTTAAGGATTTTTGAAAATATATAATATTTTTGCTACTTCTTCTGCGACTGTATTCTTTTTGTATTGTAAATTAATTTATATTCTTTATCCTTGCGTAATTGTGATCAATTATTTTTATGGTTTGTCCATCTAATATGTAGTGGCTTCATTTCTTAGCAGTTTTCTTGCTATTTCATCCACTTTTCCTTATACATTCCTTGTACTTTTCCTTTTTATTTTAATTACCTTGTACCTTTCCTTGTTTTCCGTGTTTCATGGTGAGTTTCTTCGTTTTCCGTGATTAATGGTATTTTTTGTTTTACTCTTCTTTTGGATTTTATCAGTTTTCAGGTGTTGTGTAATTTTTTTCTATTAGAGATCTAAATTTTATTCTTATTTATTTATCTCCATAATTTTTGTATTCCGTTCTTCTTGTTCTTTGGTATACTCTTCTAGTTATGTTACTTTTTTATAATTTCCTTTTTGTTGGTATTTTCCCATGCTATATTCTTTTTTATTACTTGTTAAGTTCTACTTTCCATTCCATTTCTTTCTTGGATTTGAATAATTTTTTTATTTTTATCTTTTTCAATGCTCTTCTGTAGTTTGCTTCTTTTCTTATTTCAACTGGCTCAACTTTGTGTAGGTCGTCTACTCTTAACGTCGTGACGTTTTTTATTTTTGTATAATCTTGCAATTTTATCTCAGTTCTACTATTACATTAATGCATTTAGCAGTATTTTAATACCCAATAATAATATTTCTATTCCGTACCAATGAATAGTATTACTTGCCGTATTCTTAGCTTTTTCATCCTTTATAAATTGCATGATTTTATTTTTCATTTTATGGGCAATTATTCTAAAAATAAATTTAAATTAAAAATTAATGATGTTTATGGACTGTAATAATCAATTACTTGCACATTTTAACGAATTTCAAAATATCGGGGAATTAGGGTAAATTTCAGTAAATTTTTTTTAGTATTTATTAGTATCTTTTAAATTGAGGGTAATACTTCTTTTACTGCTACATATATGCCCAAGTCACTAAGCAAATCACATTTAAGATGTATATGCACAGCAGTTTTTTCTCTCATTTCAGATTTTCCAAAACATGGTTCAGTCCCGGTCGTACTGTAACCAATAAATTGATTTATTGTACATATTCCGTATATTTATGATACCCATTCCAGAAATTTGAATTTTTGCATCAGCTTGTATAGGTCTAGTAAATGGGTATGCAGGAATCCCATCATACCGAGGTATCCAGTGAGAAAGCCTGTTATGACTCTGGCCTGATTCCTGCTTATATTTCGCAGTACCTTACCCCTATTAATACTTGTCCGTACAGTATATATTTTGTCATGTTTAACCGGGTATATTTTCCCAGTAAAAGTTATGTTGCAAGTTTTTTGTTTGTCACCAACGATGCAATTTGACAATTTCACAATTGAATCTGGACCAAAATATTTTGTAGCTGATGCTCTTCTGGCAAGTTCATCAGCTCTTCAATTGCTTTATGTTTCCCTGTAATCTAAAACCCATACCAGTATGACACTATTTTGTTTAGCAGTCTATCGAGTCCCCCTTGTTACTCCCACACTAGCCATGTTGCGGATTATAAAAGCTCACATGGTTCCTGTGGAGTTTTATATCTATCTTCGCATATATTGATCCTATTGAGTTCGAAATCCCTCATGTTCGTTTCTCTTGTACAGTGCAAGATTGCAAAAATCTTTGCCTAAAATACAGAGGTGTATTCTCCAAGCGGTATTCTTCAGCAGAATAGTACAGAAATGTTTTAATTTCCTCCACTACTGAGTATTCCTGCTCCGACTATTCTGCAGTTTTAGACTCATCTATGTACCAGGTATAACGCTGCAGTCTAGGCCCAATATTTCATTTGCCCTATTTCTCCCGTGGTCAAATGCACTATTGGGAAGGTACCATCATCATCAGTGGTGCTACAGCTCTAGTTGAGCCTTGACCTTCCCCAGTCTATTTCGCCAGTCGTTTCTGTTCATCGCCAACCGTTGCCAATTTGCCGCGCCGATTTTCCTTGCGTCCTCGTCCACACCGTCCCTCCATCTGAGTCGTGGTCTGCCTCTACTCCTATTTCCCACTGGGACCGATAATAGAGTTCGTCTGGGTGGGAAGACCATGTATTGGGAAGGTACCATATGGTTTAAATCATCATCAATTCGATAGCTCTAATTGCATTTGTGATATTACTATGTCCTAATGCAACCATTACGTTGCTTAAGTTTTCTCGCAGTCTACATTATCCAATTTGTTTCTCCCACCTGATAACTATGTGTAAAGGGGAGAGGTCCAGTAGGGCCTTCATTGTTGCCATTGGTCTGCCTTTCGTAGGGCTAGTCATACCGCTGACGTATATGTAATTGTTGGTTTTATTACCATGTTATATATTAAATATAACATGTCTGGCCTTAAAGTACAAATTTTTCCGTAAGTGCGTCTAGCTACCAATAAAGTAGTAACCCATCTCTTGATTATTAGTTCTATCGCTGATTCCAAGTAAGCCTCGATTCTAATATTACCACAAGATGTTTTACTTCACTCACCAGATTTAGATGCGTACCATTTATATATCCATTGGCACATATCCAGGAATCTTAATTATATATTGTATTTATAAGCATTTACAATACGAGTATTTGCAGAAATCTACGTTTTTTTGGTATCTAGGCTCCAGTCTAGTTGTAGTAGTCGATAGTCGATCTTTAAAGTCGGTCTTTAAAATATTTTATGATAGACCGCAGGCACTACAAGTCTAAGTACCCCTGCTCTAAAGTACTCTCATCGAATATTCGCAACTATGTAGTTTGGGGAATAAATTTGAAGAAGACCCAGAGTTCTACAATATTGAAGATCACTGGCATGACTTTAAAACTGTAGTAAACAAAACTATTTCAAGTGGATCACAAATCAAATATAAAAAACAACAGTGGATGAACAATGATATTAAACTTTATTAAGAAACTTTAAGATCCTCAAAAACACAGCAACATATAGATATAAATTAGAAAATAAAATACGGCAAAGGAAGCTTGGTTTGAAGAGAAATACTTTGAAATTAAAAATTTACAAAAGAAGCACGATTTGTTCAATTTACACAAAAAGATGGCTACTGGTAGGTATACAAAATAAAAGATTGTCGATAAAGTTGTCAACCTTATCATAAACTAAAACGATAGAAACAGTACATTAAATATAACTATTTGGCGATGACCGACAAGTAAAAGAAATACAAACAAAACCTATATAAATTGCGTTAGGCTTTCACGGCCATCGTCTAACTTATTAAACTGTTTATTCGGGCTGTTGGGCCGTTGTCTTCTGTTGAGATTAGTTCTCGACGTTTCGCCAACACTAGGGGTTGGCATCTTCTGGAGATGTTGATGCTTCGCTTGTAAGCAGAAACTGACGACGCGTTGTACTACGGAGGCAATATTTATAATTCCCACTCGCCTCCCCTCCACTGGTTTCGGCTTGAGGGGGCGTGTCGTTGTTTATAGTAGCTTTTCTATCTCCGTGTTTGGCGGGAAGGGCGTTTGTGGATTTTAATACTGGTATCCATGTTTTGTTGATTTTTAGTCCTTCTTCTATCCTATTGAAATTGTTTGGGTGCTTGTATATTTCCACCGCTTCCCGATATAACCGTGGGTAGTACTGTGAAGTTTTGTCCAGCATCTGTGTTTCTTCAAATAGTATTCGATGTTCTCCGCTTCCCAAAGCGTGTTCGGCAACGGCAGATTTGTCGATATGTCCTAAACGACAATGGCTTTTATGTTCATTTATCCTGGTGTTGGTGTGTCTTTTTGTGGTTCCCACATATACCATTCCACATGTGCATGGTATTCGGTATACTCCGGCCGTTGCTAATGGGTCGCGTTTGTCTTTTACCGATCTTAAACAATCCTTGATCTTCCTTGTAGGTCTGAAGATGGTCTTTATGTTGGCTTTCTTGAGTATTCGCCCAATTCTGTCCGTTACCCCCGATATATAGGGCAAGAACGCTTTCCCTTTACATTCTGTTTCTTCGTCCCTTCTTCTAGATACGTTGTTCATCGCCTTGTGTATTTCTCTTCTGGTGTACCCATTAGAGGTGAGCGCTTTTTCAATATAAAGAAGTTCACTTTGGAGATGTTGTGGTTCACAAATTCTCTTCGCCCTCTCTGCCAAAGTTTTGATGATACCTTGTTTTTGGCTAGGATGATGATTTGAGTTCCTGTTTAGGTATCTGTCTGTGTGTGTAGGTTTTCGATACACTTTATGTCCTAAGTGACCTTCCTTTCGATTTACTAATACATCCAGGAACGCTAGTTGTTGAGCTTTTTCTGTTTCCATCGTAAATTGAATATTTGGATGTAGTGTATTTATATAAGCCAGGAAATCGTTTAGTTTTTCTGCTCCGTGACCCCAAATCACAAAGGTGTCATCAACGTATCTGAACCATACCCTAGGCTTGTATGCTGAGTCCATTATCTTCTTCTCTAAATGCTCCATGAAAAGGTTGGCTACGACCGGGCTTAGTGGGCTTCCCATTGCTACTCCATCCATCTGTTCATAAATTTGGTCTTCCCATGAAAAGTATGTGGTAGTTAGGCAAATACGGTATAATTCCACCATATCCTTGGAAACTAGTCCCTCAATTAAATTCAGAACGTCTTCTAGGGGGACTCTTGTAAATAGGGAAACCACATCAAAACTAACAAGAATGTCAGATTCCTGCAAAGTTATTTCTTTGATCTTCTCAATAAAATGGGCGGAGTCTTTTACAAAGGCATCGTTTTTTCCTATATGTGGTTGTAAAATATCGGCCAGATGTTTTGCAAGGCTGTAAGACGGAGATCCTATGGAGCTCACAATAGGGCGGAGCAGTCCCACCACGCTTGTATGGCTTGCCGAAAATACACAAAGACGATGTACCTCTCCGCCCTATTGTGAGCTCCATAGGATCTCCGTCTTACAGCCTTGCAAAACATCTGGCCGATATTTTACAACCACATATAGGAAAAAACGATGCCTTTGTAAAAGACTCCGCCCATTTTATTGAGAAGATCAAAGGAATAACTTTGCAGGAATCTGACATTCTTGTTAGTTTTGATGTGGTTTCCCTATTTACAAGAGTCCCCCTAGAAGACGTTCTGAATTTAATTGAGGGACTAGTTTCCAAGGATATGGTGGAATTATACCGTATTTGCCTAACTACCACATACTTTTCATGGGAAGACCAAATTTATGAACAGATGGATGGAGTAGCAATGGGAAGCCCACTAAGCCCGGTCGTAGCCAACCTTTTCATGGAGCATTTAGAGAAGAAGATAATGGACTCAGCATACAAGCCTAGGGTATGGTTCAGATACGTTGATGACACCTTTGTGATTTGGGGTCACGGAGCAGAAAAACTAAACGATTTCCTGGCTTATATAAATACACTACATCCAAATATTCAATTTACGATGGAAACAGAAAAAGCTCAACAACTAGCGTTCCTGGATGTATTAGTAAATCGAAAGGAAGGTCACTTAGGACATAAAGTGTATCGAAAACCTACACACAGACAGATACCTAAACAGGAACTCAAATCATCATCCTAGCCAAAAACAAGGTATCATCAAAACTTTGGCAGAGAGGGCGAAGAGAATTTGTGAACCACAACATCTCCAAAGTGAACTTCTTTATATTGAAAAAGCGCTCACCTCTAATGGGTACACCAGAAGAGAAATACACAAGGCGATGAACAACGTATCTAGAAGAAGGGACGAAGAAACAGAATGTAAAGGGAAAGCGTTCTTGCCCTATATATCGGGGGTAACGGACAGAATTGGGCGAATACTCAAGAAAGCCAACATAAAGACCATCTTCAGACCTACAAGGAAGATCAAGGATTGTTTAAGATCGGTAAAAGACAAACGCGACCCATTAGCAACGGCCGGAGTATACCGAATACCATGCACATGTGGAATGGTATATGTGGGAACCACAAAAAGACACACCAACACCAGGATAAATGAACATAAAAGCCATTGTCGTTTAGGACATATCGACAAATCTGCCGTTGCCGAACACGCTTTGGGAAGCGGAGAACATCGAATACTATTTGAAGAAACACAGATGCTGGACAAAACTTCACAGTACTACCCACGGTTATATCGGGAAGCGGTGGAAATATACAAGCACCCAAACAATTTCAATAGGATAGAAGAAGGACTAAAAATCAACAAAACATGGATACCAGTATTAAAATCCACAAACGCCCTTCCCGCCAAACACGGAGATAGAAAAGCTACTATAAACAACGACACGCCCCCTCAAGCCGAAACCAGTGGAGGGGAGGCGAGTGGGAATTATAAATATTGCCTCCGTAGTACAACGCGTCGTCAGTTTCTGCTTACAAGCGAAGCATCAACATCTCCAGAAGATGCCAACCCCTAGTGTTGGCGAAACGTCGAGAACTAATCTCAACAGAAGACAACGGCCCAACAGCCCGAATAAACAGTTTAATAAAACCTATATAACAAGATAAAATATTATCAGAATTACATAAATACTCTAAGTAAAGGAAAAAATCACATCGTTTAAATAGGGGAGATATCTACAGACTGGCTCTATTTGTGATGCTTAAAAACATTAAAAACAAAGAACAAAGAAAATGCTTAAAAGTGTTACGAGTATGGCACAATCAATATTTATGAGTCACGTTTTAAAAATTTTTCTTTGGATAATTCACTCAAGAATTTGTTCAGTATCTGTGATAAAGCGTATTAGCAGACTTTTAGTGTGCAGGACCGACTTTCAAGATTTTAAATCAGAAAATGAAGCGGAAAGATGGTACTGAAAACAGTGGCGCACCCAGGGGGTTTGGGGGTTAAAACACCCCCCAGGACCCTATTCCAACACTCACAAGTTTTAAGGACACAAAATGGAGGTAGTATCATAAAAATATTTCGGTGTCCAACCAAAACCTCCCCAGAGCAAAATTCTAGGTGCGCTACTGACTGAATAAGAAATGCTTTATTGTGATAGCTGTGAACGACCAGTTCACAAAGATACTTATTACTCTGACCTTTATTAATCAGACATTAGATTCAAGAATGTAAATCTAGCATGAAACTGTTCCAAAACTGTTCAAATTAACTGAAAACTGTATAACGAGGTTAATAATATGAAATTGCAGAATTCTAAAAACCAAGGAGATATTCTAAATGCGGTGTTTGAAAGACAAAAAAAATCTAAACAACTTAAATATTCATAATCTAAGGAAACCTGTAAATAAAAGAAACGCAGTTTCAGATGATTTAGCTACTGTCACTTCAATTTTCAAGGAGATTACTCAACAGGATAAAAAAGTTGTCAAAGCTGTTAGATTTGGTAAACAAAACAAAAATGGTGCTCGTTGCTTAAAAATTAAATTAATAAATTCTTCTGATTTATTCTTCTTCTTCTTTAGTGTAATCCGGTCCGAATGTTGGCGATTATCAAGGCTATCATGGTTTTGTTGGCTGCTCTGCGAAACAGCTTCGCGGAGGTTATCCCAAACTATTGTCGGAAGTTTTTTGAATCACGAAATACGACGACGTCTAATCCACTTCTGCCAAATACTTTACCCTGCATAACGAAATGAAGAATTCGATATTTTTCTTTGTTTCGCATCACGTGGCCGAGGTACTCAAGCTTACGTTGTTTCACTAAATTAAGCACTTCTTCATTTTTTCTTTTGTCTTGTGCTGTAGGATTTCAACGTTGGTGATATGGTCCACATACGATATTTTTAGTATCCTCTGTCCAGACTTCAACTCCATATAGTAACACTGGAAGAATGTAGCACCTCACTATCCGCAACTTGGTTCCCAAACTGAGATCACTGCAGCACAGTGAGGATCTCAACTCAATAAATGTAGACCGCGCCATTTCCATTTTGAATCTAATCTCTGATGTATTCAATATTTAAAAAAATAATATTCAGGTTGTCAAAGCAAAAGCGATATTTATAAATTCTGATCTCACTTCCTAGCAACTCAATAAGCCCAACAAAGTTAAACTTAAAAAACGTCAAGAGCAAGGTGAGAAATATATATTTATAAGATATGTTAAAGGTATACCTGAAATTTGTAAAAATGATAATTCCGCACAAAAAAACTAGGCACAATAAAATATATAAGCTCGGCTCCTTTATTAATTTATTATCAAAATATCGGTGGGTTTCTAGTGATGTGGATTGGAACTATAAGGTATTGAGAGAAGAAGAAAATTACTTGTAGTACAAGACCCCACTGCAGGATCACTACGTTTATAACAGTTCATCAAACTCACATGTTTACATATATTTAAAATTAGTAGAATACATTGATACTAGGTTGCCAGTCAAAAAGTTTCCGCAAATATTTTTATTTCAATAGAAATTAGTTTTTGACAAATATTTTAGTTCCTTGGGTTGCAGGTTTAAAAAAACGCTAGGTATCAAAACTAAAGTATAATAGAATTAAGGCTCAACGACACTTCAAACTAGTAGCGTTGAGCACTAGCTGTCTTTTATTTTCTTTGGTTCGTTAGGTTTTTAATACCTGACAACTATAATTTTTGACCATTTTTTCTCAGGCAAACTTATAGCATGCGTATTTTATTTAAAAAATAAATTACTATTAATAAAATACAAAAATTAATTACTATTAATTAAATTAAAAATATTTGCGGCACCACTTTTTGACTGACAACCTATTATCAAATAATATGTTCTTCTAATTTTAAATGCATGTAAAAGTGTGAGTTTGATTAACTACGTTATGAACGTAGTTAATCTGCAGTGGGACTTTAGGTTATTTTGATGTTTCTTCTAATAATTTATTTATTAATAGACTAAAAAATAAATATACACAACAAGGAATTAGGGTTAATAAACCTTAGACATATAATACAAGGTAGACTTACTGCTGCAATAGAGTCGTGTTGCCCCAGTGCGACAGAGAAAACTGAGGCAAAGCAGTCTCTGTATCTCTGTCTAATGGGCCGGGTTTATCAACCACGTGACCTTCTCATTGGTCATTTGGGTCACGTGGTCGATAAACCTAGCAAATTAGAAAGAAATGCAGGCACTGCTTTGTGTCGCACTGTAATGTATCTTGTATTATATGTCTATGTGATAGACTGGGTAACATACCTGCATAGCATATCCATTTCTGCAATTTTTCGTTGGAAAAGTGATAGATGAAAGATCAATACATTTCACTCAATATAAGCTGAAAAAAGAGAACAATTTGAAGATTCTTATATTCCGCCAGATGCGTTTCATAGAATTTCTTAGAATCCCCTACCTACACCCATCTCCATGGCCTGACGTACATATATTTACTTTTCATAATTATTGAGAAACTCAGTAGCTGTAACTTGTATGCTTTCTATTAAACTAATATCTCTTCGCGGTTGGGGTTAAGAAAGCGACACTGCAAATTCTAGGTAAGGTCTGACGTTTTTTTACAGTTGCAAGAACAAGTCTGAAAACATTCTATAAAAAACTTTTGAAACAAGATATGAATAAAGCAGAATTTGCTTTAGCATTACTACTACATCTGTAGTTGTTCGCATACACCAGGTTAACTTATGGTTGATCAAAATACTAAGATCATTAACTCCCTGTACTTGTTTTATTGAAAAATGTCACAAATGGATTATTATAACAATTTCTACTAAAATCTTAATGAGTATTAATAATATCTGGACAGTAATGCAGCTTTAAATAATCAAAATAAGAAATTTATTTTACTGATATCCACAAGTTAAGTATGATACAGTAGAAAGAGAATGGGACTTAAAATGGACCTCTAAGCGAAAACAAAGGTTACATCATGAATCCAAAATAATATAATCATCTTACCACTTACACCAGAAACCGTGCTTTTTATTTATTTTGATTTATTATGCATTGTAGTATTTGGCACATGGGAAACACATGAGTATTTCCCATGTGCCGCTCTCCCCTAAGTATTTTACACACTAAAAAGAATGAATTTGTTAAAATTTACTATTTTTCTTCAAACTATATTGAGAAACCAGTTTTTCTTCCCCACCTTATAATTGTTTAATTTTTGAAGGTTATGTTCTTTATGTATACTAATTATTTATTAAAATGTTTAAAACGTGTCTACATAATTAAAAATTAGTGCACAGTTTAGTTTATTGTTTGTCTGTTTATAAAAAAAATTGGTAAGTCTTTCCTGCCATATCTTTTATCACACATATCGTTTACACAAAAATTTAATCAGTTTTTACAGTCATGTTGTATTAATCTACTAAATAACATCGTATATGTATTGATTTTTGAACTTTGTGATTATACAGTCCTGTATATATGCATTATGTGCAATATAAAATTATTAACTAATGATTTATACTTTCCTTGCTATTTTTTTTTTTCGAAAAAACCGCTTTCTACATTCAAATTTTATGTCTAATTTTGTAATTCAAAATAATTTCGGTTTAAGTAACCGTCTTGAAAATTTGAAATTGGTTCTTAACGCACAAATAGATATTAGCATGTCATCATTGTCTCTATCAGGTATTTATTTAGAACAAAGTTTTTAAAAAAAGTAATTACCTAAATACACTAAAATAATTTAAAATTATAAATTCTTCTGGGGAAAGTGAGGTTTGCACTAAGCATGTCAAGTTGACTATATGGAAGTTAAGAACAGTCGCGGATCCAGACATTTTTGTCGGAGGGTGGAGGTCATGGGTCTTAAGGGTGATTTTGATATAGGATTTAGTTTTTACACCTTTCAGTGACTGATCCCCAGAAATTTTTGTCGGGGGGGGGGGGGTTAATTGTGTAATAATTATTTGACCTATAACGTTACGCCACTGAAACTACTTATCAGAAATAGTAAACAATAGGAGAATCATGGGGCGTAAACATAATGTATTTCTCAGTGACGTTGTGCGTATTCCGTCGCCAAGTTAACTGGCGTTTCTGTGAATTGACAACATTTGATATCCTCATGATTTCATTTTAGGATACGGGCTATGCAGACCCCTTTTTTACTTAAAATTAAAAATAAAAAAGATTTTTTTAGATGTTTCCGAAATTATATAAATATATCGGCACAAAAATATTTAGAACCTACAATTCGTGTATCCACATATCTACGATCATATAAACTGTATAACTTCTGTTACGCTTTTTTTTTCAGATTATTATTAAATCCTTTAATGACCTTTACACTATAATTAAATAGGTACTTAATGAAATAATATATTTCTATCCTAATCAATTTTAATCAACTTTTTATAACTTTATAACACTAATAAGCAATAAGTAGATTATTTTATTAAAACAGTTGATAGATCAATAAATTCTTCTTTTAGTTGTTCAAGACCTTTATCCATAACAACCGACAATGAATTTCAAAATAATCGATGTTGACGAAATCTATAAAAATGATGATAAACTCAAAAAGGAAGATGTCAATATGTTAATGGAATGGGCAGAAAAACAAGCACATTTACCAAAAGTTAGCGGTATGTATCTTTGGAACTCCCAAAAATAGTAATTAATAGACTTCGGCAAATATGCAAATAAAAATGTAGAAAATATGCGCATAAATATGCACGTGTTTAACCGAAAATATGCAAATATTTTACAAAATATGCATACAAATAAATAAAAAAATCGTAAAATAGTAACAATTTTATTTAAAAAAAAAGTGTACATAACTAAATATTTCCTACTATTCATTAAGATTTACATTTATTTTAAGTAACTACATTATTTTTAAGTATGAATAAACTTATTTAGAATTATGGTAACAATAAATGACCAACTGGTGTTCAAAATTTTCTAACAAAAACTTGTGGCTTCTGTCTAAATACATATATTTATATATGGAAAAACTTCGTTCAACATCAACTGATGTAACGGGAGCATTTTTCAAACTAACCAAAACATTTGGTTCTAAATTAATTGTTTCCGAAATATTTCCAGCTAGAACACTGACTACTTCAGAAAGAATATGGTAACCTTTATTTTTTTCCATAGTAGCTTCAAATTTTTTAAAAATATCTTTTCCAATATTACCTCTAACGTTCCGACAACATGACGCAAATTCTTTTATTAATGCTGTACTTTCGAACAATGACAGTTTTGATGATTCTAACTGAGTAATTGTTTTTTGAACAAAACTAAAATTTGATTTTATAAATGAAAGTTCTTGTTGAAGCAAGTTACTCTGAAAAGTTTGTTTAGAATCCAAAAGAGATTGGGAACTTTCATCTGTTAACGTATCAATTATGTTCTTTATTTTAACAAAATGATCTGCATAAAAATTAGCTGCTTCTAACCATGTTCCCATCGCGTTAAAATAGGTTATGGTGGAAGAGGAATGTTAGGTAGCATTTCTTTATAAAGTTGAATTCTTATAGAAGATTTAAGAAATACTTTTTTGACACTGGATATCATGGTATTTACAAGAGGAAACTTTTTTCGTATTTCCTCTGCAACTCTGTTTAATCCATGCGCTACACAAGTAACATGTATTAAATCTGGGAAAAATATTTTTAAATTTTGTCCTGCTTTCACCATATAAGGAGCAGCATTCGATAAAATAAGCAGTAATTTATTAGAAAGAATAGTTGTCGGAAGAAAAAAAGTTGCTAATGTTTCTTGTATAAAACGCGAAATTGTTAAATCATTTGTTTTCTCAAGTTGCTGGCATGAAATAAGATGAGATTTTGGTAAGGTATCTTCTTTAAGAACCCCAATCAATAAATGAGCAATATACTTTCCTGAGGAATCAGTGGTTTCGTCTACAGATATGTAAAAATAATTATCTGCAATTTCTTCCTTAATATTAATTAACACCGACGAGTATAGCCCGTTCACATTATTTCTTCTTAGAGACCGATCACTTGGAACATTAAGTTTGCAATATTTTTTTAGAAACGAACTAAAATTTACATTTGCTAATTTTGAAAGCGGTATGTTTGCAGACACTAATGCGCAACACAAGTCTTCATTAAAAGTTTCTTGCTCATCTAATTTTTTTGAAGTAGATTGGAAACATTTAGCCACTGAAGTTTGATGTTTTCCTCCTATTTTTCATTTTTTTGCAATGTGTGAAGCACATTGGTCTATCTGAAATTTCTTCTCATATGCTATCTATAAATAAAAATAAAAACCTTTATTTTAACCCAACCTTTAAAATATAAAAATATACAAGGTGTTTTTGGTTAATCAAATAACTGGTTTGTAAAAAAAACACTCGCTAAGTGTTTGCGAGTATTATGCAGTATTATGCAGTATTAATCCACAAATTAGTTTTTGTTACTAACCATTAGTACATCATTTAACTTATTTTAAAATTCAACAAAAGTTTTTTTTTGTTAATTCAATTACAATAAAAATAATTGTGTTTTAGAATAGCTGACTTCATAAAAAAAAGTAAAGGTGAAAATTTTTTCTAAATACACACCATTGTATTATACTATGGACAATTTTTTCTCACTAAAGGAAGCTATTTTTCATTTAAAAACAACCTACGAGTACTAAATTTCAAGTAAATACGTTTATTGGTTTTAAAGTTATTGCTGTTATTAACTAAAAGAATTTAATTTTTTTAAATTTTAACACCCTGTATCTCGAAAAGTAAATAAGTTTGACCCCTCATTAACTATATCGTTTTGTTCAATTTTTCGAGAAGTATCTACAGTCAAATGTTGTAAGTGTCATTTGGAAACACCCTGTATGTATGAAATATTAGATATTTAATAGAAAATATTAGATACTTACAATTTTGCCACAGACTGAACAGTAGATTTTTCCCATATCCATAGACAGCTCTTTATAAGGTTTAATCCAAGTTGAAGCACTGGTTGTTTTAGGCATTATAAAATCACAATTTTCCTTTTTGTTACGCACAACGAGTGTTTACGCTTTGAATATCAAAACAAAAATGATTTACAAATCTGAGCATCAAATTAGAAATGTTTAGGTACCTAACTCAAACTGGGAGATTTTGGAAAATCCCTAAATTAGGAACAAAACTATTAGCCGTTTACCTGCTGTTAAGATACAATAAATTGTAGATAGATTTGGGGATTAGATCATAAAATGCAAATGCGCGAACCCTTAGCGATTATCCAATAACTGAGTGCCTCAGTGACCGAGACTTTCTAAGAATGTTGAGGGCTACTTAAATTGATCTTCTTTGAAATTGTAAATGTTTTGTACCATTAGATAGAGATTACGTACTTAGATCATTTCTTGATTAAAATGACTACAAAATTTTATACAAGAATTGAAATAAATTGGTATGTTTAAAAATTTTCAAATACAGTATAAAAATCTGAACTTTTATGCACTTTATGCAAACTTTTATACAAATATGCCAAAATATGAAATATTTGCATAAAATATGCACAATATGCAAAATATGCAATATGCATATTTGCCGAAGTCTAGTAATTAATTACACTTTTTTATTGCAGAGCTAATAATGGCTTGTTTCCTGCATAGCTGTTTTTATAAAATAGAAGCTGCTAAATCTGCAATAGATGTATATTTTACGGGCAATACTTTGAACCCTGATATGTTTCAATTTAAATCTTTAAAAGACCCTATAGTTAAACGTACTACAGATAATAAGTAAGTAAAATAAAACTATTTTTCTACGTATATGCAAAAAGAAAACGTAATTTAACTATATTTGACAACAGTATAAAATAACAAAACTTTAGATAGCTATATTTCGAACTAAAACTTGTTCTTTATTGTATTAGTGTACCAAAAATTTTATTCTATTTATACTCCAGTCGTCAGAGACGAAAATGGCACTGAAACTCCAAAAATCGAGTTTTTAGGATCCAAAAAAGATGTAAAAAAGTTTGCCATTGCTACCCCCGGGCTTCCCCCTAAAATCTCATCGAAGGGTTGCGTTCAGAAAATATCGATTTACAAACAACAATTTCTACGCCGTAGAAAAAATATTTTAACTAAGAATTCTAAAAAATGTAGTTGAGATAATTTTGAACAAAAATATAAATTAGAACTTTTTGTGTAGAATGAACCGTTCTCTCAGAAACAACTCTTGAAGGGATCAGTGATTTTCAAATGGCTCGACGGTAAAAATTCGAAGTTTTTAATTAGAATGTCCTATCGACAAAAATCAAAATGCTGTTAAGTAAATAAACGTTGAGCAATTTTTGCTGTTTTACAATTCTCATCAAATCATTAAAATTTATCACTTCCATTGACCGGTATAATTTCCATTGTTAGATCCTAATCTTCAAAACCTATATCATGAAATTTCGGTTTTGAATTTTACCAACAAATATGAGGCGTTTAAAATATGCCTAAAAAACGCTGAATTTAAACTTTCACATTACAAATGCTTTAAAACACTTAAAACTGCTTCGTTTCTATTGCACAATTACGCTTTTCGAATCTACACAACTTTAGCTAAAAATTCCACCCAATGCCGCCTTCGTGCAAGCATTTCTCGTGAAGTGAAAGCGTTTGTAATGTGAAAGTTCAGCGTTTTTTGACAGATTTAAAATGCCTCATATTTGTTTTTAAAATTATTAATCGAAATTTTATGTCATATTTTATGACTGGAGACGTAGAAAATGAAGAGAGTTTGGGAAATCCTCAAAAGAAAATGAAACGATTTCTGGTTAAATTACCTGAAGAAGATAAACGTTACGATGATTATCAACATTGGCCTCTGAATCATGATTTACAAAACCCACTTTGTTGTCAGTTCGAAGCTTGCTAAAGTCGTTCACGCATAGTTGTAGTAAATGTTATGTTTACTTATGTTAAAGTAAAACCGAAAATTGTTTTCAAATCGTTTCATACGCGAGAGTTTTAAGTAATATACGTTTACATTATGTGTTAAGTTGTTCAATATATCTGCTGTCAATATTTTTGAATAAAATATTTTAATATCGCCTTTATTTCTTTATTTTACTCAGTTAAGTTTTTAAGTCCCAGAGTATACAATTGTGCTTATCTCAAAATTGTGAGGGTATTTTGTATGAAACCAAGGCTTATAATTGTGAGGGCCTTAAAAACGTCCTAAGGGTAATTTAAAAAATTCTGAAAAAAATTGAATGTCATTTTCAACCCCAATACAGTAAAAACAAAACATTGGTATTCTTCTGCAAAACCTTACCTTGTCATCGGTCTGTAAGGGTTAAGATAAAACGCCGTTTGATATATTTATGGCAAAACTCGACTCTACTCCCAATTTTAATAGAGTAATTTTTTATAAACATTCCAATTACACCAAAAGTGTTTACTTCACTGTAAGTTTTTTAAACTTTGGTATACAGCCACCTACTGGGAACCTTCCCGTTTATAAATATAAATAAAAAAATAGTAAGGTTTTTGTAGCCTTATTTAAAAATTATGTATAAAAAATTTAAACAAAAAGTGATTATTTTGTACGTGGGCAAGATAATTTTTTATCTATTTGTTATGTTTTGTAGTGAAAATATATTATTATGTCTTTGTATAAAATAACAAAACTTTAGATAGCTATATTTCGAACTAAAACTTGTTCTTTATTGTATTAGTGTACCAAAAATTTTATTCTATTTATACTCCAGTCGTCAGAGACGAAAATGGCACTGAAACTCCAAAAATCGAGTTTTTAGGATCCAAAAAAGATGTAAAAAAGTTTGCCATTGCTACCCCCGGGCTTCCCCCTAAAATCTCATCGAAGGGTTGCGTTCAGAAAATATCGATTTACAAACAACAATTTCTACGCCGTAGAAAAAATATTTTAACTAAGAATTCTAAAAAATGTAGTTGAGATAATTTTGAACAAAAATATAAATTAGAACTTTTTGTGTAGAATGAACCGTTCTCTCAGAAACAACTCTTGAAGGGATCAGTGATTTTCAAATGGCTCGACGGTAAAAATTCGAAGTTTTTAATTAGAGTGTCCTATCGACAAAAATCAAAATGCATTTTAAAGGTAAATATTGCAGCTTTCGTACGCAATTTTCAATTTTTGACGCAAAAGAAGTCAGTTTCTATAAAGCTGTTAAGAAAAATAAACGTTGAGCAATGTTTGCTGTTTTACTATTCTCATGAAATCATTAAAATTTATCACTTCCATTGACCGGTCACTATATAATTTCCATTGTTAGATCCTAATCTTCAAAACCTATATCATGAAATTTCGGTTTTGAATTTTACCAACAAGTATGAGGCGTTTGAAATATGCCTAAAAAACGCTGAATTTAAACTTTCACATTACAAAAGCTCTAAAACATTTAAAACTGCTTCGTTTCGATTGCACAATTACGCTTTTCGAATCTACACAACTTTAGCTAAAAATTCCACCCAATGCCGCCTTCGTGCAAGCATCTCTCGTGAAGTGAAAGCGTTTGTAATGTGAAAGTTCAGCGTTTTTGGCACATTTAAAATGCCTCATATTTGCATTCAAAATTAATAATCGAAATTTTATGTTATATTTTATGAGTGAAGACGTAGAAAATGAAGAGAGTTTGGGAAATCCTCAAAAGAAAATGAAACGATTTCTAGTTAAATTACCTGAACAAGATAAACATTACGATGATTATTATCAACATTGGCCTCTGAATGATGATTTACAAAAACCCACTTTGTTGTGAATTCGAAGCTTGCTAAAGTCGTTCACGCATAGTTGTAGTAAATGTTATGTTTACTTATGTTAAAGTAAAACCGAAAATTGTTTTCAAATCGTTTCATACGCGAAAGTTTTAAGTAATATACGTTTACATTATATGTTAAGTTGTTCAATATATCTGCTGTCAATATTTTTGAATAAAATATTTTAATATCCCCTTTATTTCTTTATTTTACTCAGTTAAGTTTTTAAGTCCAAGAGTATACAATTGTGCTTATCTCAAAATAGTGAGGGTATTTTGTATGAAACCAAGGTCATAATTGTGAGGGCCTGAAAAACATCTCAAGAGTAATTTAAAAAATTCTGAAAAAAATTGAATGTCATTTGCAACCCCAATACAGTAAACACAAGACATTGGTATTCCTCTGCAGAACCTTATCTTGTCATGGGTCGGTAAGGGTTAAGATAAAACGCCGTTTGATATATTTGTGGCAAAACTCGACTCTACTCCCAATTTTAATAGAGTAATTTTTTATAAACATTCCAATTACACCAAAAGTGTTTACTTCACTGTAAGTTTTTTAAACTTTGGTATACAGCCACCTACTGGGGACCTTCCCGTTTATAAATATAAATAAAAAAAAATAGTAAGGTTTTTGTAGCCTTATTTAAAAATTATGTATAAAAAATTTAAACAAAAAGTGATTATTTTGTACGTGGGCAAGATAATTTTTTATCTATTTGTTATGTTTTGTAGTGAAAATATATTATTGTCTTTGGATTAAACCACATTTTTTAGTTTGGTAGTCATACTTCCTAAAAAAGCCCCTAATGGAGACAGCGTAATTATTTTGAAACCAGGTGAAAATCCAGAAAATTACCACTACCCCACTCAGTGCAAAGTACTGGATGCCCAACGTATAATTCATTTACACGAAAAGGGTCCCTTTACAGGAATTCACATTATTGTAGACCTGAAAGATGTAGTATTTGGACATGTTATTAAATTATCTACTACAGTAATGGCTGTAAAGAACTATCTGTATATACTTCAAGTAAGTATATAAATCATAAAATTAAGATTAAAAGTACATTTTGGGCCAAAATGAACCGGCTACCTTAAAAATGTGTAATTTTTGATGTCTTATATCTCCTAAACCTGTTGTCCGATTTATAGTTATTTATTGTAAAAGACGATAAAATTGTACTTTATCTTCGAGAGCGTTTTTTAGCGTCGGGACGTCAGTCGAGATGCTAATTATGCTCGATAGTGCGGTTTTATCGTCGTGTGCAATACAACATTTTTTTCAATAGCAAGTCTTCAAGTTCAGGTGAAAAATAGAATTTCAAAGAAAATTGTAATTTTTAGCACAAAAATTGTGTTGCTCCGTTGCTGGCGATATGAATTACTTTGTCAACAAATGTCAAACAAATATTGTAGCGTTTTAAATTTTTGTAGTACGCCCCTGGTTGTTTATCTCAAGGTGTAGTAAGTTTTTTTTATATTTCGGCGGAGAAGTTAAATGTATGTTTTAAATTTTGATATTCGAACTAGAATATTTCAAGTTTTTTTGACGAGATAAGGCAAACACATAGATGTTTTGTTTCTGTTACATTGTCAGATAGTCAATATAATACGTGTATTTCTACCGATTCAAAAGTAAATATAGATGTTTTTGTCTGTGTTTACATTCAAATCTCCAGTTGTCTGTTCTCAAAATAGTAGCAATAGATCTGATAGGTCCCTTTGTTTGTTCAAAGAAAGGTTATACGTGGTTATTAGTAGTTTCTGATTGGTTTAGTAAATATACTTTAGTCCAACCTTTGAGAAGTGCCACGGCTAAGAATATTGTTGAGTTTTTGGAAAATGATGTTTTCCTAATGTTTGGTGTTCCTCAATATGTGATTTGTGATAATGCCTCAAATCTGAACAATCCTCTCTTAATTGAGCTCTTTAATAGATATACGTTCAGAAAGTATGGTTTGGCCCAGTATATGCACCTCAGTGTAATTTTGTGGAGAGGAACAATAGAACCATTGGTACAGCAATACGTACGTATGTTAAAGACCACGCAGATTGGGACAAGAATTTAGCAAAGATCAGACAAGCTATTAACACTGCAAAGCATGAAGTAACTGGATATACTCCAGCATTCCTGAATTATGGCCCACATGTTCCTTTAAGTAAAAACTATTATGGTGTTGATCTCGAGGATCAACAAAATCAAGATATCGAGATAATTCCAGGTGACCGTAACATGTATGCTTCAAAAGTGAAAGGTTTAGATAAAGTTTTTGAAAAGGTTAAGGCTAATCTTCGAAAAGGATATGAACGTAACGCTAGGAGTTACAACTTAAGTAGAAGAGAAGTCCAATTTTACGTGGGTGATAAAGTTTGGAAAAGAAATTAGGTTTTGTCTTGTGCTGTCAAAAAGTTTATGTCCAAACTAGCACTGAAGTATATCGAAGCAACCATCAAGGAAAAACTGTCTCGCTAGGCGTATAGAGGAGATAATAGACGCCTACCTATTAAGTGTAGAGCAATTTTTTTGATTTGTGTATAGCACTTGATTTAGGCAACGAGGTGTCATGGCTATGCCTGCTCAACAAATCACTTGTGTTACTGCTGTGAATGTCAGCGAGGTTCACTGCAGGGCATAAGGTTAGCTTTCCCTAAGGCATAGAAACTCATGTCACCTACAGTTCATTTTAGAGTCCCAAAATTTCAGTCTACTCGACTTTAAAGAGTCTGGCGATCGATGGCACGCTAGCCCATTCTTTATAGCTAACTTTATTTTTGTTGTTTAATCCCATGCTAGCCATCATCTAAAAGATATTAAGAAGTTTTGACTCAGTTAGAAGGTCATCTTCTGATTTCGTTTTAGTTGTTTTGCCTTTATCAAAAACTGGATAAGATTATCCGAGTTTTTTCTTTTAAGAAGGGGCATTGTAGCGTTTTAAATTTTTGTAGTACGCCCCTGGTTGTTTATCTCAAGTTGTAGTAAGTTGTTTTTATTTTTCAGCGGAGAAGTTAAATTTATGTTTTAAATTTTGATATTCGAACTAGAATATTTCAAGTTTTTTTGACGAGATAAGGCAAACACATAGATGTTTTGTTTCTGTTACATTGTCAAGTAGAAAATTATTCCGCTTAAAATAATCAATATAATACGTGTATTTCTACCGATTCAAAAGTAAATATAGATGTTTTTATCTGTGTTTACAATCAAATCTCCAGTTCTATGTTACATTGTCAGGTAATAAAAATAAGTGTTATTTTTACCTAATTTTAAAGGAAATTTGAATTGGGTTTAGTTAGGAGTCTAAGGAAAGATAGGACAGTAAAGCAACAGATTTAAGACGATAAATATGTTTGGGCGATTTTGAATCGGAAGTCGATTCATTTTTTTGTAATGTTTTAAGACCGGTCAAAGTGATAATACTCTTTGCAATTAATAGCAGTTTAAAACAGAGTAATAATGATAAGATTTGTATAGATACCGGAAACTGATGAAATTAGTATATAGGGTGTCCCCGTTGTCCGCTTTGCTTCTTCACCAAACCTGATTTGATCGTCGTTCCTGAGTATGGAAATGGTTTTCTGTTTTCCAGTTTGAGAATTTGTCCAAGTACCTTCCTCAGAGATGTAACAAGTTTTTTTTAGAGTTAAGTAGTGCAATATATGAAAATAAGGTAACAATTGATATATTAATTTTTTTTTTCAAGTTATATAGACATTTTTAATAATTGCTTTTATTAAAATAAAAGAATTTGTAATAGTTAAAGTTTTATATTATGTTAGAGTCGTAGCTAAAAAATTACATATTTTATCCAGTCTTAAAATGTTATGTTGACATATGACATTTTTCTCTAGTCCAATGTTGTTGTAAAACAATTTTCATTTGATTATTATATAGAAAAGATATTTCATATATAAGGTTAAATTCTACAGTATTTTCATAAAAAGGATATCCTTAAGTTTTCATAATCTAATTTGGCCATATTATAACCTAGGAACCATTTCAAGAATTTTTGTAGCAATCTCTTTTGTAAAAAAAATAACACGTAAGTTGTTGTTAATTTGTATTATGTTATATAGTATGCTCTTGTATAATCTGTATTTTTGAAAACTGTTTGTTTGAGACAAAAATAAACGTTTTATTTGTTTGTCTGATCCATTTTGTGTTTTAATTTAGAAAAGTCTCCCAATTCTTGTATGTATTTTTGATTTTAGGGAAGAAGAATTTTTTCTTTCTCCCAGCAGGAAGTTTTCTTCAAAGCGGCGTCCAAATAGAAATAGCTAGAGGTAACCTTGTCTGCCATATCTTATTTCGTTTTTGACCCAGGAGATTTATGTAAGTATCCCTTTGTTTTCATTTTGTAGATACCCCAATCCGACCAATTTTATTTTAACTTATCCACGACCCAGCTCTCCAACAAACCCTTGAGTGCCGTACGCACTAGTTTCGATTATTTTGTTTGCCCAATCTTCTACCCCATGTTCTTATTCTGAGGTAAGCAAAATAGTTAGTTACAATATTACAGAAAATCAATCCAGTACCTCGAATCAAGTGTTTAAGCAAACGAGTACAAGTTGTGATGCTCCAAAAATAGATATTTCTATTCTAATAATGTTAATTGTGAAATTTCAGTTGTTTTTAATCCTTAATGTGTTTAAATTTGTAAATTTTATTGAATAAAAAAAAGTTAAAACATTTTATCTACTCTTGTTGTTGTACAAAGCAGTTGTTATAGCAACACTTTAACATTAGCTATGGAAAAAAATGATTTTTTTAATATGTTATAGCCTTATTCCTTGACAATATATTTATAATAATATTGTTGCTAAACAGGTAAATTTTCATTGTATACCGGGTGTACGAATCAAACTCTGTTTTTTTTTTCTTAAAGTTTGCATCACCCTGTGGAATATTGTTACATTTGTAGAATACTGAAATTAAATCGTAACTATAGCCTCGTGCTTTCTCAACATTTGTTTTTTTGATTGATTTGCTTATGTTGCATAATACAAAAGTTAGGTGCTTTAACAACTAGACATGATTTTTATCAATTTTTATCTCCGCGGAAGAGAAAAAATAATCTCTTTGAAAAAAAGTCATTTGTTACAGTAAAAATCCAATGAATAAAATCTTCGAAGAAAATTCAAATTAACAATATTTTGGAAATCAAAGTCTAATTGAAAATAGTATCAATAATGGGTATTGCCACCTCTAGCCCTTAGGACTTCTTGGACGCGGTTTGGCAATCCATTCATGATATCCTGGATATCAGATTGGTGGATATTGTGCCACTCCTCTACCGCAGCTGTCTTTAGCTCTTCAAAGGATGCAGGGGCTGGTACTCTTGATTTTACCCGTCTTTTGAAGTTGCAACGTATAATGAATTGTGCAAAAGGCATGACATGGTCTTGGAGAACTTTTTGCACGTATACTTGGGCATTCACACTGCCTCTACCGAACACAACAAGATCAGTACGCGCTTAGTAAGAAAAACCTCCCCAAATCATTATTGACTCTCCTCGGTAAGCCACTGTTTCGGTTATAGCGCATACAGTAAACCTTTCATTTTGACGCCTATAGACACGTTGGCGTCTATCTGGACCTTTTAGGGCTACTTGCTCTCATCTGAGAACAGTATATTCTTCCATTCCGCCATAGTCCAGTTAGCATATTCTCGCGCAAAATGAAGTCTAGCCCTACGGTGTTGAGGAAGCAGTTGTGGTGCGCGAGCTAAAAAAAACTCTCAAGTTTATTTCTGACAGTCTAATCGTTTGACTACTTACACTAACGTTTCTAACCTCAAGAAGAGACCTACGAGCTTCAGGAGTGGTGCAAAAGCAATTTTGCATTTTACATCGTTTCGGCATTAACCTGGCCTGCGGTTGTACGATCCTAATTCCCGAAATCGCCTGATGGCATCTTGTACCTTCATTCTGTGTACATCGACTATACCAGCGATATGACGTTGACTGTAACCTGCATCAACTAAAGCCACTGCCCTAGCAGCATCACTTGGAACGAGTGGCGTTTTTAAAATCACAAACAATAGATAAGCACTAAAATTTCAACTTAAACAATATTCGCTCACAATGATATAAAATTACAATTTTAATTGTTAATTTTAATTATAAATTTAATTTTAATTACAAATTGTTCAAGAATTATTATTAACACGGAAATAGATTTACAACAATGTCGTATAACGACTATATGTCAAAATTCCTTCGATGACACAAATTTAGGAAACAAACTGCCATAGGTAATCTAAACAAAACAATAATAAAGGTGGTGGGGTTAATTTTGCTGGTGATTTAAATCGTCTGTATTGATGAAAAACATGGCTAGTTGTTAATCTACCTAACTTTTGTATTATCCAACATAAGCAAATGAATCAAAAAGCAAAATGTTGAGAAAATATGAGGCTACAGTTTTATAGATTTTAATTTCAATATTTTATGAATGCTAAAATATTCCACAGGGTGGTGCAAACTAAAAAAAAAACGCAGTTTAATTCGTACACCCGGTATACAATGAAAATTAACCTATTTAGCAACCATATTATTATATCGATATTTTTAAGGAATAAGGATATGATATATTAAAAAAATCACTTAAATCGGACAACAGGTTTAGGAGATAAGACACCAAAAATTATCCATTTTTAAGCTGGCCTGTTAATTTTGGCCCAGAGTGCATATTCAATTTATTCGGTTTTTAGGAAGGTTTACCAGTTCGCCTCAAGCACATCCATTTTATTAACATAGTATCTTTCATAGATAAAATATTAGCTATAATTAAGCCCTTTATGAAAAAGGAACTACAGGACAAGGTACGTTCGCAAATACATGGTTTTAATTAGTTTTTAGAAATAAACCACAAATTGTAATTGCAACTCTTTATTACAAACTATTTTGACTTTCTGATTAGACACCATTATTTATAATGTAACGATCCAACGAACCTATTTTTTTATTATATTTAATTCAGAATGCAATAATTTTTATGCGCTCATTATGTAACTGAATTACGTTTCATGTAAAATTTGTTTATATCAAACGATCCCTGAGGAATGGCGCAAACTTTTTTTCTATTTGTCGAACAGAACGCCGATGGTAGCAGAGCGCACCCTTTCTGTTCATAATCAGCGAACGCATCACACGTTTTGCTTTCCCTAATAAGTCCGTCAGGTGAGTCGTCATAATTATTGTATAAGTTATGTTATACCGGTTTTAATATGGATAAGGCATTAACACTTGATTTACTTCGTTACAGGAGAAAAATAAATACTGATCGTTCGTTTCAAATATTTAACTACTCTGTCTTCAGTACAGTGGTCTTACAATTTTATTCTTGTCTGTCTTGGAATGCGAGTAGATAGTGACTTCGAGTTGTTGATCCTTCTGGCGGACTAAGTGTAACTAAGGCGACTTATCATGATTAAGTTAGATTAATATTGACCAGTATCTTTTGCAGAGTTATAGATGATTGTTGTCGGATTTGGGAATAGTAACTATAAAATAGGATTTCATAAACTATACTTTTTTATCAAGCTGTAACGGATTAGACACCAATTCGCCAGTGGCGAATCTAGACATTTTTCTTAGAGGCGGAACTTTCAACTTTAATATATAAATAATAGGTTTCTTTTAATTTTCAACCTTCTTGGGTGGGGGAATTTCACCATCCCCCCTGTATCAGCCACTGCACCAGACTCAGTAAAACACAGGTTTAATTTAAATAAAAATATATTCAAATAAATAACAAAATAATATTGGTTTCTTCCGTGCAATAAAAATTAAGTATTAATACCCTCAGAGGTATGACGGTTTTTCGATCCGCTGTTAAAAACTGCGAAACATCAATACAATTAATGTTATTAAAATGAAACTAAAATGATATGTGTTAGTACACACATGCACACCACGGTGAACGCATAATCTGGGTTAGAGGTAGACGGATCGATCAACACTCGGTCCGACAAAGAGCAGGAAGTGACTTATCATCACTTAGGAACGGTATTGTTCGGTCTTAGATCAACACTCTAAGACTTATTTTGGAAGCAGCTACTAGATCAATATTCTAGCAGAAACAGTTGGCCTTCGATTAATACCCTAGGGCCAGTGGAGTTGTTTCCAGATCAATACTCTGATAGAACTCCCAGAACGGTTCTTCTTTGGTGAATACCCAAAGTGCATGCATACAGAGCGGTGTAAGCCGGCGGTGATTACTGGTGATATACATTGATTACACAGTGCCTGCCTTCTTCATGAAGAGGAAACTCAATATGAAATAATATTTGTTGAATTTGTATTATTATATTTGTCTCGCAGTTCGGAAGCAAATCCGTGCAAGTCTCTCGACGTCGTTAGTGGGCGCTCACAACGTGCCATATTAATTATCGATCTCCACGTAAAACACGATTGCCGTATAATAAAAAATATTTATTACGAACAAACTGCAGCTGTTAGAGTTGGAGATCAGTTAACACACGGCATAGAGATAAAAAGGGGTGTGCGACAGGGATATATATTGTCCCCATTATTGTTCAATACATATTCAGAGCACATTACGAACCTAGCGCTAACGGGCATAGACGAGGGAATACTTATAAACAGAGAACGATTGAACAACATAAGATACGCTGATGAGACTGTTATTTTTGTAGACAGTCTTGAAGGTCTGCAGACACTTGCCTCCAGGGTGGCAAAGTAAGTAGCAGGTTTGGGTTTGATTTTAACATAAAAAAAAACTAAATACGGGGTTATAAGCAAAAATAGGATACCACCTGATCAGTTACTAGTTAACCAACAACCTATAACACAAATCACCAACTTTTGTTATTTGGATGCAAACTTAAATGACCTGTGGGAACAATCGAAGGAAATTAAGATAAGGATTGAGAAGGCAAGATCAGCTTTCGTCAAAATGAAAAAAATCTTCAACGGCCACGATATTAAATTGGAAACAAAAGTTCGTTTACTAAAATGCTACGTATTCTCCGTTCTTTTATATGCCGTGGAGTTATGGACCTTAACTGAAGTATCACTGAAAAAACTCGAAGCATTTGAGATGTGGTGTTATAGACGTATGTTGAGGATTTCCTGGATAGATAGAGTTACTAACGAAAAAGTACTACATAGAATGGGTAAAGAGCGTGAACTAGTCGTAACCTGGGCCATATAATGCGCAATGAACAACGATATGACCTACTTCGGACCAAACTTCAAGGTAAAGTGCATGGGAAAAGAGATCCAGGACGAAGAAAAATATCCTGGCTGCATAACCCCTAAAAATGGTTTAACTTAACCACTACCGGACGTTTCAGGGCAGCAGTCAATAAAGTCAGAATAGCCATGTTAGTGTCCAACATCCGTAATGGATAGGCACCATAAGAAGAAGAAGGTAAAACAAATGCATTATTTTAAATGCGAGCGTTCACTGTCAATGCTCTGTCAATGTTATGCTCTAGAAAATGTCACACTGAGAGTGCAGCACGGGTAAGATACGGCAATGCTTTTCTTATGGAGAATAAACGCGCAGGGTTGTCGGTTTTCTCCAGCTGTTGATTGCTCATTGTTTCACAGGACCGGCTTGGATAAAATGCATCTGCCGGTAGTACGAGTAAAATATTTTATATCATGTATACGTATACAGTAGAATAAAAAGGCATTGATGAGTTATTGACAATGAAAACTATGAATTTTGCATATAAAACGTCAACATGAGATATACAATTGAATCATATTCAGAAGAGTAACATTTAAACACCTCTTTACAAGAACAACATACAATAACTGTAGTTTTATTGTTTTACATAAAATAGAACAAACCTACATAATTTCTAGGAAAGAATTCGGAAACTTGGAAATGATATTATTTATAGATATTAGATATAATATTTAAATTTCCAATTCTTTCATAGAAATTAGATTTTTTCTATTATATGTAAAATATTAAAATTACAGTTATGTTGTTTCTATAAATAGGTCTTCATTTCTTTTGTAAAACTTCTGCTACAAATTACCATCATTAACATAATCACCTAAATATGGCCATAAACTTGTTTGTCATAATTAGTATTTGATAAACTCCAAGCTTTCCCTTTTTCAGTGAAAGTGCTTTTGGAAAACGAAACTACACTTCAAAATTTAGTCCGAGTTTCAACAGAGAGCAAGGAGTCCCATAAGTTTAAATCCGGTGAATTATTTAACGGTTGCGCTAAACTCGTAGTGTTAAATGTGTTGTGTTTTTTACAAAATACGGAGCAACTTAATGTAAGTGCTGCTGTAAGACGTACTTCGTTGATGACTGGTGTTAGCGAAAGAAGCATTTACAATTTCAAAAAAGAAAAAGAACAGAGTGGAACATTGAAATCGCCAAAAAAACGTAAAAAACGAGTGTGTCAGTCAAATTCTAGAATATTCACATATGACGAGGGTATAAGAAGTATACTACGAAGAATTGTTCACTGTGAATTTTTCATGAAAAATTTGCCGCCATTTTGAAAGCATATACATAACTTCATACAAGGTAATGGTAATATACAGCCGTTGTATCTTTCTGCTTTATACAGACTTCTGAAAGATATTGGATTTGTTTATAAGAAACGTGGCCGAAAAAGCATCATGGTGGAGAGAGAGGATATTATTCATTGGTGCCATAATTATTTGAGAACTATGCAACGTTTGCGAAAAGACCATTGCAATATCATATATTTGGACGAATCGTAGGTTAATGTTGGCCAATCAATAAATTACGAATGGTGCGATACTACGATACAAAACAGTCGTGATGCTTTTCTCAAAGGTTTAAGTACTAGCTTAAAAGTACCTACTAAACGAGGTCCACGATATGTTTTATTGCATGCAGGTTTTTCAGGAGGTTTCCTTCCTGGCACACAGCGTGTTTTTCTGGCAAAGAAAAATGATGGCAACTATCACGATGAAATGGATGCCGCATATTTTAAGTCGTGGTTTAAGGAGACATTAATATCAAATTTACCAAATAATGGTCGCAGGAATGTCATTGTAATGGACAATGCATCGTACCACTACCGTAAAGAGAGATTCCCTAACAATTCCTGGAATAAAGCTGCAATCAACGAATGGCTAGTGGAAAAAGACATTTTTTTCGAGGAGTGTTATTTGAAATCCGAGCTATTAGAAGCAGTGCGTGCTTTTAAAGATCAATACGATAAGTATCATCTTGATGAGTATGCTTCACAACATAATGTTCATATTTTAAGGCTTCCTCCATATCACTGCGAATTGAATTCTACAGAAATGGTGTGGAACCAAGTTAAGCGATATGTAGGTACCCATAATGGCACTTTTAAAAACGACGAGGTACGCCAGTTGATCGACGACGGTTTCGCACGCGTCACAGAGCAAAATTGGCGAAATTATGTCACTCATGTTGTTGAGAAAACGAAAACTGAGATGTGGACTGCGGACAACCTGCAAGATGATGTAGACCAATTGATAATACACGCGAACACAAGGGAGAGTAGCGAAAGCGAATCCGACATCTCGGATGTAGAGGACGACTTTAGTATAATTAATTGAATATATGTGAGTAACCTCGATTATTTTACACTGTATAACCAATAAAATGCATTTACCAGTCCAATCAGAGTATGGACTTTTCGGATATTGGGCTGGGTGCACGGAAATCGAGTTCCAGGAGGTTCCACCCTGTATATTTATAGCTATCAAGAAATGTAATTTAAAATTTGTTTGTTAGTTTATTAAAGTATACAGTTTTATAATAAAATTCCAGCTAAAAACTTAAGGCCTTTTTATTCAAATTCATACCTCTTATTTGGCTACTTGAAGGCAATTATTTTATCAATATATTATTTTATAATAAATAACAGAACCCGGCGTAGAGATCTGGGTACGGTTCTGTGACTACCAATTGGACCTGTTTGTATCGCCAAGCACAAGGCGTGAAATCCGGCAATTGTGCATTCCTATATTAGCCGTACTGCACTCTCGGTGTGACATTTTCTATAGGCGAGGATACGATGCGATGGTTTTCATTATTAACGTATCCTAAGGTACATCATCCCCATCGCCCATCGCATCATATACTCGCCTAGATCATATAACCCAGTCTGGTTAAAAAAAAATTCGAAAAATGTTTCGCGGATATCGAAGCTTTTACGACATAGGTGGGTGTTACTAGATGATGAATATATGAAAAAGTACTCGTATTTTTACCTTGCGTTTTTTTTAAACAATAATTTATGGTCACAATTTGATTTTTTGTTTATAGGTTTTTTCCCTTATATTTTAAATAAACAATATTTATATCATTTTTATATCAAGAATATCTTTATTTTCCCGTTTTTTTAATTAAAATTAATAAATAATTTACGGAGTCAATTGCAAAAAATGAGTTGTTTTACACTTATTTATGAATTTTATTAATTTTTTTATTAACAAAATAAAATGTTATTAATACATTTGAATATCGAGGAATTGCCGTCTTTTAAATTTCGGTTAAATAGTTTAAAAGTTATTTAATTTATTTATCCCTAACGCTAATTATTTAAACTTTTGAACTTGCCCTATAAATGATGCTAGACACATTTAGCAAATTTCATAGGATTCTTTAAGACTTAAACTATATCAGAAGTTAAATACATATTGCGTTTTTATCGAAATTACGTACAAAATAAAGGTTTGACAAAGGGGTGTTTTTTACTCATAAACAATTGTAATAACTTCACATTTTTTAAGTTAGACTTGTTCGTACAACCATTCAATAGCTGGTAATAAACTCACATTTAACAAAAAAAACCTTTATTACCAATACGAACGAAGTTAGCGACGATTTTTAAAAAATCATTTCTCCATTGTTTATAAACATTAAGAAGTAAAATTTTGCACAAATTTTGAATGAAAATCTAAACTTTATATTGAAACTTATAGCTATAAAATTCAACCAATTCTTCGAAAATTCAGCCTTTCAAAACGAAAGGATAACTGTTTCAGCTCCGTTTTTTTTTGACTTTGGAACTTCAAATTGAAACACGTAGGAAAAATTTACGTTATCTCGGCTTTCATTGCATCTGGAAGTCTCATTTTTTATTCTGGGGTAGCTCGTAGAAATATGAACAACTACATAGTTTTCCCTGGCTAGAAAATATGGGAAACCTCGAAAAAATTGAGTCCATTTGAAATTCACCGTAAAAACTTACTTTTTTTCTCAGAAAATCCCGGAAAATCAACATATATTTTTGTCATGTTGATATCAATCATATCATCATATCAATGATGTAATAATACTTATATATTTTATAAATATTAAAATATTTATAAATTAAATTTCAGGTATTTTTTTACGCATTATATTATTATATTCCTTATATTAATTAAAATTTTTTGTATTTTTATAATTAACAATATTGATTTTTATTCCATTTTTTGTACAAATATGATATACAATAATAATCTAATCTGCGTCATTGCTTTGATAAAATAAGTCGATTTTTTCATCACTTGTCTTATTAAATTTTGCGATGTTTATTGAACTTTACTTTTTTTATTATCTTTACATACGTTGGTTTAAAAGTTAAAATTTGGTTCAATCATTCGACTTCAATCAAACGTAACTGTATTGAGGTTGCAGTATATTTTCTCCTCTGCTTCTTCGTCAGTAGATTTATACACAAGTTCGTACAATTCAAACCAAGTTTTCTGCACCACATCTAGTAGTTTTGCAACCTGTGGTGCATTTGCATGTAACGTGCTTTAATGTCTCCTCGATAATTAAATTATATAGAGTATAAATTGGTTCAAAACTAGTGGATCAAAAATTAAAAAGGAAAATACTTACTTTGAAACTACTACTGCTTGAACAAGATAATGCCACAGGCTACTGTTTATTTTGAAATAATCTATAATAAATAATATTTTTCATTGATTATACAAGTTGAAAATAATTAATTATTCATTCAATAGTATTCATTCCATATTACTTACAATTTTCAATCAATCAAAAAGTAATTAAATACGTATAGTTAAAATGTTTTGTTCAAAATACACTAGATATTTTACTCAAAGAGGTATAAGTATATATATTCCTTTCTAAAACCACTACACTGAAACTGACGAAATTTTGGAGAGTGGAGCTGAAACAGTTTCCCCTCCACTTTCCTATGTCCATCTTTCGAAAGTACCTTTGTTTCGAAAGGCTGTAACTTTCGAAAAATTGGATAAATTTTATAGCTATAAGTTTCAATATAAAGTTTAGATTTGCATTCAAAATTTGTGCAAATTTTACTTCTTAATGTTTATAAATTTAATAATAGAAACATGTTTTTTTTAAATAGTTGGTAACTTCGTTCCTATTGGTCATAAAAGGATTTTTTTAAGTGTGAGTTCTTTTACCAGCTATCCAATGGTTGTACGTAAAAATCTGTAGATTGAAAAATGTAGAAGTTATTACAATTGTTTATAAGTAAAAAACATACCCCTTTTTCAAACGTTTATTTTGTAAATAATTTCGATGAAAACGCAATACGCATTTAAATTCTGAGATAGTTTAAGTCTTAAAAAATCCTATGAAATTTGCTGAATGTGTCTAGCATTATTCATTGGGCAAGTTCAATAGTTTAAATAATTAGCCCCAGGGATAAATAAATTAAATATTTTTTAAACTATTTGACTGATCGGGGGGAAATTTCGCATAAATCTAAAAGACGGTAATTTCTCGATGTTCAAATGTATTAATAACATTTTAATTTGTTAATAAAAAAATAAAAAAATATATAAATTAGTGCAAAAAAACTGCTTTTTTGCAAATATCTCCGTAAATTATTTATCAATTTTAATTGAAAAAACGGGAAAATAAAGATATTCTTGATATAAAAAAATAATATGATTATTGTTTATTTAAAATGTAAGGGAAAAAACTTGATAGACAAAAAATAAAATTGTGACCATAAATTATTGTTTAAAAAAACGCAAGGTGAAAATACGAATACCTTTTCATCTATCCGTCATCTACACTTGAGTGCAAAACAATCGACTCAAAAGCGATATTTGAAATTACACCTTCTGTTTTAATGTAAGAAGTATGAAAATACCAAGATGTAATGTGCAAACAGTAGCTTTATTATTGAACTTACAAAAACTGCTATTTCATTATTTGGAAGACGCATTATAAAAACAATATGCAATACGAGCAGAGTTTCTCAAATATTCAGTATTGGAACTATCTCAAGAAAGACGTAATGAACAGAGAAATCATCAATTACAAAATGAATTTTTTGTTTTTCAGTATTTGATATTACCACCCCTATTCCTAATTACACTTTACAATCGATTTCGCATGGATCGGATGACTTTTCTAATAAATTCTTGAAGCATTGCTTCCCATTCATCATTAAGCGCAGCTCTCAATTCCACTATACTCCTTGGTGCATAATTTCTACTCCGGACCGTTCGTTTAAGCTCATCCCTAATATGCTGTATTGGATTTATGCCCGGGCTCAACGCAGGCCAATTTATTGTAGGTATACCAATCTCAGTCAGATAGGTGGTGGTAACTAGTGTGGTATGACATCGTGCATTATTATGCAATAAAATAAAGGCATGACCAATAAATCCCGCGTATGGGACCATGTGTTCCTACAAAATATCTCTGATGTAACGATCCGCCGTTAAACCTCCTCCACGTCCCCCCCCCCCCAGGCATAAAAGCCAGCTTGGTTTTCCCATCCATGGAAATGCCTGCCCAAAACATAAAAGAACCGCCGCCATATGACACAATTTCTCGTATAAAACATTAAGCAAATCGTTCCCCTGGCCTTCTATAGACTCAACGCCTCTTGTCGTCGCCATGTAGGCAGATCCTAGTTTCATCGGAGAATGATACCTGACTCCATTGATAGTCGTCCCAATCCAGATGTTCGCGAGAAAATTCTAGTCGTGTTTGCTTCTGAGCTGCAGTTAGCTTGGGACCAGTAGCTGTCCTTTTTGGTGTCAGATTGGCTGCCTTTAGGCTCTTTCTGACCGTACAAACGCTGGTAACCACACCTTGAACCTCTCTAAGCTCTTCTTTGAGATTAGCACCAGTCAAATGTCGATTTCTCAGAGATTTAGATACAAGAAATCGATCATATTTTTCTGTTGTTATTCGTTTACGACCTCCTCCTTATCGGTGGACATAATTACCAATATCTTGGTACCGACGATATACTCAGGACACAGCAAATTGGTTTAAATTTAGTCGATTTATAACCCGACAAGCGAGAGCTGGCGGGTTGCGCGTAGAACAAATTGAAAAGTGGAAGGGATTGCTCATTTCTATTGCAGTCAGCTAGGAGTTCACATCGTGTATAACCGTTTAAGTACCTATACTATATACCTATAATCGCGATTAAGTACCTCTCCTATCTCTCTTAGAATAATTCCTTTTCTATTTTCGCGCAGCTCACCCGCCAGCTCTCGCTTGTCGGATTATACCACGGCTCTCTGGTTCAGGTCTTCTCTCAATAATGCTACTGTTTAAGCTGCTTCCCCCCCCCCCTCTCTACGTGTTGCATTATTTATTTGTAATACTTCACCCGATTTACCAAAAATCAAAACTTTTTTCAAACTTAATAATAGGTTAGGTTAGGGTTAATAATTGTACACTAAATATTTTTAAATTTACATCTGTTTTGATTGAAACAGGAGACGTACTTTCGCAAAATAATTTTGAGTCGATTTTTTTGCACTCAAGTGTAGTAACCCCCACCTATGTCTTAAAAGCTTGAGATATCTGCGAAAAATTTTGCCGTGAAATCGATGATTTTTGTATAAGCAGACTGGGTTAATAGCATTAACAGTCAACGCTCGCATTTAAAATAATGCATTGATTCTACCTATGGGTCGATTATGGTACGATCCTATGGTCGGAGCTAGGGTCGGCGCCTCGTTTTGAGCGTATACTTAGACAGCTGTGGATCGAATCCTCGCATGTCAAAGACGTTTAATCAGAGGCGTAGTAAGGCTGGTGTAACAACAGGTTAAATAGGATGCTCAAATTGAGATCTCACTTCATGGCAACAAGTCAACCTTTGCTTTAATTCTGGAATCAAGCTCTAGAATAAATTTTTAGAGTTTACATGTATCTTACGTATCTATTAGAATGTTGAGTTGTGAGGTTGGTTTATTCTCTGGGGTCGAGACTCGACACTCAATGTAGAGGGTGCATAGGATTCTATGGAAGATTTTTCTTATGTTTTTAATATGATTGAGGTCCAACATTGAGGCTAGTATGATTTTTTTAAAGTGTAGTGTGTTTTCCAGGAATTGGTATAAACGCTACTTTCAATTTTCTCTAAGATTTGTACCGTGGGATCCCAGTAACGTCAATTCCCTTTAATTGAACCTTTGAAATAGGTCATCTGATTCCTCTTGTTTGTTGTTTTGAATGTTTATATAGTTTACCAGACTTTATAGTTTTTTCAGCCAAAGGTCTTACCTATAGTCATACCAGTTGAGTTATAGTTTGAGTGTAAAACATTGTCCTGAGTGGAAACATTGTTCAGGAAGCGGATACAGTAATACTCAATAGTCTTATTTTCAATTTTTGCTTACTTTTCATTTGATGATTTGACTGATTTTAGTTGAGCTTGTTTAGCATAGTCTAGTTAAAAATTATTTCTACCTAACTTAAATGTAACATTTTTTGTTTACTTGTTTAACGCTTTTTTGTTTTTAGCTACGTGTACATTCTGACATTAATTCACTTTTTACTTACATACCACAAGATGTATTACCAATAGAGTATGGAGGTTCTTGTGAATCTACGGAAGTTTTAAAAGGTACGTGAAAATATTAGTTTTATATTTGCCAACGCCCAATTTTTACATAGTGTACCATGTTTAAAGAGAACAGAGCCTTATTGGACATATATATATATATATATATATATATATATATAATATATATATATATATACAAGTCAGTGTCGTAATTATAGGATACAGGAACGACAAATGCCACGGACCCGCAACCTGATATAGACCCCGGCCCGAGAGGCTGCAAGATTAGAAGTGACCTAACATTTTTAATAAAATTTAATAACAAATGTATATTTTATATACCGAGCATAAATTAAGGGTCATCCGTAATTTGAATTGATTTTAGAAATTATTATTATTTTTTAGCTATCTTTAGTTGTAACATAGTTTACTAACCGATTGCTTACAGAAAACAACGTTTTTGTCCTTCAAAATTTACGGAAAGTAATGAAAATGAACAATTTTTCTTTGATATAGTAAATATAGAAAACGAATAATTTTAATTTCATCTGTTTTTTGTTGAAATTAAAGGAATTTTAAGAACTTCTCTGTTATCACTACTCTAGCAGTGATAACAACTTGCAAACGACGAAACATGCTTTGTACTAAATTTTGGATCACATTCTATGAAAAATTGTTCCATTCCTACAACATGTCGCAAAGCTCTCTTAAATTTCTGAGGGCCGGCACATGACTTCTTAAATGTCTCTTCATCTCATCCCAAACATATTCTATGAGATTCATATCTGGACTGCGAGCAGACCAAACAAATCGTGTGATTTGAACCTTATCAAGATACTCAGTAATTATCCGTGTGTTGTAGCGCCGTGGATTATCATGCATAAATGTTGCGTTTTGTACAAAGAATAACCATAAACGGTAAAACATGGTCTTATAAAATCTGTGTCAAGTACGTATGCGTAGTCAATGTCCCTTTCTCGATAAATGCCATAACTCCCCATGCCATAACCCATAACTGACCCTCCACCAAATCCAAGTTTTTGACAAAAACATGCTTGAGCATATATCTCGTTTCCCGCAATTTCGCTCTGACCGTGACCATTTTCTACAGACGCCACCGAACAAATGAATTTTGTTCAAAGTGATCACATTTTATTGAGTATTTGAAATCATTATTAATTAGCTGCAATAATCAATATTAAATAGAGCGTCGTTGCATGATCTTCCCGACCTAATACCTTGAATTCCTTGTGCTAGTGTTATAATTGCATTCAGTTTATTTTTTATTTGTTATGGAGTTGTAGCATTTTCAATTTCATTGATTCTTTTGAGTATATTGAAACCTCCTCGTATAATAAAATATATTAAAAACTCCTTATATATTTTTAAAAAATGAAACGAAGAATTTTTCCGTGTTAGTTCATATCTTTCAAAGTACCCAAAAGTGTTTCGTCGCCGAGTAATAAAACCATTTGAGAGTTGTTTATTTTACTTCGGCAATTTATTTTCAATTTAATGCGTCGCAAAAGGATATGTACGTCGTTTCGTGGTGTCTTGTTATGTCAGCGTTTGTATGTATGCGTTCAATTTTAATAGATAATCTCGTCACTCTCGTTGGAACGGCGTTCAAGAGCGGTTCAGCGTTATGTCCAAATTCACGTCGAATTTGTAAAGTGTTCTGTTTTCGTCTTTTATTATGAAGAATATGTAGCAGTTTGTTTTGGTTTTGTGGCAGAAAATGCTTCAATTATTAATATTTTGAGTAAGGATTGGAGGACATCCTCGTTTTTTTTTTTGTTCCTGCTTTTATCCAAGGCTTTTGGCAGTTTGGAGATGGAGGTTTTCGTGATGCAGAGAGAGTGGATCTCAGTTCCAGTTATGGTTTCAGAAACTTAAGTGTGATCATGTGAATTAAGGTAACATTTTGTTCAAATTTTAAACTAAAGACAGACATTTTTTTTATAAAATAATAATTGCTTTCGTTGACATTTAAAATTGTAAATTTTAGGTTTTGAGTAAAGCTGTCAATTTGTGTTTAGTTTTTTTTGAAATTTAATGTTAATTTATGACAGCTCGTTTTAGTATTTTTGATGTTGATTTGTTTTGTTTTTTTTTTAAAAGGTTAACCTCCATGCTATTTTGTAAGTTTTGTAGCAATGGAGTTTGTTAATGGATGACACATGTAAGTTTTTGAATTTTGTATTTCTCCATGTAACTGTTTGTGGTGACACATAAATAAAGGTTAAATTTTATTTTCTTAACTTTTTATTTATTTTTTTTTGAGCTAACCCTTTTTGAGTTTATTTGAAAAAGATATGTTTTTTATGTTTTGATTTTATTTTCTAATTATTTCCCTAGTTACAACTAGTGGTTGTAATAGGCATAATTAGGCACCTCAAGTGGCGCCCTATATTAAATTCCTTGAGGTGTTTCTTGTTTATTTTTATTTTGTTTATCCCAAGAGCCCTTTATTTCATTTTGTGTAGTTGCTCCATTCCACCCTCCTTATCTATTACTTATCCACGACCCCAGCTCTCCTACGAAACCCTGAGTGCCGTTCGCACAAGTAACGATTATTTTGCTTGCCCTATCTCCACCCCCAATAGTTTCTTCCCCCAATTTTCTACCCCCTTGTATTAATGCCCCCTGTGGTAGGCAAAATATGTTCGTTACAGAGTTAACATCCATAAAGCCACATGGCAATCACCAGACGGTCAAGCAAAAAATTCTAATTTACTATGTACTAATTAAAAGTCGACATTTCTCGGACGTACTAGATGTAAGAGCATATAGAGGTGCTAATATACTTTGACCACTACCTTGTAAAAACAAAACTCAGGGCTCGTATATCAAACGCTAATAAGGGCCAGAGCACAAAATCTACAAAATATAATATTGATATGCTAAAATCTAAAGACGCTATGGATAACTACAGGAAAATTTTAAATGAAGAGCGGACAAGAATCGACGAAAATTTAAGTATAGAAAAACACTGGACCAAATGCAAGGAAGCTATCCATACAGTGGACTAAAGGCTTTTTAAAACCTAACCAGGCTAAAATAAACGAGGATTGGTTTGACGAAGAATATAAATCCATTAACGAACAGAAAAATGAAGCATACAAGAGACTTCAGCAGCGCAGAACGAGATCAAACCTGGAAGACTATAAAAATCTTAGACGAGAAGAAAAAAGGACGTTTAGAAAGGAAAAAGAAAGAGTCATACGAAAACGCTCTAAACGAGATTGTTAACTCATCAGAACAGAAAAGACTCGCGAAAATTCTACCAGAAGATAAACAGCTGCAGAAAAGAATTCAAACCCAGAATAACAGCGTGTAAAGACAGAGATGGTTCCATAATTAGTGACAAAGATCAGATACTAAACAGGTGGGCAAATCATTTTGAAGAATTGCTTAGCGACAGTCGTGAAGAAGACCAAATAGAAATTACCTTGCCTGAAATGGATGAAAACGCTCAAGAGCCGCCCCCACCGAAGAAGAAATTAGAGAAGCAATTTCAAAACTGAAAAATAACAAAGCCCCTGGATTGGACAATCTTCGTGCCGAACTCTTTAAAAATGGTGGTGACACCTTTTTAAACACATGCATAAATTAATAACCGAAATCTGGCTACGGAAGGAAACGTTCGCAGACTGGAAATTAGGTGTAATGCACGCTCTTCATAAAAAAGAAGATATGATGGTGTGTGATAATTATAGAAGTATCACCCTACTTATCACCTAACTTATTGTACAGAAGATTGATCCCCTATGCTGAACAAATAGTTGCAAACTACTAGTGCGGTTTCCGACCCAATAAATAAACAACGGATCAAATCTTCACAGTCAGGCAGATTATTGAAAAAACGCTTGAGTTCGGAGTCGACACCCACCACATATTCGTGGATTTCAAAGCCGCATACGACTCAGTCAACAGACAAAAACTTCTACAGGCTATGGTGGAATTTCAAATTCCGCTTCATCTTGTTCAACTAACAGAACTTACACTTACAGGCGTAGAGAGTGTAGTCAGAATCCAAAACAACTTTTTAAGACCCTTCCGTTGTAAAAATGGACTGAGACAGGGAGATGGACTGTCGTGCCTCTTATTTAACCTTGCACTGAAGAAGTATATAATTAATACGAATGGCACCATCTTTAATAAATCTGTACAAGTGGTCGGATATGCAGATGACATAGACATTATTGCTAGATCCACAGAATCTCTGATCGAAGCTTTTCGATCAACGGCGTCTGCACTGAGAATAGGATTAAAAATAAACGCACAGAAAACCAAGTATATGTATTGTACTAGATCAGGCAACCAGATACCTAGACTATTAATTGACTGGAACTGGAAGGTGTGGACACCTTCATCTACCTGGGCTCGCTGCTGACCAAAGACAACAATGTCAGCGAAGAAATTAAAAGAAGAATAGTGCTTGCCAATAAGTGCTATTATGGCTTGAGGAAACAGATGGCCCCAAAACTGCCCAGAAAAATTAAAATTACCATATATAAAACACTAATAAGGCCAGTGTTAACATACGGGTCAGAAACGTGGTCACTTATACAGAACGATCAAGAACTGCTTAAACGTTTTGAGAGAAAAATTCTGAGGAAAATATATGGAGGTGTCCAAGAACAGGGTTTGTGGCGTTAGGCGCTACAACTTTGAGTTATACAGAAGTTTTGGGGAACCTGACATTGTAAAATGTATCAAATTAGCACGCCTTCGATGGATAGGACATGTAATTAGGCGAGATGAAGATGCAACGATCAGAAAAATTTTCGACCGAAGAGGACCAGTAGGAAGACGATCCAGAGGAAGACCAAAACTTAGGTATCAAGATAACATAGAGAATGATCTAAAATCCATCGGAGTTAAAGCATGGAGAAGAGTTGCCAGAGACAGGAGCGAATGGAAGATTGTTCTGAAGAAGGCTTTGGTTCATGACGAGCTGTAATGCCACTGATGATGATGATGTTATGGAGTTAACGTTTGTTGACTTTTATTCTATGATTTGTATTTAATGATTTATTTTCTCTTTAATTTTAGTTATTGATAGAAATTCGTCACTACCTATTTCTGATTTTCTAATATATAGTCAATTGTTGATGTTATATTTTTTGTGTTTGTTGAAACTATTAGTTTTGATTAAGATTTGTATTATACCTCTTCAATAACTCTTCTCTTCTCTCGCATTAGTATAGAATTACAGAAAATGTTTTGAATATCTTTTCTTATACTAATTTATTTAATTTGCAGAAAATGTAAAAAAGTTATTAGTGGAAAACGAAGAATTTTTAATCGCACAAGATGCCCTGGTCGTAGATGAGAGTAAAAGAACAGAACGTAATGAGAAATTGAACGATGTGTTTGGAATAGCAGGAAGCTTTAAAAAATTAGAGGTTGACTAACTATTATATATAACTTAATGTTATTTATGTAATGTGGTTGTTTGTTTTCGTGTTTAATTTAAAAAATCTCAATTACTATATTTGTAAATAATCCAGGTATAAATTGTTCTTACAAGCAACACTTATCTCTATTATTAAATATTTAAAAGATTTTCTTGCTTTACAAGATAGCGCAGCCGTGTATCGAAATTGGTAATATCATGGTAGTAGGAAATGAATATTCCTGTTTTAAAATGGTCTTCAAGCAGTCTTGATCTATTCTCTATCGATACTCTTTGTCATCAGAGGAAAAAAAACATAAAACTAGTCCAGTTTGCGCAATACCTGACTTAAATAGTGAAGTTCAGGAAATTTTGCAATTGCGAGTCTATAATCGATAACTTTCAACCAGATCATTACCAAACATAAGTTGGCACAATGACATAGACAATTATTGATCCCGTATGGCGTTTTAAAACGAGTAAGAGTGACTTCACACGGTGGTAACGCTGACTCAATATATGGCCCAATTAATTTGCGCCATATTGGACCATATATTGTAGTTGATATTTGAAATTGTTAATTAGTATTAGATATTGTTGAGTAATTAGCAAAATCATCTTATATACTAAAACGCTAAGCCCTTTTCTTGTCCACCACTTTACTCAAAAACCATATTAGATAATTAAAATATTTTTTCGGAATATTATTAGTATTACGTATGAGATTGTCAAGATATACTTTTGGTACAAAAATTCACTTCCGGTTTTGAGATGACCGGAAGTTAAAATTTACTTTAGGTTTTAGACCCCACAATGTATATATGGATCGAAAGGTCTCGTCGAGACGAATCTAAATATGTACTTCCGGTTGCGATCCGACACCGGAAGTGACCCGAAACGCGCATAAAACGTCAAGATAGAGCAAATCTGACACCGGATTCGTGATCATCATGCAAAATTAACTGCTAAATGATATCCATGTCGACATTTGATGAACTAAAAATTGCATCCCGGTATTGAGGTCGACTTCCGGTTTCGTTTTTATTATAAAGTAAAAAGTAAAAGTTTACATAACTCCCGGTGCCAAGCAAAAGTTTTCAGAAAATGGAGACATTGTAACAAAAAACATTGTTTTCGACGAAATATTTCGTGATATTTAATACACTTTTTACTTGCATTATTATTGATGAATGTTATGTATATTCTTGCTTATATTGTTTGTATTGATCTCTTAATTTTTCTCGCAAAATAAAAATTTCATTTAAAAAACTCGATGTCGAGTTGGTCCTCTAGTACAGAATTAAATACGCTTATTTGTATCTGTTTAATTTATAATAGTTAAATAAATTCTAATTCAGAAAAATAAAATTATTACATATTGGTTTTGGATGAATTCATCATTCATGCGCCTGGGCTCGCAGTATCTTAGAGCAGTCCCCAAGATACTACTCATATGTGTATCTTTAAATTAAATGAACAATTTGTACCTGGATTATTTTAAAATTTTGCCCAGTTCATATATTTCGTTGATACATATTTATTTTGTTATGCTTATTTTTAAGCAATATTACATTTTATTATATTTTAGTGATGATAAATGAAATCCATTTTATACGACTTTGACTTCTAAAGTAATTATAGTATTTTACTCAGTGACAACTGGAGCAAATTTGAAAAATTTGTTGTTTTATTGCTATCTTAATTTTGTAGTATGTACCTTTAATGTCAAACTGTAACTTGTTTATAATAAACTTTACAATTTATCGTACAGTACATTGTTTATTGCATATAATAACGCTCCTGCAGAGAACGCCTGAAAATAGATGGCCAAAAAGATAGAAAAATGAACTCCCCTACTAGAAGAAAACGAGGTAGTAGGTTAAGACGGTCATGGAGAGAAGATGTCGAAGATGCAATGATCGTCAGATATATATATATATATATATATATATATATATATATATATATATATATATATATATATATATATATATATATATTATATATATATATATATATGATTTCAGTTGTTTTCCGGGTTTGACTCCGCGTTAAGTAATTATGGTTTTTAGAAAAACCATTGTTTTGACGACGTTTCGGCAAGGTCACACTTGCCATTGTCAAGTCAGATTAGTTCTGCTTCGTCTTGATGTTTCAGGAGAACTGATTTCTCGGTCGAACCTTAACCTTAAGTTTTAACCTTGTTTAGGCTTACGCCTCTTCAAGGAACGGGGAACTCCTTTTTTTTTTGACGGAGTTGTGGTGGTTACGAGATAAGACGTCAACTGATCGAAACGCGGCCTAAGAAGCAGAGAACTGCTAAGGAAGAAGGGGAAAAGAAGGTGGCTTATTTTGTGATCGATAAGAATCGTGAACGCACAAGAAGAATTGGGGGTCGCCTAGCATGCAGTGAGGTACTTCAGGGTTACCAGCCATACAGTAGGAACGGCTCTTTATCAGCGTTTTTGGTGCGCAGCTTATCTGCGATAGTATATGGGGAAAGATTCTAAAATATCAAAATACTCATCAGGAAGTTCAGGTCCAGCGTTGTGCAGAAGTTTAGCTGGAGGGAATGGAACTTTTTTGGCGGGATGCCTGGTGAGTATTTGCCCTCTATGTGTGCAAGGTGTCTTTAGTGTTTGTTTTGCTCGGTTGTTCGAGCCAGCTATGGTTCTTAGGACATACTTCCTACTGAGGGTTAGGATTCTGTCCTTAATAGGCGTGATGTTAGCTAATGCGTGTATGTGGGCTGATGGATACAACCAGTCTTTTCTCATGCAGAAACGTAGTATTCTACGCTCTGTGGCAGTGATGGCATTAAGTTCGTGGTTCCTCAGGGAGAGGTAAACGCATGCCTTGTATTCGATAATCGGTCTGATAAAAGTCTTGTAGGTGTGCAACAAAGTGCTAGTGGACGTTCCTCCTAGTTTACCGGCCAACACTTTCAGGAGGTTGAGCCTTTTTCTCATCCTGTCAAGGGATTCTTGGACGTCAGCCTTCCAGCTGAGAGTTCTCGTAAAACGAACTCCCAAGTAGAGAACTGAGTTCCTGAGAATAAGGTCCTCTCCCAAAAGTGTCACCCGGCCCTGAAGGCCGCGTCCGTATGGGGGTCTGAATAATATTGCTTGGGTTTTGGATGGGTTTAACGTAACCCTCCATTTGTTGCACCACCTCACGACTCTGTCAAGATAATCTTGCGATTTCTCGAATACAGACCGTCGCTCTCCTTCCCTGTAGGAGCCTGAGGTAAGAATGGCTGTATCATCAGCAAATAGGAGGAGAGACTCTGATCCTTGCTGTGGGCGGGGGATGTCGCTATTGTATACTGTGTATAATATTGGAGCAAGTATTGAGCCTTGGGGCACTCCTGCTTGAGGAGTGAATGGAGTGGAGAGATGCTCTCCTATTTTGATCCGAACCGTCCGATGGGAGAGATAGGAATTTATTAGTTTAACGAAAGGTGTTGGCAGTCCAGCAAGGTGGAGTTTCTCGATCAGGCCTGCGTGCCAGACCTGATCGAAAGCCTTCTGGACATCGAGGAAGATGCCTACGACGTGCTTCCTTTCGTTAATGGATTGTGAAATGAAGGTTGTTGCTTCAATCAATGCATTTTGTGTGGAGTGTCCAGCCCTGAATCCGAATTGGTAGTTTGGAATGAGGAAGTGAGCGTCTAGGAATTCTACGAGTCTCTCCTTAAGGATCCTCTCGTAGACTTTACCTAGGGTGCTCAGTAAAGAAATTGGTCTATACGATTCAGGGTTGGTTAGGGTTTTCCCTTTTTTAGGGACCATGACGGTGCTGGCCACTTTCCACGGGATAGGAAAGTAGCTCAGCGCAAGAGATGCATTGATTATATTAGTAAGCAACGGGATGATATTCTGTGGAAGATTTTTGAGGCATCTTCTGTGGATGCCATCTGGGCCAGGAGACGTGTTTTTTCCTATTTTACACATCTGACTGACGGTTTCCTCAGTCACTGGCGCCATCATCGGATGAGGATGTGGTCCGTCAAGTGGCTGAGGGTAATAGAATATATCTTCCACTCTCCGTTCGGTGGCTCTTTTGGATCTTTCGCTGAAGTTTGGGTTATTGGGTGAAACGAGGGTGGCCTGAAGTGTGTTTTTGAATGCTTCGGCCTTGTCTTGTGGATTATTTAGGATGACATTATTGATTTTGAGATGAGATCGTGGCTGACTTTTTTGTCTTGTTAGGACTTTGAGTTTATTCCAGAATGCAGAGCCATCCCGGTAGTCGAGGTCCGAGGTGACTCGCATCCACTGTCTTTGTTTCAGCTTGTTCACCTCGAGTCTTATGACCGCCGAGAGCCTATTGTATTCTGTTTTGATGATTGGGTCTCTGAATCTTTTATACTCTCTGAGAAGTCTACGTTTGGTTTTGTGTATTTGTGTGTCACTAGTGAGCTTTGATGTAGTCTCATTATTCACCAATGTGCCAGTAGAAGAATCATTAGAAATTATACGCAGAAAATATCCAATACCACAGGATACATTAAACCTGACGAGGCACTGATTAAACAACACCTATTTCATCTACAAGGACCAGAGGTACAAACAAGTTGAAGGGGCACCGATGGGTTCACCACTGTCACCCGTAATAGCCAACCTTTTTATGGAAGATATAGAATCAAAAGCAATAGAAACAGCAGAGCATAAACCCAAACTGTGGCTTAGGTATGTTGATGACACATTTATTATCTGGACACATGGAGAAGAGAAGCTTAACGAGTTCCTACAACACATTAATAATATCCACCCAAAAATACAGTTTACCATGGAACGGGAGAAAGGTCTTCAATTTTTTTTCGATTTTAGAAACACTGTTTACTCTTCAGAAGAACTCTAAATGTCTAAATACTCGACTTCTTTTAAAATGTTTTATGTACTTTTAAAAAACAAGTTTTAAATAATACACTTAAAAATTAACCAACAAGTTTTTATTAAAACAAAAGTTTTAAATAGTGACAGGCATACATAAATACAGAGGTACTTCACATGCAGTATAAACACACTTTTGAAGATTAGATAATGCGAAGCTTCCTTTTTCTCCTATAAACTTTTGAAAACATTCAACTACGTTCCTATTTTATAGTCTTTCCTGCATTTATTACATAAATACAGTCCACTCAAACGTTTTGAGAAAGGCGAACAAAATTCAAGTATGTGATAAAAAACTGTATAGTTTAAGTATTTTTAACAAATATATCATTTAAAAAGAAATAATAAAGATATCTAGAACCACCTCAAGAAAGATAGGTAACCTCAAGAAGATCCACTTTTGACTCGAAAAAATAAATGGTTATTGCGGAATCTTCCAAATTTGATTCGATCAATGGAGAAATTACTTCATCTAACATGTTGCTTTCTGCTCGTTTTTCAAGTGCATTAATTATTAGGTCAGTTTATTTTAACTGCTATATTTTATGAGAACTTCTTACCGATACTCGGCTGATAAGGTTTTTTTGAAAGTGAGCTACAAGCCATAGTCTATAGGAATTTCAATACGAAAATATCGACAAAAAAGAGAAAATTGTAGACAAAATACAAAGGTTAACAAAAAGGTACATAAAGTTTGAACTGTTCGATTTTATTTTCAATAATTTGATAATTAAAATTTCGAACCTAATCAATGTGAATTCGAATCAGTTTTCGACATCCTCATGAAAGATGTGAGAGCAAGTAATAGTAAAAAAGTTTAAAAGTGTAGCTGCATTGTACTTACGAAAAAAAAGGGAAGTAAACAAAAGCATGTTGGACAAAGTTGGTCCAGTTTAGAGTAACTGCAAATATTTAAATTTGTGTATACTAAGGCTAATTTCGGGAAACATTGAAGACCGCAGAAGTAGAGGTCAATCGAGGTCTACTCGATGGGCCAATCAAGTTGAGATAATCCAGTGACAAGACATTCTCTGCAGTCCATTACAGCAGCTCAGGATAGAAGCTGATGGAAATAGATAGTTGCTCGTATGGTAGGAAATCATGACACTGAGTAATAACTAAACGACTAGAACGAGGGTGGAGAAGGAGAGTTGATAAGGTGGATTAATTAAAATTAGTCAAACCCAGTAATAAACAAAAGAATGATATTTTGATTAATTATCAGAGAACTACTTTTATATATTTTGTAGGCAATATAAGATTTGCAACATTTACTCAAAAAATACAGTTTTTTTTCACGTCTTTGTTATTGATATGTTTCACAGAAAATGATTTGTATAAAATATCAAGACATTAACAATTTAACAAAGATAAAAATATTAAAACATATTTTCATATAATCTATAACATAAAAGTACAGTGCTTTGAGAAAGATGATTTTTCCACTATAAAAAGTTAAAAAGATTAATAAAAAGTCTGTATAATTATGCTGTAATTGATCTAACAGCCGTTATATACATGAAAATATCTAGATTCTGCTTTTATTACTATAATAGACCAGAGAAAACACTCTTTGGTACAGGTATCTAACAATTGTTTTTGATAAATTTGGTGACAACAATACAACAACAATGTGATGATCAAAATATGCACAAGATTAAACGTCTTGTTTACATATAAACAATATGTAAACAATGTAAGCTCGACATTTGATATTAAATACTAAATGTAGTGGTAAATGATATGAAAAAGTGTCCCAATTTTACTGTAAAACTATAGAAAATCCTTTAAAATGAGAGTTTGTAACGTTTTTTTTGTTGCTTAATTATTGCAAAAATAGCTTTAAATTTTCTAATATTTTAGTAATAACTTTTCTAAAAATGCACAAAAATGTTTTAATTACGCTTGACAATAGGGACAATGTGACACGTATTCTGCTATAAAAATTTCAAAAAGTTTAATTTAACAGTTATTGTAAAATTGAAATTGTTTATTCTAGAAAGCTTCTACCTACAACATTATTATGCGTATTAGGTCTAATTCTGAAATAACTAAATTGAAGAGAAAGGCTTATTTATTCAAATTAAATCATTTAAAGATTTAAAAAATTTATTTTAAATATTTTAAAACGGATTCAAAAAAATACTGTGATTTTAAGCTTTATACATTTAAAATAACTCCAGGCGCGTCAACACATAGGAAGCTAATTTTTTTTATTCGAAATGTTGGCATTTTTACACGAATTAAAAAAATACAATGTCCTACTACTATTTTTACGATTTTACTATTTCATAAACTAAATTCATAAATTCAAATTTATAAAAGTCGCTAAATCTCTAGTACTAATCAATGAAAAATATTTTTTTTAATTTGGGGTCGTTTCATAGATTATAAAAATTCAATTAAAAAACTTATACAGAAGTTAAAACATTTCACATCTGTATTTAGGTATAAAACATATAATTAAAACTTTTTTAAAAATTGTTGTCAAAACATGTCTCCTTACTAGATTTGAATACGTGGTTCTTGACAGTTAAAACGACACAGAGCAACTCAGTTGGTAATCTAGATAATTTGGTTAATTGCACACTCAAACTCACATCAAAAATAGAACATCTATTTGATTCTACCTTGTTACAGTGCTGTCTGTTCTAGATAAATAATTTCAATAAATAAGATATATTTCAAAGATACCTCTTCAATAAATATAAATACCTCTTCAATTAATCAAAAAATTAACAAAATTTACTTTAAAAACACCCATTTTAAAGAATTTTCAATGTGTTTTCAGTAAAACTGTGTCACTTTTCCATATAATTTAGCGGTCTTCCTTCTCCTTTAGTATTTAAAATCAAATAGCTATCTTACATTATTTATATATTGTTTATAAGTAAAAAATAACGTTTAATATTTTACATGTTTTGTTTAATGTATTTTGTTATCATCAAATTTATCCAAAGCACTTGTTAGAAACCTTTATAAACGAGTGCCATAGGAAAATTGTTAATTCACTGGTCTAATAAGTTGTTGCAGTGTAAGGAGCCATGTGTAGAGAACCATCAAGTTTTGTTGTTATAGTAAATCATAAAGTTTCTATATTCTTTAATTCAATCGGACAATTTTTTAAATATTTCATACGTATATCTTCTTACAGTATTTACAATCAACAGATCTTACACCACTGACATAGTGGCATCAATTTGTCGCATGAAAGGTTTGAACATAAAATATGCTCTAAATAAAAAATAAATTAAAATTTACAAAACTACAATTTGACCAATATTAAGATATGATTTAAAAACAACCACCCTTATAGCAAGAATCATTAGAAAACTAGGAATAAAATAAAGATAAAAAACTAACAATCTTTAAAAAAAAGATAATAAACAAAAATAATATTTCTATTATTATATCAAGAAAAAACAGACAGATGCATAGAGAAATTTGTGGATACATATTGAGAATTTAAAAGACAAGTCGTTTAAGAACGAGGTCAAAGGGTCGGAGAAATACCGAAGATACCTTTGAAGAAACAGATGAAAGAACAGCTGAAAAAAATATTACATTTCGCTGAGAATGTCAAACACAAGAAAGAAAAAAGTTGTAGAAGAAGTAAAAGATTTAAAAATACATATGAAACTTTTAAAGAAAAATCAAAATGGAATGAACTCCCACGACAAAAATCATTTTCAAATAAAACCAACTACAACTGCAGCGACTATTACATAAATAAGATCCACCTTTTACTCTAAATTTTTTAAGGTCCTAGAAAAATTTAACTAACAGTCGGTATATAGGTTCTAACAAACCAGTTTATTGGTTGATGAGAAATACAACTGTATTATATGACTTCCTACAATTTTCTAAAAGATTGAATACTAAAGAATCTCACCAAAAAGATTCCAACCGCCCAACTAGTCTTAATAATTCTTCGCCTATAACTTAAAAATATTATCCCCTTCGCATCTCAATGAAAATGTGTTAAAATACAAGGTATGATTGAGAAACAAATAAATAAAGAAATGAAATGAGGTTGAATGCTCGAATAAATGAACTTTGAAAATAAGACTATTATCGAGCACAAGTTAATTAAATCTAGCCCAAGTACTTTCGCTTAAAATAGCATCTTCAGGGGCATTTCGTCAAAATGTAAACTATCCGGCAAGCGTAGAATGTGGAAACATTAAAAATAACATAAAATTGTACAAAACACTACACTAAAACGAGGACAGTTTAAAATTACTTAAAGATTCTACGCTACATTCTCTGTCAGTATCTGGAGGATAATGCGACATTAATGAGATAATTGTTTTGTACAGTTTTATGTTATTTTTAATGTTTCCACATTCTACGCTTGCCGGATAGTTTACATTTTGACGAAATGCCCCTGAAGATGCTATTTTAAGCGAATATACTTGGACTAGATTTAATTAACTTGTGCTCGATAATAGCCTTATTTTCAAAAAAAAAATAAATAAATAAAGGGCTAAGTACCAAAAGCAGGCAAAAATTATTTTTCTTTAAAAATATGTTATTATAAATATACTTTATAGGTATTATCTTCTTGAAAATGACATCATTATTACTTTGTTTTGTGAATTAATGACACGTTTTCTTATATCATTGATTTAGTATTGTTTATTCTCTAGAAAGCATTTTTTGTACAATTCTGTGAGATATAAACAATAAAATAAATATAGAAAAGGATCATAACTCTAAATTTACATTTAACATAAATACGAAACTAAAATTAAGTTTAAGCTCCAACAAAAATTTGGGTTTCCAGTAAATAATGGACTTAGGATGAAAACAAGTTTCTTGGTTGAGGAACATTTGTGAATGAACTCTGATATCAAATGCGGGACAATTATTCCATATTGCAGAAGATCGAGAAGCATTCGCAATGGTGATCGCCAACGTCGGATAATTCTGATATGGCACGCGAAGAAGAAGACTTTTCTTTTGAAACATTCTAACAGTTTTGATTACTTTTTGTTAGAGTTCACGTCTCAGACCCATATGTTAGGACCGGACGTATTATTGTTTTGTACAGTTTTATTTTTGTATTTCTCAATATAATTGTGGACTTAAGGAGGAGATTGAGCCCAAAATATCATTGGCCGTGCAAATTTTGAGGTTTATCTCTGCGGTAGTTTTATTTTCAGGGTTAAGGAGCGCTCCCAGGTATACAAATTCGTTCACTGCTTTAATGACGTCGTTTTCTTTAACAAGTGGTCGTAGGATTTGTGGTTGATTGCTTATTTTCATATACTTTGTTTTGTTGATGTTAATTATTAAACCCATTTTTGTAGTAGATTCTTTTATTGCTACACATGACTCATACAGTGTTTACCGTTCTCCAAACAATATTAATATTATCAGCACAAGCAAAAATTTGCCTGATTTATTGTATATTGAACCAATGGTTGTGATTTGTGACATACGTATTACTTTTTCCAGAGCTAGATTAAACACTATACAGAAGAGAGAGAGTCTCCCTGGCACAGCCCGTTGTTTGCTTTAAAAGGTTTAGACAGTTCAGACCCAGAATTCGTAACTTTTTTTAAGAATTTTTAAGAATTTTAACTTTTTTAAGAGTTAGTTGTGTTAAATTTTTCAACTGACTTTGTATTCCTAACTCTTTCATTGCTTTGAACCTTATCCATCTTTTGTCTTTCACTTTTTCCTGTACACTGTACAAGATAAAGTAAATGGTATTTGGGTACTCTCATTGTATTTCCAAAACACTTCGTTTTTCTTCTCTACATCGTGTCAATAACTTACGTTCAATATCCATCATTCTGAGAACACTCTCGAGGAAAGTGAGCGAGGCCCACGATATTCTTAGAATCGGGCGGTAATACCACAATTCTAACGATTCTAATTTATTTAACGCTTTTAAAATAGGATCGATTTCAAAACTATTTTACGAAGATTTAATGACATATTTCTAATTTCCTTTACACATAACTGGTTTCCGTATCACTAATACCTTACGTAATATTTCAATGCATATTATTATCTCCTCGTCAAAGTTTACATTTGTGTTTAAACAGCTTCCTAATTGTTAAAAATTGACACGTTCTACTTTCTGCGAGCTGTCAGCTTCTAAGTTGTAGCTGTCAGCTAGAAAAAGCAGTTGTTATACAAAGAACTGAAGAGTATTTCTTATTGATATAGACTTGTTCCTTTATCTCATATTTGACCATAGAATATCTTGTTCAATTAGTCACCTATTTATTTATATATTATCCTTTATCTTTATATATTTACTTTATTGTTTAACTGTAACAAACTCTTTTTATTTAAAACATGTACCTATACTATTTAAATGTGTATACCATGTTTTCGTGAAACTACATGTTTTATATGGTTAATTAATTTAGTTATAGATACTACTTACAACTTACTGTATGCAGATGACACTGCCATTATTGCTACTCAACAATTTTTAAACTAAGCAATTCGTTAATGCATAAGTTAGGTTAAGTTTAAATACCTTGGTTCCTGGCTGACATCGGACTTAGACCTTTATTAGAATGTTGGATCTCAAATAGAACAGGCAAATTCAGTATTTAACAAAATTAAAAATATATTATGTAACCAGTCACTTATTATCAATGTTCGCTTATATTTCGTTCACTTCTAGGTGTACCCAGTTCTTTTATATGGCTGCGAATCGATGACGCTTAGAAGCCTTTAAAATGTGGATTTATAGGAGCCTCTTCAAAATACCCTAACCGGATCATATACGCATTGAGAAGATTGTTTTAAGGCTCAATAAAGAAAAACAGTTGACTTCTAACATAACAAAGAAAAAACTTCATACCTTGGCCATGTAATAAGAAATAATAGAGCAAATCCTTTTTTTAACTATATTAGAAGGAAAAATAGAATGCAATAGAGCACCGATAAAACACAAACACTTTTATTTGAAAAGTATAGGACGTTTAACTGGTTTGAACCCACATTCACTGTTTAGAGCTCCACAAGACATTGCTTTGGTAAGACAACCGTCAATTAAAATAGTGTCATTAGCAGAGAACTTATTTGTTTATATTTAAAACCTTGGTGATTTGTGTGAGCTTCAAATTCCCCTTAAGATTTTGCTTTTTGGTACATAGCTCCTAATCTAAGTCTACTACTCAATTGTTGACGTTGATTGAAAATTCTAAAGGTTATAGTGCCTAATATTTAGCATTTTTGAACTAAAATTTAAATTGTATGCTAAATTTTAAACAAAATAAAATGAAAATAATAAAATTTATAATCACAGATGCGCACTCCACACAGAATTATATAAAAATATGCATTTTTATAAACTCATGTTAATCAGTGATATAACTAACTATATTGAAAAAGATATCTTACCAATAAAAATAATAAAATAATATGTAAAATCTAGTTAAACCACTTAAAAGCAACGTTTTTTTTTTACCAAATTTTACATTTTTACATTTACTTTACCAAAGGGACATTTCAGAAAATTTCTTTTCAGTTCGGTTTGCAAAATTATTAACTTTAAGTCTTTTCTAATTATTCCTTCTTTAATGCTTCCTATATCAATGCTAAATCTGATATTAACACCGAATCTACACTATACTTGCCGTTCGTAGCAATTCGACTATTTATTTAAGAATTGTTCTGCAAATTTTCAGTAATAGAATCTACCATTTTTATGAAGGAATATAATATTTGCCAGTTTTTGAAAGCTTTTGGGAGGCCGCAGTCAAAAGCGTGAAATACAATTTAAACAGGATGTTACTCGATAAAAAACTAATCTACGAGGATTTCAACTCTCTGCAAATTTAGATCAAGGAAGGCTTGAATTCTATCCGTATATTTTCAGTCTCTAATGACACACCTGACCTAATGCCAATTACACCTTCCCATTTCCTAATTGGCCGTCCTATTACTACCATTCACGACACTGACTTGGGCACTACAAAACGATTCGGCGCATGTATTAACGATTTTAGAATCGTCATGTGCAATAACACGTGTCGCAACTACAATGTCAATACAAATGGAAAGAATATTCGCTTCATCTGAAGATTGGAACTTTAATGTTAATTCATAGTTATCAACAACCACAATGTAGATGGTCTTTGGGACATATTATTAGCTTACATTCCAGTAAAGATAAACTTTCAAGAGGAGCAGAAGTAGAAACAAACAATAAAACTGTTATTCGTTATGTTCGTCATTTATGTCCGTTACCAATGCAGCAAGAGAGCGTTAGTGATGGTAGAAATACATAAGACTTTATTTATATTTATTATCTATTATGAAGGTAACCTTCAACGGGGATTTGCTTAAAAATATTTTATTCTAAAATATTAAGTATTATGTAGGTATACTCTTAGCGATAAGTTTTTATTTGTTCAGATGGTAACATTGTAAGCTCTGGGCAAAGCTGTTAAAATTTTATACAGGCAGTATGTTTTCATATGTTGCCATAAGAGCGAGCACAGTAAAGAACGTGTGAAGAGATTTCGTCTAACAAGTTATTTCTTCATCCTATCGATCAACTATTTACCACCACGATTAACTAGTGACCAATCAATTTTAGTCAACAATTAAAACATCGTATTACTCCGAATAACTGTAAGAAAAGTTGTGACGATTCAATTTTCGAAAATTTAAAACCTTTAACGAAACTGTACTTTTACGTTACCCATGTCAAGAAATTATTTTTTATCGCTCTGAATAAGTCAAGTATGTTTACTTAAAAGTTCCCCTTGTCCAACTAAGTTTAAATGAAATCTCAGAACTTAAAAATTACTTTTTCATAAAAAAAAGTTATAAAAGAGATTGCAAAATCCAATTTCAGTCTCAGTTCTTAGTTGTCCTTCGAAATGGCTTAATATGTCTTTATTTATGGCCAATATCTCGTGTTTGTTTAGTTGCGATGAAACTTATATGTTATGTGGTAGGATTTGTCAATCTATCGTTAATTTATTCGATAAACAGAAAGATTTCCATATGGTTCTACTAGGATTATTTTTTTCAATTTCGACAAGAGTTGTCAATATTCTTACCGAAGGTGGTAAAATACATTCTTTTTATCGCATACATCTGGAGAATCCACCTGTTTTTAGGGCTTTAAAAGCCAATGACCGTTTTCTTTTTCTTGGCTTCAGCACAGGAACAAAAGCACTTTTTTTAATTCGATTTAGTTTGTAGTCGAATATTCATTTAATTGTCATTTTGTTGTGTTGATAAATTTAAAGTTTAATTAAATTAACTTGTTAATTAAATTTTATTTTAATTTATTTAACGTCTGCAACTTGTCTTAGTTATTGTTTGTCTAAATCTAAGTTTATTGACGACAATAATGGTCGTAAGTTAATTGTTTATTGAGTATTTAATAAATACACGTTGGCTAATTGCTGAAATTAGCATTTATTTGTGTATATTTTTTGAGTATTAATAATAGTACATTGTTTACCGGGTAGGAAAAGCTTAACATTCCTGGACGACTGTGAAGATTGCTAAGTCGAGGCGCAAGCCGAGACTTATCAACACAGAGTCCAGGAATGTGGCTTTTCCTACGAGGTAAACATACTATTTTTCCGCAAATCGTTTAAAATTCGACAGATATTGATTGATTTAAAAAAAAACGCGATAATTTTATTCCCAAATAAATGGTGCTTTGAAATTCCTAATAAAATTACTTGGGTTACTATGGAAACGTATTGAGGTTGAATTGTCAAACTTGACGCTTATAAATTTAATTGCTGGTGTTCTCGAAAGTAAAATGATAAGTGATGATGAAATTTCCATTCCTGGGACTCCTCCAGAGCTGGTTGAGGCAGTGAATACTGCTTCATTAGAATTATTGCCAAAGAAATCAAGAGAAAAGTACGAAAATGCATACAGACTTTTTATGGATTATCGCATGAGTAAAAATACGAGTTCTTTCTCAGAAAATGTTGTAATGGCATACTTTCTAGACCTTTGTTTAAAGATGAAATCTTCAACATTATGGGCCAATTATTCAATGCTGAAGTCAACCCTTGCACTTAAACACAATGTAGATATATCTACATACTCAAAACTTCGTTCTTTATTGAAACGGCAAGCTCAAGGTTATAGGGCAAAGAAATCTAAGATTTTAACGAAGGAAGAAATTGAAAAATTTATCCAGGAAGCTCCAGATAAAGAAAATTTAATGATTAAGGTAATTTACAAGGTTTTAATCTCTATTTAGATTATAGCTTTATTTATTTTTTAGGTGGCTGTAATATTTGGTATTTCTGGGGCCTGTAGAATGGATGAGTTAGTCCGAATGACTGTACACGATATAGAAGACTTAGAAACTAAGCTTTTAATCAGCATACCTGATTCGAAAACCAACAAACCAAGATCATTTGTAATTAATCAGATCTACTTGAATGTTTATCGAAAGTATGTTTCGTTAAGACCAGAAAATATGAACAGTGACCGATTTTTCTTTAAATATCAAAGCGGAAAGTGTTGTAGACAAGTGGTAGGAATTCATCAATTTAGAAAAATGCCCAAAATAATTGCTACTTATTTGAACTTGGTAAATCCGACAGAATATACTGGTCACTGCTTTCGTCGGTCTTCTGCAACAATATTGGTTGACTCTGGTGCCGACATAACTAGTTTAAAGAGGCATGGCGGATGGAAGTCATCAAACGTTGCTGAAGGATATATCGAAGAATCGCTTAACAATAAGGTTGAGGTGGCAAATAAAATTTTCACAGTACAAAATATTCAACAAAATGACACTTTCACCCTGCATGTTGTCCAAAATGTTTCTCATAGTTCTAAGAGTGTTCCTCCAATGTTCAATAATTGTACTAACTGTCAAATTACTGTAAATATAACAAATTGATCTTAAAAATGTATTCAGCAATGACTTAATGTTTTCAAAATATAAATTAATTCCTTATAAGCAATGTGTTTTCTATCATTTATGTAGAACACTAACAACTGTACGGAAATATCATTTCCTTACAGTAAGGAAATGACATTTCCTTACAGTAAGGAAGTCCTGACTTTTTCTTCAAGAAATTTTGACAGGAATGTCAAAATTTCCTGGCGATTTGTGGAAAACATTTTTTTTGAGATGTATTACTTTATTACAATAATATTTTAGATATAACTTTTTAAAGTATTTTATAGGATTATAATCTTTTTCAGCTTACGGGTAAATAAGTGCTTTTTTATAATTTTGCTTTGATAATTCTTTGATTCGTTTTCTGACGATTTTGTGTTCGTTATGACTCTGGTTCGACAGAACTCTGCCTGTCGAACAGGCAGCTAAACTGAAATGGAAATGAGCTGGACATAACGAAGGTCTTAAGGATGGCCGATGGAATAAAGAAATTGGAATTGGCGGCCATATGAAGCCAAAAGACCACGAAGAAGACCGTAAATGCGATGGAGCGACAATGTTAAAAGAATTGCAGGGCCAATGTGAAAACGTCTTACAAACAGCAGAGATGAATGGTGAGAATTAGGACAGGCCTCTATTTGGCAATCCGACTAGAGAGAATGTCTTAACAAAAATGACTCTGGCTAAGAGTTATTGGGCCCTCTTTATTTTGCATTTTAGCTGTACTCGGTGTTTCTTGTTTCCTCTGTTGTCTTGTCAAACTGGTATATTTCGTTATTTAGTTATTATCTGTTTATTATCTACTTCTTATTTATCTATCTGTCTTTGATCTGTTACTATCCTATTAATCATATCCTTAACCAGCCCCAATGAAGCTTCCGAATTGAGCAACGTGCTTTTTGTTAAGTCTTGGTGAACCATCAGCCTTTAACCATCTAATTGTGTTAGCTTTTTTGTTAAAAAGTTGGGATAGCCATGCTGATCGCCAACATCCGGAACGGATTAAGAAATACCGTAATAACCGAAAGAATACCGCAAGAAGAAAAAGCTGTATTTTCTGAATAATCTGTAAAAAAGAGGTTTCTGTAAAGTGTTCATTATAAGACAGCCTGTAGCGTCTACTAGTGAACACATTCCTCCCTCAGTTGTATCCAGTGTTTCCAATGTTGTGCCTTGTAAATGCAATTCGGCTTTGTTTCAGCTCTTTAAATCACAACTGGAACTCTATCTCCTAGCATTGAGTTATTAGCAAAACTATTTGTTTAACTATCATTTCTCAATTATAGGTATTTTATTTTATTACGACTTTGCTCCGAAATGAATTGTTTTAAAGTTATAAGCAAGGAAAGTAGAAAAAAATTATGTTGTTAATCATTTTTAAATATTTTAATTTTTTTATTAATATTTCCAATTTAAGAAAGAGGATTAATATTGAAGCTATCAAACCAACTTTTCTGCAAATATCAGAATGCCACCTCTCACACCCACCTCAAAATAGGTCTGCCCTGGTCTATAAAGCTGGTAAACCACCCTCATGTCTATCTAGACTCTGCACTAATTTTTTTTGTAAATAACAAAATGTATAGGTAGTATGGTAGCGTTTTAACCCCTAAGTATTAAAACGGTAAATATTCTTAAATTATAATAAAAGGAATTCACTATATCGGATCGTAGGTATATTAGAATATGGTTCCATAACAGTTAACATAGGTCGGCATATTGAGTTATTGTTTATATGTTCCGGCTGATAATGTAAACACAGTCGTTAATATGTGTTTATAAATATAAATAAATATTGTGTTAAATGGAAGACTAACAAATATTTAATAAACCTTAATCATCCCTCCAATACCACAGTAGGTTTTTATACTAAAAATGTACAGAACAGTTCTCGTATGTCAATTCAAGCGACATATTTCAATGAAAAATTTTTCTTTTTCAAGATTAACAATAATTTATTATAAAACTTAAATCTTGTACAAAATAAGAATGTAAATGTCAGTTGTCCTAATAAGAATATTTTTCGCTGGTTTGTTTTTTGTCTTGTTACTAATATATAACATATTTGTGTACCAAAAATGTACCATATATAAAATCAACTACAGTCGAGTAGCTTCAGAGCTAGTAGTAACTACACTTTTTGTATAGTCGCCCCTAGATGTTCTTCTAGCACTATAGTATCCAAAATTTGGATCAGTTGGACTCATAATGCTTTGACGAGGACTTTGAAAAAATCGATTTTCTGAAGACTCTGGACCAGGAGAGGGATTCTCCAAACACTCACAAGAAATACTTGAGTCCGATAAAGCTTCAGATGAATATTTTGGAACGGATAGAAGGCTTTCTGTAGATTTTGTTGGTTGTATATATCTAAAAATAAAACTTTAAATTTACTTATTGTCAAAGAAAGATTCTAAGTGTTACCTTCGATGGGAATGTGGTGTGTATTGTAGCTGCACAGCATTGCTGTTGCAAGCTATTGGCTGCTTCTCCATTTTAATATATTGAGTGCCTTGGCATTTAGTTGGGGGCTGGACCCGGCCAGCTTTTTGTCCACACTTGGATGAGGTGTCTAGATATCCATAACCAAAACCGTAACCTCCGAATGCTTTGGTTGCCAAGTTGTCCCAAGATTTGGGTTTAACCTGAAAATGCAACAGTTTATCATTTACATTTACGAGGTGATTTAATTATTTTGTCTTAATACCGCTGATCAGTCAGACAAACGAGTCAAGAATCTTGGATGACCGACGCAATTCCCAATCTAATATATTAAAGAATATATTATCTATTAAAAAACACTGGTGATCTTACCGTAACTTAGAATTGTAGAGTTAGAATGTTAAAAAACTTAACTAGTAACGACATAGTGGTTTTTTTGGTACTATGTGAAAAAAATTTTACCGTTGAAAATGTATGATAGTTTTTAACTTCAAACGCAAAGGTGTAAGTACCCAAGGTTAATCGAAACACCCAATGTAACTACATTTAAAAGGAATTAATTCTTTGAATTGTCGGCAATAACTAAATTTTCGATTGTTTGAAAGTTTAAATGTCAGGTTCTGTTTTATCAGAACGCATGCGTTGACAAGTCAAAGTAGTACTTTTGATTCTTTATGTCGTTAAGGTTCATTGGTAAAACTTACTTACTTTCCGTGTCCGGAACACCAACAGCTTTAAATTTTGTGGTTCCAATGGTTGATCTCTGTGCATGATAGTAGATGGTGATTATTTTGAACCGCGCCACAATCGCAGGTGTCGTTCTCCTGGTATCCCCATTTTTTCAGGTTACTAGCACAACGTGAAACACCAGTTCTTAGTCTGTTTAGCGCTTTCCATGTGGGATACGGCAAATTGTGTCCAGCAGCCATTTCCTCTGAGGGAATAAAATGTGTCGTACCTGACGTTATAGGTGTATTGGGCGCGTCTTTGGCTATTCGGAAAGGGATCGTGGTATTTTCAGAAAACTTTTCCGAGACCTTAATCTACTTGTCTCAACTTGGTGGTCATACAAGGGGTGTCTTCGATCCGTCTCCTGCTTCTTTCGTTCTATCTCTGACGTGACCTGTCTTCTAATAGCAGATGGAGCGATTCCCACTATAGGGTAGACTCTTCGATATGTGTCGGTTTCAGGCAACCAGATATTATACGAATCATTTCATTTAAAGCAACATCGACGTTTTTAGCGTGAGCAGAGTTTTCCCACACTGATGCTTTAAACTCGGTGGCAGAAAATCATAATGCTAAGGCAGAGGTACGGAGAGTATGTGGCTGTACTCCCCATTTTGTGTTTGTAAGTTTGCGGATGGTATTATTTCTGGCGCTTACTTTTCAGACATTTCATTAATCTTGTTAGTCGAAATCCTTTGTAATTTCCGTTGATGGTTAACTGTGTCATAGGCGGCAGTCAGGTCTATGAACGCTACTTCTGTTATTTCTTTCCGTTAAACCCATCTTCAACATGTTGGGTGAGATTAAGAGTTTGACTGCAGCAGCATTTTCCGGGTTTAAACCCTTCTTGTTTAAGAATAATTTTAGTGTCCACAGATTCAGCGATCCGGTTCAGTTTCATTTTTTCGAACGCCTTGAAAGGGTGGCACAAAAGAGAGACAGGTAAAACTCTTTGTATCCGCCGGATCCTTTACTGGTTTTAAGAGGGCTACCACTCTAGCTTTCTGCAGATTTTGGGGATTTGGAATGTACGTACGTAACAGTTCATCATTTTTACGAGCCACTTTAGGGTTTTTGGTTCAAAGTGCTTTATTTGTTCTGTTCTAAATCGTCTAGGCCAGCCTCTTTATTATCTTTCATTTGGTGGATCGCACCTCTGATCTCCTCGAGGGAAAAGGAAGTACCTACAATATCTTCTTCTTCGTCGATATTTCGTTGTACTCTCACTTTGTTCTTCCTTGATTGGTAAAACAGAATAATTAAATTCCAATTTAGGGAAATATTATTATTTTAGATTTTCTTAACTGAAATTTTTTTTATTATATTATATTGTTTATGTATTATTATTATAATATCTTATTGAGATGTATCTAAGAAAAGCAAGGGAATAATATCTTTTTTAATTGATGAAAATTATTATTTAAGTAGGTTATATCCATTAACAACTAACCTACTTAAATAATTTTTTTTAAACCTATTCTCTATCCTTACATTGTTGGATATAGGTCTCCCCAGTTCTCTCCATCTTTCCCTATCTTGCACTGTTCTCTGCCATGTGGAACCTCCTTGTTTCCTGATGTCATCTTTCCACCTCATCTGTGGTCTGCCTCTTGATCTCTTTGTATTGTATGGACGCCACTTTCCGATGGCATTGTTCCATCGTCCGTCTTGGAGACGTTCATTGTGTCCAGCCCATTTCCATTTCAGTTTTGCTGCTTGTTCTATCGCGTCTACTGTCTTTGTTCTGGTTCTGATCCACTGATTACGTTTTCTATCTCTAAGTGATACACCCAACATTTGTCTCTCCATCGCTCTTTGTGCCTTCCTTATCCTATCCAAATTGGCCTGTGTAAATGTCCATGTCTGTGCTCCGTAGGTGAGCACCGGTATTATGCAGGAGTTATATACCTTGCTTCGTAAGTATAGAGGGATTGTTTGATTTTTTAAAACGTAAGAAAGTTTGCCGAACGCTGCCCATCCCATTCTTACTCGTCTCGATATTTCGGCTGTTTGATTTTCTCTGTTAGCTCTGATTGCTTGTCCTAGATAGATATACTCATTTACCTGTTCTATTTTTTCTGTTTTTATTTTTATTGCCTCTTGGTCTTCCGTGTTTGTCATTAATTTTGTTTTGTTGAAGTTAATTTTTAGGCCTTTTGCAGTGATTTTTCATTAAGTTCATTCAGCATTAATTCCAGTTCTTGTCGTTCCGAGGGGATCAGGAGTATATCATCCGCATATCTAAGGTGATTTAGGTATTTTCCGTTAATACATATTCCTCTGTTTACCCAATCTGTTGATTTTATTATGTCTTCGAGGGTCAAGGCACAGTATAAAGAGGTTCCAGTATAAAGAGGAACCTCTTTATACTGTGGTCAAGGTAAACAGTTTAGGTGAAATTATATCGCCTTGTCGGACTCCTCGTTTAACTTTTATATTATCCGTTATTAATTTGTCGTCCAGAATTACGGTCATGGTTGCGTTTTGGTAAATATCATGTATCAATTGTCGGTATCTTGAATCTATTCTACTATTGACCAGAGCTTCTTCAACCGCCCAGTGTTCAATGCTGTCGAAAGCCTTTTCATAATCTACGAATGCTAAGTACAGCGGAAGGTTGTATTCATTGGTTTTCTCAATTAAGATTTTAAGCGCATGTAGATGGTCGATTGTGCTGTATCCTTTCCTGAATCCGGCCTGTTCCACTGGTTGGTAGTTATCAAGTTTATAGGTTAGTCGGTTGTTTATTATTCTTGTGAAGGTTTTATATAGTTGTGACAAAAGGGAAATAGGACGGTAGTTGTTTAGATCTGTTCGGTCTCCTTTTACATAAGAAAGGAGACCGAAAGGAAAGGAGACTTAAATAATAATTTTCATTAATTAAAAAAGATTACAACATTCCCTTTAGATACATCTCAATAAGATATAATAATAATACATGAACAATATAATATAATAAAAAATATTTCAATTAAAAAAATCTAAAATAATAATATTTCCCTATACTGGAATTTAACTTCATTCTGTTTTACCAATGAACCTTAACGACAAAAAGAATCTACTTTAACTTGTCAGCGCATTCGTTGTGATAAAACAGAACCTCACATTTAAACTTTCAAACAATCAAAAATTTAGTTATTGCCGACAATTCAAAGAATTAATTCCTTTTCAATGTAGTTACATTAGGTTTTCCGATTAACCTTGGGTACTTACACCTTTGCGTTTCAAGGTCAAAGCTACCATACATTTCCAACGGTAAATTTTTTTCACATAGTAACACCGTGTTGTTACTAGCTAAGTTTTTTAACAGTTTAACTCTACAATTCTAAGTTACTCTAAGATCACCAGTGTTTTTTAATAGATATGGTAGGTAGCTAATTATAATTTCTTCTCTATACTCATTAGAGTCTTTCTTGCAGATTCCAATATTTAAGAGTTTGCTAAATATATATATATATATATATATATATATATATATATATATATATATATATATATATATATATATATATATATATATATATATAGTATATTAGTGTAATAAGTTAATTAAATATAATGAACATTTGTATAGAAAAACAATTCGGGATTATTTAGGAAGTAAGAAAGTATTGTTTAAAATTTTACAAATAATTATATATGGTTGTAGCAGATAAGAATTCAAAGTTAATGTTAGATATAATGAATTGTATATTATTTTGTTCGAAGGAAATGCTATGAATAGATGTTATCTTTTACAAAGGGGCATTTGCCGGTAGCAAAACAAAGAAAGCTTAGTCGATATTATATCCTGGTAATTGGGGGAAAAACCAATTACAGTAAACACGCTTGATTTCTTGAAATTTAAAATTAGGAAAATTTGAAGATTGGTAGTGGGATAAATTTGTATGAATTAATGTTAATTGGCTAGAAATTACTTAGGGAGGAAAATAGGACGGTCGACTTGAAAATTGAACCTGAAGATTTGAATCATTGTGTTTTTAAAATGGAGAACAAGAAGTCCAGATTGAGAACAATGTATGAAAAAGAAGTATAAGTTTTTGTGTGTGAGTTTAAGCTGGTGAGCAGAATAGTTGAAGATTAATCGAGACCCAGGTAGATAACTCGAACTCCTTGTATCTGAAGAGACTCCTAAATCTGTAAGAAAACGAAAAAAAGTTACATAAAGTTTGTACAAGATAACCATTAGAGGCGTGAGACGCAATTTGCGGAAAGAGTCCCATTATTATTATTGTAAAACGAGTCGGAGGTGTTTTTTTTATTTGGTGAAAAACTGAACGAGTGCTGTTTTTTGTGTAACAGTTTTTGGAGGGAGGAAGTAGAACCACACGTGTTTTAGAAAATTGGACAGTATTTCAGGACGACAATCCGGAGATTAGGTCAGTATCCGTTGGGAGACATCGCAGAAAGAAGATAAAAAAGGCTAGTTAATTTGTTTGTGAAATAAGCGTTGTATGTACACCATTTATATTTTATTTAAACTCATATCATAAGGCAATTGATACAAAAGAATTGAATTCATAAGTCAGAAAATTTGCACATAATAAAATTTGTTTATTTTTAAGAAAGTTAATGAGAAAAATTTTGCAGTAAATTAAATAAATTGGTTTTAAAAGGGACATAACAGAATTAAGTTTTCTTTTGCTCTGAGGAATAGATAATTCAGTGTATACAATTTTATGTTGATATTTATACAGTGATGAGTGCTTTACCACTCGGATTTTTAACGTAAGAGATAGAAAACACAGTTACCTTGTGAAATAAAAAGAGATGAAACTCGTAGAGGTGGGAAATATACGATAGAAACCTATACTTTACATTATATTGCATTACCACCATCGATAGTCACACCTTTAGACGTTAGACGTGGCTATTTGACTTCAGTCATAATTACACGGATAACCTCAAAAATATTTTATTTTAATAATTTGTGATGTTAGAATAAATACTTAAATAAATTAAGAGATATTATAGTAAAAAACATTCATTAGTAGCGATTTTAAATTATAAATCTTTAAATTTATTTAATAATAAAAATAACTCAACTGAAATATTTGACTAAAATAAAGGTAGATATGTTCTGTCCGAAAACATTTAATGTATGTTGAATTGGTGTAGTAGTTAGGGATATTTTCTATTGACGAGAAAATTGGGATTCAATTCAAAAAAATAATAGAAAACATGATACATATTAGGTAACAAATTTTCGAAAAACTCATTATTTACAATTTATTTTTATTCCAATGTTATAAAACGGAAATACAAAATAATTCAAATTCAATTCATACAGTCTTTAGTTGTGAATGCAAAATAATCCGGTGAAGACTGTTTATATCAAATCCATCACTAAATTCTCAATGTTAATATCAATTCCTCTGTACAGGTAATGATTTTCAAAACAATTGACAATTGTAAATACGTTTATTTACAATATTTTTTTATTTTTGTAGAATTTTTACTTATTTAAACATTCTTTAAACGTTCTTTTCATTTTGAGGAATTTTTACTTTATTTTCGAAAGTACGACGGACACTTTTTTCAATAAGATATTTATGTTTAACTTTAAACACTTCTAATACTAGTAACGACTGACATAAATGTTCAAAAGCAAAACGATCTCTGCATAATTTCAAATTATTAAAAAAACACATGTAGGTTTTGAACTCTAATCGTCTGCACCGCAGTGTCGAATTCTTACCACTAATCCACGATGGATTGATAATTATTCCGTGACAAGAGTAATTTTTTAATAATTTCAGATGTTAGAATAAATGATTGAATAAATTAAGATATATTATAGTAAAAAACATTAATTAGTAACGATTTTAAATTATAAATCTTTAAGTTTATTTAATAATAAAAATAACTAAACTAAAATATTTGACTAAACTAAAGGTAGGTATGTTCTGTCTGAAAACAATTATTGTATGTGGAGTTGATGTAATGCTTAGACACGTGGTCTATTGACAAGAAGGTTGGGGTTCAATTCACAGATAAAATTTTTGTTTACTCAATCAAAAAATGATAAAAATGATGATACATATTAGGTAACAAGTTTTCGACAAACTCATTATTTACAATTTATTCTTATTTCAATTTTATAAAACGGAAATACAAAATAATTCTGTTTATGATTGTAATGACTGTTTTATATCAAATCCATTACTAAATTCTTAGTGTTAATACCAATTCCTCTGTACAGGTAATGATTTTCAAAACAATTAACATTGGAATGGATGCGCGCGAAGCGAAGCCTTTAAGCCATCAAATAATAACATATCGAGAAGTGTTTTTGCACGGTACACAGAAACTTTTTATTGAAAAAACAATTCGTGAAAATGGTTTTAACGGTCGAGGAAAAAGTGCAAATTGTTGTCTGGCATGTGAATGGATTCTCAGACAACATGATTAGACAACAATTTGTAAATATCTTTCCTAATTGGCCGGCTCCATAACGATCAACAATTCAATCTATTATACGTAATTTTTTTACTTATGGATCCGTGTTCGCTCCAAGAGGAGTTCGTAGACGAAGGGAGGTAAATCCAGATTTGGAACTAAGGGACACTTTGATTTGTGCAAGTATTGAGCAAAATCCTACCTAATCAACATCTCGTCTCGGAGAACAATATGGAATTTTAAGATTTAGAGCTGGTAAAATTTTGAAAAGACATGGATACCGACCCTATAAACTTCATAAATCCAACGAACAATTCCCTGGGGATCAATATAGATGTTTAGAATTTTGTCAAACTGCAATGGAAATGTCACATCAAGATGAACATTTTTTAGAGAACGTCTTGTTCACCGATGAATGTACGTTTTCATTGCATGGCAGTCACAATTTAATGAAAGCTCGGTATTGGTCCCGAGGAAATCCTCGTCAGATTTATGTCGCTCGTACCCAGCGTCCTCAAAAAGTAAATTTTTGGGAAGGCATAATAGGGAATCATGTCATTGGTCCATTTTTTATAGACGGTATGTTGACTGGGCGGAAATACTTGGAACTTTCAACTTGGTTTCAACACGATGGTTGTCCTGCACATAATTCTCGCATCGTCAGTGAATATCTCAGTGCAACTTTTCCTAATCGATTGATTAGTGGACACGGAGATATTTTTTGGCCTGCAAGATTACCTGATCTTGCACCTTGTGATTTTTTTATGTGGGGATATATCAAGTCCAAACTATATGGAATTGAAGACGATAGGCCTAATTCTCTCCAAGAATTAAGAGAAAAGATCTCTGATTCAATGAGAGGTATTAGTCCAGAAACATTAACTAATGTTAGACGAAACTTTTATAATAGATTGGGTTATTGTTCTGCTGCTAATGGAGGCTTATTTGAACATTTTTTGTAAATACATTGCATTAGAATAAAATACGTTTATTTAGAATATTTTTATAGAATTTCTGCTTATTTAAACATTTTTTGTAAGTACACTTATTTAGAACGTTCTTTTATGTTTGAAGAATTTTACTTTATTTTCGAAAGTACGACATTGTTTTTTCAATAAGATTTTCATGTTTTACTATAAACACTTCTAATAAAGACTGAAATAAATGTTTTATGATTTAAAGCAAAACGATATAATATCTGCATAATTTTAAATTTTTAAAAAAGTAAACTTCGTGTAGGATTAGAACCCTAAGCGCTGCATGAGTACAACGTGCCTTGAACTCTGATCCATCAGACTTTTATAATTCTTTAGTGACAGTTTGGGTTATTATTCTGATGCTAATGAAGGCTTATTTAAACATATTGTAGATACGTTTATTTACAATATTTTTTTATTTTTGTAAAATTTTTACTTATTTAAATATTCTTTTAATTTTGAAGAATTTTTACTTTATTTTCGAAAGTACGACGAATTAAAAAATGAAAATACGTCACACATACGACGTCAAACTGTCAAACATAATAATTATGACCGAGGTGATTTAGATCAAAGCTAACGTCCAAAGGTGTGAGGCTATCGATAGTCGTAATGTAATGTAAATTATAGGTTCCTATCGATTATTTCCCACCTCTACGAGTTTCATCTCCTTTTATTTCACAAGGTAACTGTGTTTTCTATCTCTTACGTTCAAAAGCCGGGTGATAAGGCACTCACCACTGTATATGGTATTGGAATAAATGGTGATTATTTTTAAAAGGTCATAAATTGTGTTAGAATATTTATTCCCTTTGTCTATCCTAAAGAAAGCCAGCGTTCAGGAAATAATAGAAGCCGCGAATTGAAAGTAAAATAAATTTTATTGTGTAGTAAAGAACCCTGACAAATTAAATATTATTTGATATAGTTTAATTCAATTAGAATTAACAAAAATTAAAACAAAGCAGATCATAATAATATATACGCGTTAAATAATTTTGGTTTTGAGAAAAATGATTATTTTGACAAGGTTTCGGCAAGGTTGCACTTGCCATTGTCAAGTCAAGTAGTAACGCTTATTGCTGGGGCTTGAAGTAGTCTACTTCACAGTAAAAAAGCAATAAAAAACGTTTTTTATTACACTAAACCACAGTAAAACAGCTAAACACTAAAAATAGATACTCTACCTGATTGTACTGTATATAGATAGTCTCATATTGTTGAGGTTGTTGCGAGTATCTCTGCTGGTCATGTTTCGATTTTAGGCTGAGTTGTCTAGAAGTAGTATCACAGGATCCGTCCCAATAGAGGGTATCAGTACTGAGAGACGTAGTGTAGCTATTGGCAGAACTCTCGCCTCCCAAAGTTGTCGGGACAATATTGCTAACTTCACTCGAAGTGCAGGAATGTAAACTACACTGACTTGTTAGGCCTGTTCCGATACGAAAGTATCTAAAAAATAAAATATATTATTTGTATGTAATTTTCCAAACAGTGAGAGATATTATTTTTACATTGGTAGTAATATAAAATAATGACATATTTATATTCTGCTAGCCTACAACCTAAATTATAAAAGATAGTCACAAGAGATCAAATAATAGGTGTTAAAAAGTAAGTACAAATAAGCATTTTATGAAAAATTTAAGCGTAACGTTGAAATACTAAAAACAGTCCTAACATAATTTGGAAAAATATAATTGGCTAATATGTTTCATATGACAAATTAAAAGATTTGGAAGATACTCTAAAGAAAATTAGGAGAAAACTAAAAATTATACGATTGCAAGACTAATCGAAATTTGCCAAATTAAAATCTAAATCAGAAGCTTAGGCCATTAAGTTGCTTGGAATAAATTCAACGAGAATAACCAACGCGAGAAAAAAGAACACCGAAACTGACACATTAATACTGAAATCTACTTCTTCTTCTTCCTCCTCTTTATAAGCAATTGTTCTTGTTAATTGGCGGAGTAATACCTCCATATTTTGCGCGGTCGTCTAATACTTCTTCTGTCGATTGGTTACTTATCTCTTGCTATTTTGACGACAATGGGGCCCTTCCTTCTGCATATGTGGTTATTCCGTTCTTTTTTTCTATTTTGTGTCTATTCATTTTTATACTGTACGTTACATTTTCTTCCAATTTCTCCATTTCTCTTTTGATCTCTCAGTGTGTTTTCTGTAATTCTTCTCAGTACTCTCATCTCTGCCGTTTCCTGTAGCCTTTGCGTTCTGTGTCGGGTCTTGTTTTTGAGGCATATGTAATTATTGGTCTTACATTGGCTTTATGAATTCTTGACTTCATCTTAGTGTTGATGTGTCTGTTTCGCCATATAGTGTTATTAAGGCATCCTGCCAGTCTATTTGCTTTTTGTACTTGATCTTTCACTTCTTTGTCCAGGTCTCCATAGTTGGACAGTGCAATTTTTAGGTATTTTAGTCCCATTACTTGTTCAGTACGGATGCAATTTCTATTTTACAACTGATTGGTTCTTTGCTGACTATTATTGTTTTAGTTTTCTGAGATGGGACTGTCACATTAAATTCTTTTGCTCTTATATTAAATCTGTGGACCGATCTTTGCAGAATATGTTAATCTTGGTCTATCTATATTATTATATATATATATATATATATATATATATATATATATATATATATAGTATTTTCATTTTTTTGTTTTCCATTCTGTATGCTCTCCTTTGTTAACGCTTTTGATGATTTCATCCATCTGTAGAATCGCTACCTAGAAATAGGTAGCGAAATAATCCCCTTGTCTTATTTCGCTACCTATTTCTAGAGGTTCTGTAAGTTGTCCATCTATTCTGACTTACATTTTATTGTTTTGGTAGATATTTTGGATAGTTTTGTTTTATTTAGGGGAACTTCCCTATTATACAGAAGATGGATTATATCTTTGAGTCTTACTCTGTCAAATGCTTTCTTTAAGTCAATCAGAAACATAAATGCTTTTCTATTATAATCTAGCGATTTCTCAGTAATTTGCTTTATAACGAATATTGTATCTGTACATTATCTTCCACTACGAAAACCCTGTTGTTCATCTGCTAAACTTATCCTCTGATTTATTAGCACTTATAAAATTTTAGTTTTAAGTTTAAGCGTAGTATTTAACAAGTTTTTACCTCTGTAGTTTTCTGGCTATTTCTAATACTGAAATAAAATCAAGAATTTATACTACGAGATCAGTCACTATAATTTCAATAATTACGTATGCATCAGAAACAAGACTCGATACAGCCACAGCACAGAAGCTATTAGAGACGGTAGATATGACAATAATGAGAAGAAAGAAGTATGTTGGAATATTAAATGCGAAGTGAGAAGATTAGAAGGAAATGTAATATATAAAGAACAAACGAGTGGTTTGGAGTGGTGTGGAGTGGTGTGGCGTGGAGTAAAGCGGAGTACAGTGAACAAAACGAAAGTATGTAATAAACACCTATGTATTTCAATTTCAAATTTGTTAATCTTCTACCGTCAATGTTCAGGCCTTTCTCTTCCCAGTTAAGTTTTTTACAAGCATATTCTAGTACTGCGGTAAACAGTTTAGGCGATGAGGTATCACCCTGTCGGACTCCTCTGCCGATTGGGATAGGATCCGTGTTTTCATGTAGTTTCAACGACATAGCTGCGTTCTTGTATGTATTGTAAATTAACCTTATATAGGGGTAGTCAATGCGACATGCTTGTAGTGCTTCCAGGATTTTGTCAAATTCTACTGTGTCAAAGACCATCGTTACTATTCTTGTACGGAGTTTGTATAGGTGACTAAGAAGACTTATAGGTCTATAGTTTTCTAATTCATGGGGATTTCCTTTTTTGTACAATAGAATTACCTGAGTATAGTGCCATTTGTCGGGTATATTACTGTCCAAAAGGCACATGTTAAAAAGGTTTTTTATTTTTTTAAGTAGGCAAGTGCCTCTGATTTTGATTGCATCAGTAACTACACAATCTTTGCCTGGAGATTTGTTATTCTTAGCTTTTCTTAGGGCTAGTATATTTCGTCTACTGTGATTTGCGATAGTAGTTCTGATCCTTGATTGACAATGCTGTTTTTCTTTATTAATATTTCTGGTATTTGATCTTCTCCGCTATTTACTTTGTGTTGGCTTGTGTACAACAATTTGTAGAAGTTTACAACTATTTTAAGAGTTTCCTCTCTGTTGGTTGTAAGATGACCATTTCTATCTTTAATCTTTATTATCTTCCTTGTCTCCGTTCTTAGTCTTTTTCTCAATACTTGTATACTTCTATTGTTCTCAATTGTATGTTCGATTTGTTCTTGGTTGTATTTTCGAGTGTCTTGTCTAACAGCTTTGGATATTTCTTAATTTTTGTAGTTCGTCGGCTTTAGTTCCCATCTCGCTTCTCATTACTCTTCTTTTCTGCATTAATTGCCTAATATTTTGGCTAATCTTCTCTTCTTTTTGAGTTCTAGGACAGAATTTGTTTTGACTTTAAGATGGATAGAATATTGAAATGATATTATTTTGGGATTGAATTGTTGATAAGATAAGAAGATGAGAACATGTAGAGATAAAGATATTATTAAGTAGTGGAATCGATCCCGTATAGATGTAAATACGCGTATTCCAATAAGAGCTGACATTTATTCAGTCTATTTTGCCAAAACACCATAGATAGATATAGCATACAACAACACGTGTAAATGATAAAACTGTTTTATCAAAATGGGTGTTCTATTCGGGCAACATTCTGCGAGCTTCGTCCATTTTTCGGTCGCCGTAATCGTCCTAATGGGAGGACTATTCGCAGTCTTATGGATAAATTTTAGTCCAGTGGTTTTAGAAACAATCAACCAACACCCTTACGTGGCCAAAGCTCATCTCTCACAAAAACATCGTCGCTGTCCGTGAGAGTATGCGAGACAATCTGAAGCAGTCAATTTTACGTCGTTCTGAAAAACTTAGCCTTTTACAGATCACAACTGACCCAGGAGCTGCAAGAAAACGAACATATACAATGGCGTGTATTCGCTGAATGAGCTCAGGAGCACTTGGAGACTGACCCTAAATTTCATCGAAAAATCATCTTTAAAGATAATTATAGCAGTAATCTTAAAAGAAACTTCTGTTTAGCTAAATGTTAAAAGAATCTTTTATTTTAGCTTAGGATGTTATTAATATGTTCGCGGCGGGAATTGTAATTATATACATTGACATTAATTTTCTTTTTTTTTATTTTTTTACATTTTCAACTATTACTGTATAAGTATTACTAAAGAGGATCATCATCATCATCATTATCAGTAGCTCGACAACCCTTTCTGGGTTCTGGCTTGTTCTAGGATTTTCCGCCATTCTATTCTGTTCCTTGCCTTGTTTTTCCAGTTGGTAATCTTAAGTGTTTTCAGATCTTGATCCACTTGTTCCATGTATGTAAGTTTAGGTCTTCCCTTTGACCTTCTCCCTACTGGTGTTTGTCTCATTATATGTTTTGGCGTTTCAGTCTCCAACATCCGTTCAACGTGGCCCATCCAGCGCAGACGTCCGATCTTTATGGATGTTATGATCTCGGCTATTTTCTTTATTTAATGTTACAGTTAAAGATAGGTTTACGAAATTTTACATGAAATATGTCTATAATGTTCTGAAGAATGCAAAAATTGGATATTAGGGAAACACGAGGCGAAATGGACCTATGATTCTTCTCTTTAAGCTTTTATCTCAAGTATTTCGTGTAACGTATACAAACGTTGAAATAAAAACAAACATTTCTCTGGCGCTAACTTCTTTTTCATATTATAGAGCTATTATACGAGCGCTCATGCTGTCGCATTGATGACGCAGAAAACAAGGAGTATAATTTCCAAGTTATACATAACTGTAGTTGCGTGGCGTTGAGATCCCTTTTAAGCGTTGCCAGCGCTACATATAACGCCAGCTCCACACGTGGGGGCCAACGTTGATCTCAACAGCGTTCATCCAATGTGTGTACTGACAAAACTATGTTGGAGCCAATGTTGGCGCCAACGTTTTTATGACTTGCTCCAACGTTGGGAGTTTTCCGTAGACTGTCGGTTTTTGCGTACGCATCAAAGGGATTGGGGCCAATACCGATGTTGCCGTTGATGCCGACCACACACTGGCGCTACAGCAGTGTTCCAATAAAATTAGGTACCTATCTAATTTTGGACAATTTAGCAAAAGAAAATAAATCAATGACAAACCACAGTTTATAAAAAGAGTCCTCGTCTTCTTTTTTCTTTTAAAATGTTTGTGCTGCAATTTTACACAGCACTCTTTTTAGAAAATAAAAATTACTTATCGAAGAAAATTTCCATTCCATGACGGCATTAGAAAATAAATTTAAAAAATGTAAAAATCGATCTTCGGCCACCTGAACCACCCCCGTTGAGTTGTTTAGAATTAACACTCCGATACACGTCGGTGGTCTATCAGAACGGGGTTTATGCTCAAAGGGATATTTGTTACATACATAAATAATATACATATCTGTATATTATTTATGTATTTCAGGTTCTTTCAGGCTCCCAACAAAATGTACTTATCTAAATATGTTACAAAAGTATATGCTTTTAATTTTGAAATATAGATGATTTTGTCCTAATAGACAGACCACCGTCTTGTGGTCATATAACTTTTAAAATATGTACTTCCATTCGGCTGTAGATTAAAGTCACGTTTGATGCAGAGTATAGCCAAAATATAAGGCTAAGAAATTTGGGACTTGAGTTAATAAAACAATAAATGAGATTCAGAGCCTCGACAGGTTTACACTCATATATTCACTCTGCAGGTGTCAAATACGGCAGCTTTAAAGATCTAGTAGCTTTAAGTAACGCTGAAGACAAAGACACAGAACACAGTTGACTCAACGTTGGCTCCATTGGATCCCATGTGTGGAGCCGGCCTAGGACGCTAGACGATCAATTATATTAAGCAATATTGCGAATTGTGCAATATAGTTAATTGTCTACGGCTTATATTGAAAGAACGTAAATTTCTTAAATATTATTTCTCCACATTTCTCTATCATTTGTTTATGGTTATGGCATTATATGCTTGGTGTTTTATTTATTGTTTTTTTGTTTGAGTGATAACGTCACCAATTTCATTTATATTGGCTTCTTGGATCTCTGTCGACCCATCATTAAAAATTTATTGTCGATACTTGGATTTCATAAGTTTGTTTTATAGAATTCTCTATAAAATTATTCTGTTTTTTTTTTAATATTATCTTGGTGGTATTCTATTTATTAATCTTTATTGTTCAGGGCAAGTATTTTTAATTTTTTTGTGCTTGTAGATTTTTATATATATTTTAGACCACAAAAAGAAGCATTACCTCTAGTACTACCTTAAAAATAGGTTGCAAGTGGTCTAATTACGTTATCTGAGTGTACACCTACATTGGAACTGTATTTCTCCCGATCCGATATCGCCCGACGTCGGCCGACGTCGGATTGAAAACAAACTCAAGGTTTTAAATGATAGTGCCTATACTGCTTCGTCATGGAAGCAGTGTAGGCACTATGATTTAATACTTTGAGTTTGTTTTCAATCCGACGTCGGCCGACGTCGGGCGATATCGGATCGGGAGAAATACGGTTCCAATGTAGGTGTCCACTTACTCGTCCGAGTACAACAGGACGTACAAAAACCACCTAGTAGTGACACATTTTGCAAAAGAGTGTACTATTAGGAAGTGTTCTACTAGATTTTCATAAATTATACCCTAGGTGGCGCTCTTCGTCCTAATCTTTGCCGCAGTAATTAGAAGCTAACCTCCATATTTCTGTTGGATCACTGAAGTGTTTGCTATTTTGTAATTTTCATATTATTTAACATTTTTTAACTTTTACTGTTGGAAAGTACTCGTAATGTTTATTTATATAGTACAAGCACTTTTTAATATTGTTGTTTTTATGTTACAAAATAGACACGTACTCATTTGAATATAATGGGTATGTATGATATCAAATATATGTTTATTTGGTTTTTTATTCTGTCAGGTTGAATATTTGTATCGGAATCGATTTTCAAGAATAGCCGCCTATGGGTCCCATTGGATTTTATGGAAAACGTTATAAAACACTCACTTTAGCTTCCGATGACCTAGCGACTTCCACTCATAAAGATGTATCTGTGGTAGTTATTCTTCCTGAAGTTGACTATCAAACTGACAATGAGGACATAGATGAGGATAATCTTCAGACCTAAAGCTTTCCAAATGATGTTCCCGGAGAAATAGAGGTTGATTACATAAGTGATGAATCTGACAGCGACGAAGAAGACAATCTTCGCCTTGTTATTAAAAGAGAAAATTTACTGAAGGGTCAAAATAAAACCAAAGAATCTGACTGGACGTAAGAAATTACTATTAATTTGACATTTATGACAGATTACAAGGGTCGTCTGGATGATATGAAAGAGCAAATCCGAGGTAATCTCCTATCGAACTATTTGAAAAATGTTTCGACAATGAAATTATTGAATATATTACAGAACAGACTTTTATATGCCGTTTAATACAGCAATTATCAATTTCATGTAACGCAGGAAGAGATAAAGATATTTCAGGCTATTTTACTTTTCACTGGATACTATAGATTGCCACTAGAATGCAATTATTGGTGTTTAGATGAGAATCTTTAGGTTTCCCTCGTGTCTAATGCAGTTTCAAGAAACTGTTTCCAAGAAATTCAAAAATACCTGCATTTGGCAGATAATTTGAAAATTTATACAAGGGGCAAAATGTATAAAGGCCTCTAATGAACGAACTTAATAAGAAATTTTAACAACTTGGCATATTCCACGAAGACTTATTAATTGATGAAGCGATGATAAAGAATTTTGGAAATCACTCCTATAAACAGTTCTTTTAAAAACGCTTAATGTCTTTGATGTGCTTACTGATTACGAAGCATTTTTTGACAATTATTTTATTAGTTACAATTTGATGCAAACTTTGAAAGAAAAGTGCTTTAGAGCAACAGGCACAGTACCTAAGTGAAAAGTATATAAAAAATGTCCTTTATCACCTTCAACTGTAACGAAAAAGAAGTGGATATTTCGTGGATATTTCGAATATCGCTTTGATAAAATATGTTTACTACTTTTTGTAAAATGTAAGGAAAACAATGTGACCACAATGGCATTGTATTAAAATAGCATTGTACCACTTTCAAAAGTGAAACGTTGGTGTGCTGCTGCCAAAGGAAAAATTGATGTACTCCAACCACAAGTTTTCTCAGCATACAATGCTTTAATGTCCGGTGTTGAGATATTTTACCAATCGGTTAATAATACCGAGTCAGTATACAATGAAAGAAATGGTGGTGGTATATTTTTATTCATATGCCCAACTCGGGTCTTGTTAACTTGGAGAAGTTACAGATATTAGCTGGAAATAACGAAATGGTTCTTCTGACTTCTCAACAAGATGTAGTACGCCATTATTTAAGAACTTTGGGGAAATCTACTGATTCTATAAAACGACTAGCAGGATCTATACCAATTAGTCTGAAAATGAATGAAACGATCATTTTACAAAGAAAACAAACAACTTCGATGTCGCTTATGTCATCAAAGAGTACGTTGGATTTGTATAAAGTGTAAAGTTACTCTGTGTTTCATACTCGTTAGATTATAATACAGGATATACCCAAGTATGTACATACCTACAGTGACTCACAGCTTAAATGATGCAGTAGCTACTTAATAAAATTAGCTTAGAAAAAAATTATATACTAAAATGAAATTACTACAAATCTTTTAAAATAATAAAAGCTATTTTTTCGGTTTCAAATTTACCATACTTAAATAACAATAAATATTTAATTATTTTAGGTATGCTTGTGATGTCACAGCTAAAATCATGCAAACTTTAAAACAAGAAAACTAACACAGAAAACCAACTGTACACATTAAAAAATGATTGCTAATATTTTGTAGGTCCTCCTTCATAATCAGTTACAGCCTGCAGTTGTCTAGGCATTGGGGAACTACTCTGGGGAAATTGCGTCCCCAGCTTCAGTAATCTTTATTTTCAATTCATTTCTATTTGATATTGGGGCACTATTTACTTTATTTTTTAATGTTAACCATACATTTTCAATAACATTCAATTATGGTGACTGGGCGGGTGTAGTATAAAGCAGCCAAGTTCTAACCCGATATGACGTGTGTTTTGGATCATTGTTCTGATAAAGCCGGTAATTGTTATTAATACCTAATTTTTGAGCACCAGCGGAGAGATGTTGCCTTAGTATATACGAGTACATGTATTGGTTCATATTTCCTTCAATAGAATGCTTCAAATGCATGTTACGTATTCCTGCAGATTATATACATCTCCACATCATCACACCACCTCCACTGTGCTTTACCGTGGCTTTCATATTTTTTAATTTTAGTTCTTCATTCGCTTTATCCACACCGATATTTTTCCATCGGACCCGAACAAGTTTATTTTGGTTTCATTAGCAAATATTACTGAATTCCAAAAGTTTAAATCTTTGTTAATATGCTGCCTAGAGAACACGCCTATCTAATGTCCCTATTTCTTTGGCTAATAAAATGTTTATTTCTAGCAGTTACATCATATAGGTTATTCTTTTCTAATTTCCGTCTAATTGTTTCGGGGTTACATTGTTTTCCAAACTGTCTTTTTACCCCATCTCGCAGTTTTGGTGCACTTTTTGTAGGATTATTTGGTATTCTCTGAAAATCCGTCTTTTCTCAAGTTCAATAAAAATCTTATTTGGAGCTAACCTTGATTTCTTTTCAATTCTCTTTTCATTTCGGTAACGTTCAATAATGCGCTGAACTGTTGATGAACATTTTACCATTTTAGATATAACTTTTTGGCTATATCCGTTTCTATGAAGAGTAATAATTAATTTTATTTCACTAACTGTAATTTCCCGGGCCATTTTTTAATAATTTTGTTATTTGCCGATTAGATACTTTGAAATGTCTTATCTTATCTGCATCATTTTAGCTTCTTGTTCTTCTACTTCTTGGAGATCTTTCGATCTGTTTAATTCTGAAGCTGCCTCTGGTTAATTTCCTGAGAGGTAGATTGCCAACTATCCCTCCATCGTTAAGGTAGTCTTCCGGGAGGTCTTGAACCGAGCGGGTTGTTTTCTAGGACAATTTTTGGGAGTCTATTCTCATCCATTCGTCTTACATGATTGTACCATATCCTCTTATGCTGCCTTCCCCAACTTACAATATCTTGAATTTTGCACTGCTCTCTAACGTTTGTATTTCTCACCCTGTCTCTTCTTGTTTTACCCACTATTGTTCTAAAGGAGAGCGCCCACCAAACTGGCATGGCAAGTGGCAAGTAGCAAGTAGCACTCGTCTAGCATGTTACGTAAAATGTCACTAATGAAAACGAATGATTCAGCGCACACCAAAATGACAGTGACATAATTCATTCTAATCAGTCGTTTCCACTGGTTACATTTTAAGTAACATGCTAGACGCGTGCTACTTGCTACTTGCCACTTGCAACGTCAGTTTGGTAGACACTCTCACTTAGGGTTTTTATTTCGGCAACCCTTATCATCTGTTTTGTTGGTATCTTCGCGCACTTCTATGCCATATGTTATGGTCGGTCGTATGCCAGTCTTGTAGATTATAATTTTACTATCTGTGCGCATATACAGATTTGACCAGATTATCTCCCGGAGACATCCTGACCATGCGGATGCTTTGTTGATCTGACTTTTTGGGTCATTTACTGGGTCGTGTGTGCTTGATATATCTGAATTGCATCACCTGTTCTATGGGATTGTTCTCAACCACTAACTTACATCTGAGCGGATCTTTTGCTATTGTCATACACTTAGTTTTTTTTTTTGGTAGAAATGATCATATTTAGTTGGTGGCTAATTTGAAAGAACTGAAAGAGCTGTCTCTGAAGATCATCTTCTAATTCGGCAATAATTGCTGCATCATCTGCGTAACAAACCATACCAATTCCTTTGTTGCCCATTATGTATCCGAATTTGAGAGATTTTACTTTGTTTATAATTTTGCCTATGAGTAGGTTAAACACTAAAGATGCAAAACCGAAACAACAGACGCTGTCGAACATGCATTGAAATTAAAATGGAAATGGGCTGGGCATAACGAAAATTATCAGGATGGAAGATGGAATAAAGAAATTGGCCGCTGGAGACCATATACTGCAAAAAGGTCAAGAGGTCGACCGCAAATGAGATGAAAAGATGACATTGAGCAAAGCGCAGGTCCAATGTGGAAAAGAAAAACAGAAGACAGAGACAAATGGAGACAAATGAGAGAGGCCTATATTCAACACATAAATAGATTTTGGCTATAGATAGATAGGTTAAACACGAAGGGGCTTAAACTGTCGCCTTGTCTAATTCCTACTGGTGTTGAAATATTTTCAGTGAATTTGTCTCCTGCTCTAACTTTGGTTACATTTTTGTTATTTAGGTTATGGACTATCTTTGTTATGTTGGTCGGTGTTTTATTTTGTTTTATTTTATTTTATTTTGTCTATATATTTAGAATGTCTCCCAGGCGAACCCTGTCAAACGCCTTCGTCAGATCAATGAAGCAAATATACGCTGGCATGCCGCACTCTATAGTTTTTTCTTTTATTTGTTTTATTATTTATTATTTTAACTGTGACATCAAAATCATACATAAAAAAATTAAATTTTATTGTTATTTAAGTATGGCATATTTGAAACCCTTAAAATAGCTTAAGCAATTTTAGAAGACTTGTAGTAATTTAATTTCAATATGTAATTTTTTTTCTAATAAATATTGAGCCGCTGACATAAGCTAGTTTTATTGAGTAGCAACTGCATCATTTAAGCTGTGAGCCATTGTAAGTATATTGTAAGAAAACATTTTCACTTTTGCACAATGTTTTATATTTTTGACTCCCGATCAGCCCAATGTACTTGTATGAGTACACCTACCTTTTGCCAAAAATTAGATTTTTTTATGTCAAATATCAATGAAATTTTGCTATTTAACCAAGTTTAACAAAGACATTCAAAAAAAAATTGTACCTATTCCCTAAAAAAATGTGTGGGTTAAGAATATCTGAGCTATAACTAAAACAGAGGATCTAAGATGGGTGTGGTAATGGTAGTAATTGGCAGGATTAGGAAAAATATTAAAGAGTACGTAGAGGAAGAAGGACAAAAGAAGTAAATGACAGAAATAGGAAAATGATTCGAAAATTTATAATTGAATACCTGCAGAAAGACGCAGGTGTTTCAGAAAAGAGCAAATAAGAGTTGTAAAATAAGGGTCATAAATTAAAGCAGTAATATAGAATTATAATAAATAATCCAAAATATTATTAACTGCGAGCATATTTACCGTTTAGGAACTGTGAAAGTTTGGGGCTCAGGTCCGGTTTGTGACGATTGGGAATGTGGTCGAGATCTAGGTTGTTGTGGTTCAGTTTGGGTTTCCTCAGTCTTGGAGTCTCTTTTTCTTTGTTCTTTTTGGCTTCGCGATCTTCTTCTACCAGTGGGAACGCATCTTGGATCACAACAAGGACTAGCCAAGTCGTAAGCATCTAAGCTAAAATGTACCTGGTTGTTAATTCCTTGGAAAATGAAGGTAGGATTAAGAAGGTGAATGAAGGTAGGATTAAGAATTTACTTAAAAACTGAGGAAATAAAGAACATTATGGTTTCTTAAGTTGGATTAGGTTGTTTTCTAATACTCAAGATACCTATTTTCATAACTATTAAAAAAATGTTTATCAATATCGTACCTATTGTTGTCTCCGTTGTTGGATCCAGATTGCATGCATGGGTTGCACAGCTGGCCAGCATACCGCTGACATAGAACGGGAGGCTTCTTTGGTTTGTCCATACGGGTCTGACTAGCTCGAGTCTGTTTTTGATCACAGGGCGTTTTTACAATCAGATTGTGCTGATCTTTGTAATGAGGCTGCTCAAGGGTTAGAAGGTATTCTCCACTGCTACTTGTCGAAGGATGTAAAATGTATCTAAATTAAAACTGCCAATGAGCTTTGGATTCCAAAAGATAAGTATGGAAGTTGCCTACGTTTTCTTTATGAAGCGAACATGCGACAACCTAAGAATAACTTTGAAAAGCTTTGTGGTTTAACGAGACATTCTAAACAATTTATTGCGAAAGTTAACTAAAGTTTATCTTATAAGAGAGTGAAAAAGTGCAGCATCAAATAGAAAGATATATAAGAAGGGAACACAAAAATTAAAGCCAAAGCAATGCTTATATCTTTATTTAAAATTAAAGAAGAAGCTCTTATATCACAAATATTAAATATGTTATCACAATTTTTTATTAATTCTACTAGCATGCGACCGTACAGAAGTGCAAATTCAGTAGTTAATCATTATGTGCAAATGGTAATTGTGTGATTTGGGACAGGTACTTTATGATTTACGATACAATATACATACATATATAGACTGAACAAAAAGTCTACAAAGGCCTAATTATCTCTTAAATGGAGGGTCCGAATTGTACAAAAACCGGGATACACTTATTGTGTATCTGTATATTGTGTTATTTGATGCTTCCTAATAGCATGGGCCACTTTGGTTTTTTAAATCTAATACTCTTTATATTGTATTATTATTAGAATCCTTACTTTAATACGAGTTTAACCATACGTAACACTGAGTATTTTATCTAGACTCGAAGGTCATAATAAATAAAACTTTCAGTGCCAAATAGTTTTGAAGTAATTCAGTAAATATATAATGTTGTGATTTTTACATCAATTTATAGAACTAAAAGTAGCTTGACGTTTATTGTAAAATAAATTGTATTAATAATCAAAGCTGACAGTTGCTTTTATGTTTTTAAAAGCTCTACAATGAAGATGGTTTTTAATGAAAAAGAGCGAATAACTTGTTTAACGATACTTTTCCAATCCATTTGACGGTACAAATGACATGATAATTTAACAAGTAGATCAAAAACTGTTATGAATTTTAACTTTAACATTAAATGGAGAGTTTCGTTGAAGGTTTACATACATCCTTGCGCAAAGGATGTATGTAAGTCATTCCTTAGTTGTGCATGTATTACATGAGATTTACCGGACGACGGATTGGTAGATTGGGTAGTATGGCAAAGAGTTATCGATGACACGATATTCATTTCTGGAAAAAATATGAAAAAATTTTATAGACACATTTTACCATCGCACAGAGTGGTACTCTACATAAAAAACTGGCAAAAACGAAAATTTGAAAAACTAGCCTTTCTGACCGATTTTTGTCTCCCAAGCAGTCAGTTAGTTATATGTGATGTTGTCACCGCGGGGGAACAAATAGGGGTCTAACATCCTACTATTGCCTCCGGGTGCTCTGTAGAGGGGTTCGGAGACGTCAACGAAAGCACCTCTACCCAAGTCTATTTACAGGATAGTATAGACTTGTGAAGTTTCGCTTCTGATCTTTTTGAAAAAGACGAGCTATTTCTTACATGACTTAGTTTTCTACAAGTCGAAATAAATATCAGGTTCGTGGTTCTTCGATGACTTGCCTTGATAAAGGCAAGATATTTCTTACATGACCAAATAGTAGTCGAAATAAAACACCAAGTTTAAAATTTAATAAATACTCAGCCACAGAGTATGGAAAGCTAAAAAGGAAGCAGAGCCCCGAGAGCACTAAGCTCTCGGAGAGCCCGTGAAGGACTGACCTGGTTGACCTGAAAATCGCCTATTTTTATACACGCTGAAGTAGTAATAAATAGGGATTTCCAGGTCAGGGACCAATAGGAAAAATGAGGGGCGGGGCGATGCGTCTCGAGCGCGAACTAGTCGCGTCCGAGAACAATGTCATCTGGCAATATCTCCTTCTCAAATATCCTAACCAAACAAATTTGACAGCTATCACTTCCTAACACGTTTTGGCTACGTTTAATTTTGCGATTTTACTACACTTTTTTGTACGATTTGTGATTTCGTTATTCTTATAAGTAATTCAAGTAATTTTTGTAATAGCGACAGTTACGAATATGCCAGAAGAAAAGTAAACTTAATTTGGCCAACTTTTTATATAACATACCACTGTGTGCATCGTTAAGGATACTGAGAATGGAGAACATTTTGAACACCTGATTAAATAGGTAGACATAATATAGCAATGTAGTAAACTTTTAATTATTATGATCAAATTTAGTTGCACATAGTGTGAGTCAAAAAGTGTTTCGAGAGGATTAGGCGTTTCCAGACTTTGGTCGTATATTGAGCCGAAATGCAAGGAACTGAACATATGCAATCTTACGTTGAACTTAATATCAACAAATGTAGATGCTTTAATAGCAGCGAATATACAATAATTATATAAGCATCTATAGTCGTTGATATTGCTTTTAACTGAGAATAAGAAGGGGCTTATATTACCATTATATACCATTTACAAGGGGCTTATACAACAACCAGGATCCCTCTTCCAAACTTATTTTTATATATGGTAAACGTGAGGGATACGGCGCGTTCTCAATTTCTTTCAAATTCTGCATGCTAGCGCGGGAAAGGTTTTGAGAAACGGTAGTACCCACCATTGCCACCAGATGAAGCATGTCTAAGTTGGTGTATAACTTAGAGTAGGGAATTTTACACGTCAAAATGACGTTGACGTGTAAAATTCCCTACTCTAAGGTGTATAGCAATCCGTCGTGAAGGGAGCAATTAGAAAGGCCCAAGGAGTGTCTATGGCCCGCTCGGATGGCATGGTAAAGGAAGAAGTGAATGATTATTTCAATTTGTTAAAAAAGACGTTAGAATCGTCAAACCTCTTGAACAACTCCGGAAATATTTACAATGTAGATGGGTCAGGTTTGCAATTGAACAACCCCCCGCAAGAAGTTATAGTGGCCAAAGGCAGCAAGGCAGTTTAAGAGCGGCAATCAAAAGAACAAGGAGAGACAGTGACAATTGTTGCCTATTGTAATGCAGAGGGAAGTTTTTACCTCCCTACGTAGTGTTCGACGGTCTATACAAACAACAAGTGTGACTCGATAATATGCCTAACGGTTCTGAAGTGGTGATGGGTGGAAAATCAGCCTACATAAATGAAGACCTCTTTAAAAATTGGCTGGAGAACCACTTTATTCCAAGGAAGGCAGCTGGTACATGCCTATTACTGCTCGACGGACACGAATCTCACACTAATTTGCCGGACATATTAGAGATAGTGCTGGAAAATGATGTCCACTTTCTTTGCCTTTCCAGCCACACGAATCATTACTTACAGCCTCTCGATCGATTGTTTTTCAAACCGTTGAAGGCCTATTACCGAAGTGCAGCTATCGAAGGGGGAAATGCAAATCCTGGAAATAAGATAGAACGCAGGCACTTCGGCCAACTTCTACAGAAAGCCTGGTCACAAGCTGCAACAATGTCTACGGGTTCAGCAAGCTTCCGGGCCTGCGAGGTGTTTCCATTCGCGTCCTCCTCTATTCCTGATTACGCTTACCTACAAGAAACCTTGGAGTCCAACTCTATGGACAAGGACGACAAGAGTCTGAGGCTTTTGTGGATCTTCAGGATCCAAGGCTGAGCTTAGCCTTGAATCCTGAACCCAGCACATCTGGTTCACTCTCACTTAATAATCCAAAGAAGAAGCCTACTGACCCACATTCTCATAAAACCACAAAAGCAACTCCTACGAAACTTCTACAAATTGTTTCACCAATACCAAAACGTGATGCTCCTGCCGTAGCGAAAAAGAAACAGCATGCTCAACTTTTGACAACGCCTGAAAATATATAAGCTAAGAAGGCCAAACGAGCAATCAAAATTGCAAAGCAGGAGAAGACATTCAAGCTTCAAAAGTCAGCAAAAAAGAAGATCTTACTAAAAGAAGAATTGCCATCATCATCTAGAGGCGAGTGGGATGAAAAATCCTCCGATGATGAAATTTTAGATGAGGAAGATTTTCTCCAATGTGTAACGTTGTTAACGTCGATGACTACGTATTGCTTGAGTTTCCAGGAAACAGCAAGCCATTATATTATGTGAGCTTAGTCATTAGCATCAATAATGATGGCGTGGAAGTTAACTTTATGAAGGAAGAAAAGGTTCAATTCGTCATTTCATTCCATCGGCATTGTCTATATGGAACAAATTAAGAAAATCCTTCAATTTGAAGACACTTCAATTTTGTTGTTAAATTTGCTAACACCATGTCAATTGTGTAGACAGTTTTATTTCACCTCATTTAATTAAAAGTTGCAAAGTTAATCACTCTGAGTTTGTATTTTTGGTTTTCATGTAATTTACCATAAGTCATATCCCCAACACGCAGTGCTTCATATTACCCCCCCCCCTCCCTTGTCGGAAATATGACGCAATAGTTGACTATTTTTGTTTTTTTTTAATTAAAGTAATTTTTATTGTATCTGCCAAATCGCCAAAACCCCGAATTGTGCGTCATATCCCCTACGTTTACCTTATGTGTTTTTGTCCACATCTTTCTGTCCTTGCTGTAAAAGTTTTTTTTTTTCGAAATTAAATATTTTTTAAAAAATTATCTACGTCTATAAATTATTGTAGTAGACATTATAGAGTATTCGACATTTTTTGCCTTGCAAGCTGTGTTCTATGTTCATTTCTTCCAACTCTATATAATCCATCACATAATTACACAATAAACTAAAATTTGCTAATTCAAGCTAAGTTTTCACAAAACACAAATATACATATATAGTGCGATCAAATGTCCTTTTGTTGTAAATAAGTAGAAAATATAGAAAATGAGCTCGATAGAGGCATGCGTAATCGCGTTTCTACAGTCCTTACCTATAGCGCGAGTCTAGGTACTGATAAGCAAAAGCTAAGGGAGGGGTAACTTGTTTCTGTTGCTGCGCAACTTTTGCCACATCTTCAGTCGATACTGTCGGTCTACAGTAGGAATATGTTGTCTGTGTGGGTGTCGGTGGACCACCGTTACTAGCTTGAGAGGCTTTTTTCCTTGCAGGAAGACTATGTGTTTTCCATTTTCCTTCTAACAGCTGACGTTCGCGTATGCATAGACGTTCTAGCTCTTCCATTTTGTTTTGAAGAATTCTTTGCAACTGGATATATCGCATGTGCAGTTCAACCTATAGAATATGAAAGTAAATTAGAATACAAATAAAAATACAAATACTAAAAATAACTACAGGGAAGACAAAATGTTTAGCCATCACATGAAATTTAAATCAAGGCATTTCTTTATACAAGTTGGGGAAACAGTAATTACCCTTGTCCTTTTACGGTATTTTTTTTTTAATGAAAATCTTTATATCTGCTTGTGAAAATTGCCTATTTTATCCATTAGAATTTATTCCATTAAGTCGAGAAAATGCTATCAGCCAAGTGACCGCTGCCAGAGTCGATGACGATGATGATGGAAAATGTCATAAAACGAGGCCGTTTAATGGCATTTTCCACCACTCTTACCAGAATTTTTGGTGACAGAATATTCTCATTAAGAGCTTTAAGAGTCTAAAAATTGTTAAAGTAAACCCGCTACTTTAAAAAATCCCAAAAAAGGAAGTCAAGGACAGTTAAATCGGGTATCTGGCCAGCCAGTGTAAATCACCTTACCGAGAGATTAAGTGGTCCGGAAATGCTTCCTTCAGAATATCGGTTGTAGTTAGACCAATGTGCACCGTTGTATCATCCTGTTGGAACCACATGTTCTGTAGTCACAATTCATCCAATTGCGGAAGAAAAAATTTGGTAATCATGGTTTGGAACGCGCGCCATCCATAGTCATCGTTTGGCATGCGGCTTTCTTAAAGAAAAACGGCACGATGACTCCTCCAGCGAAAAAAACACTCCATGCACTAACTTTGAGCAGATGTAATAGCTCTTCGTGGGTAATACACGGAATTTTGGTGCCCCAGAAATAATAATTTAGTTTATTTACGTAACCGCTAAGACGGAAATGAGCCCCATCGCTCATAATAATTCTCGATGAAAAATTGTCCTTCTCTTCATTAAGATTCAGCATGGCTTGAGTGTAAATAGGACGCGTTTGGCAGTCAACAGCTGATAGCTGTCTTCACTTTGTAAGGGAGCATCTTCAAATCTCTCACCAAAATTCTGCGTAGGGACTGCCAGCTCGTGCCTAATTCCATGGCACGTCGCCTATTTTGTTATCGGTGTTTTACTAGGCTTCTCTTCGACATCTTGGGCAACAGTAGCGATATTCTCAGCGAACTGCTGCTCCGGGGCCGGCACAGTCTCCCAAACACTGCAGTGTTTGTCTAGTTGGTGTGAGACAGCCAGGAAATCTGCGACGAAATGCCCGCTGCGCCAACATAAGCGACGGATTGTTGGGCAAAAAAATGGAAACATTTATTCCGCGTTCTTGTGTAAGTAGGAGTATACCGATTTATGGCTTGTTGATTTGTATTCTGCGTTTGTTTAGTTCACAAATGTCAACAACGAATTGACATTTAGCGCCATTTGTAAAAGTTGTAGCGTTTTCAAATAGGGTGATTACTTTTGCCGCAGCTAGTACAAGTAAATAGGCTTTGTACCAAAGTTTAAGTACATTGGCATCTAAATAACAACCGATCATAATAAAATGATTATAATACATGCGCGAAAAGAAAATGCCAGATCGGCCATTTAAGAGCCTGGATACAGATCTACTGCTATAAACTGTACAAGATAGAGATACATTTGCCGTAAAGTAGCCAACTTTCGGTCACGTCTAGGAAGAAAAGAAGTAAATTGCGGTCATTACAGGCAAAAAACAACATATTTTTCTCAAATCTAGAAACATATCAAAAAGTAAAATTTCTGGTTAAAATGTTAGTCATTCATCAAATAATAACATAATAATAATCCAAACCTAATAGAAATAACAACATTAGCGCAGTATGTAGGAAGACGGTGACTTTGGATATACGTGAGTAACTTAAAAGACAGGTTTCTAATTTAAGAACTTATTTTCAGAAGCATACTATGATATCTGTTTACATCGCGCAATTTACGCAGTAAATAACATAACATTTCTTTAAGTAAAGAACTAAAAAATGCACACAAACTATCTATCTTAGAAAGAAAAAATGCGCACCTAGATAGGAAAATATCTGCATAAGCGGAATTTCACAGAAGCCATTCAAGACTATGTCGATAAACAGTATCAAACTAATAGTTAATATCAGGAACAATGTTTCCCGAACCAGGTGTTCCCAGAAATTGTCTGAAATACATCATCAGAAATTCTCAGCTGCAAAACGGCAAATACAGGGATAAATTTAAATGATAGTGGTGACAAATAAGCTCAAAAAACTATCCAACATTTTACCGTGGGCTGTCAGGCATTTGTTGGAACTGATTATAAAGAACGGCGACTCAGTAGGAAAGATACTTCATAGAACTAGCCAACAAACTGAGAAGTCTCCAAAATGAATCTCCTTTATGATAAATATGTCCCGGATATTATGAAAATAAAAACTGCATGGTATACTGGAACAGACAATATATATTGTCCTCTACTGCTACTACTGTCATTCTAATGAACTTTTTAGAGAACATCAACAGAGTCTTAATAAACATCTCTATAATATCATGCAAAATCGGGTACTGCTCGCGACGCGACTTGATGCGTGAGCAAATTTTTTGGGAGATACTCTAACATGCTAAGTCACGTAGGACTCGATATCACGAAAAAAGCTCAATAAGAATAGAGCTTGGTAAGAATAATTACTATCAGCAAGGAATTCACAAAAAAAACAGATATGAGTATGGACTTTTGTAATGGCTTCGAAACAGTAGAAGCTCTCTATAGTTTCACAACTGTTGCTCAAAAATGTCGAGACCAACAAAAAATCTTTTCGTCTTATTTATAAACTATGAGAAAGTTTTTTGACAAAGTTAAACATAAAATTCTCATGGAATGTCTAAAGCGAAAAGGACTCGACCAAAATGATATTAATATAGAGAGAAATCAGTATTGGAACCAACAGGCTGTGGTAACAATAAATTGCAATAGCACGAATACGCAAGAGATAAGTAGAGGTGTGAGACAAGGCTATGTACTTTCACCATTACTATTTAATATATACTCTATATATAAGAGCTATTTATACAAGCACTTGGAAATTGTACAGAAGGGATCAAAATAAATGGTGAAAATATAAATAAAATACGTTATGCTGATGAACAGTCATTATCGCTGAAAGTAAGAAAGACCTGAAAGCGTCACTAAACACCATTTGTGATACTGTAGAACAGCTTGGTTTAACAATAAACATTAAGAAAATAAAAACCATGGTTATCATTAAGAGGGGTAAAGTAATAACAAGAATCCAGATAAAAAATGAAAATATTGAACAAATGGATAAAATGAAGTACATAGATTTCAGAATTACTAAAGATCTCAATTCGAAATCAGAAATTTTATCAAGAATGGAGCAATCAAGAGCAGATTTTTTGAATATGAGGAAATGTCTGAGTAACCAAAGACTCCATCTGCAAATTCGATATCGGATGGTAAAATGTTATATCCACTCTTTTCTTCTTTATGGTACCGAAGCTTGGACTGTTAATGTTAACTTAATGAGAAAGCTGGAAACTTTTGAGATGTGGTTATTTAGAAGAATTTTAAAAATACCATGGACCAAAGAGACAGAGGACTTTTGACCACTATTAAAAGGAGGAAGACCGCATATGTGGCACATATACTCAGAAATGAGAAGTACGAGTTGTTGCAGTTGATTATGAAGGGTAAAATCTAAAAAAAAGGGTCCTGATAGACGACAAATATCCCTACTGAAGAAAAACATTCGTGACTAAACCGAGTTAATAAACACAGACGCTCTCGAGCAAAGCAGAAGATAAAGAGGAATTTGCAATGGTTATGGCCAACCTTCATTAATGAAGTCGGCACTAGAAGAAGACGAAGAAATCCAAAAGATTAGATGACTTACCTGACTACTAGGTAAATCATCAGTTTTTGTTTAATAATGTCCTAATGCTTAGACCGAACAGACAGAAAAATGAAAATGAAAGATTGTAGATCGGAACAAATCTAGATCGAAACCGTAACAGAAACATAAAGAAAGATTTGGAAGATATAGCTGGGTAATAATAATTATAATCAGTAAGGAATCCAAAACAATAGACAACGAACATTAGTTTTAGGTAAATCGTCTGTTTTGTTGAATTAGTTAGAAAAAATAAAAATGCATACCTTTCTTACGCAGTCTTCGAAAAGTACGACCATCCTCATTCTATTATCACAATTCTTAATATAAGTGACTAGTGTTTTGTGATCGGCTTTCTCCATATCTGTTCCATTTATGGACAAAATTACATCACCTTCTCTCATTCCCGCTCTATAGGCTGGTCCATCGTAGTCTACATAATCCACATAAGTGATCATTTCAATTTCTTTCTCCTTCTTATAATGAATGCCGTAGCTTTGGAGAGTAAATCCGAAAGATCCATTTTTCTTTTCTACTATTATTGTTCTACGTCGTCTGTCTTCTTCTGGTTTTGTAACAGTAACCCTATCTGATTGAACTCTTTCTAAGATTTGAGACTAAAAAAGAAACACAAATTGTATAAGCAAATCCACTCGGGCGCATATAAACGGCCGTGTTAAGATGTTAACAAATATTGTTAAATAACTTTTTTTCTCTGTGGTCCTATTTGTATCATATTTTGGACAAGTAAAAATAAATTAATTACTATTAAACTGGGAATAAGCCACAATTAAAGATAAAAATACGTTTATTGACGTTTCAATTTCCACTTCGGAAATCGTTCTCAAAATACAAACAGTAAATTAAACAAATTTTGTTTTTTTTTTTTTTGTTTGACTGTCTAACCTTTTTGTTACTTTCTATTTAGTAGTGTACACTTTTCATATGCAGATGATCAGGTGAATACATTTTTGATATAATATAATTCTAAAATATTGGGGAGGGAAAATACATTTCATGTTTTTATTAGTTTTTTTTTTAAATAGGATATAAAGAGTCTGACCAAACTCACTTTTTGATATAATATTTTTTTTAATACAATACATTTTGATATAATACAATTTTGATATTGGGGAGGGAAATAAATTTCATGTGGTTTTTAAAACATTATATAAGGAATATGTAACAACTCACATTTTATCTATGATATAAATGGTACCAGATTTATCAATTTTGATATCTTTACCATACTGTCACTTGTATCTCATTCTAGTAGAACTAAGTTAAATTAAATTACTAACTTTTGGTGTTAAGACTTTGGCTACCATACGGACTATTCTAGGGTTTTACTAATATTTCACACTTTATTTGGCCAGTGGTAGTGACTATTCGCTTGTTGAGGGGCTATTCGGTCCTATTGTATCTTTACACCACCCACTACCACTGTTATTTAGTTTTTGCATTATATGTAAATTGTTAATACATATATATCTATATACACATTTTTATAAATATATTTATTGTTACTATTTTGAGTTTTATTTCAGTTTCTACTAACCAGTATATAATACAGCAAGACAAGATTAGTATTTAGTATTTTGTATTTCAGGTTATTATCTCCTGAATAAGTTGTTTTCAGTCATTTGTTACTTCAAAATCTCAACTATCGTTGAGTTGGCGCCCTTCTTCTTCTCTTCTTATCGTCCTTTTTCTATAAATTTATTCCCAGTGACCTTCTTTAGTTGTATCACATTTGATATTAACAGGTCTCATTTCGTTTCTTGTCTCATTAGCTCATTATCCTTGCTATCTGCTTTATATCTTTAAAGCCACAATTCAGTGCATTGAAGCTGGTCCGAACACTCACTTGAGATTTAGTATCTCTTTGGCCATTTAAATTTGTTCCTCTGAGCTTAGCCATATTTTTAGTATTTTTCATCACTTCTCTTCCATTTCCTCTAAAATTTGTAAGTTCTACACTTCCTAAAATCCAATACTCCCGGAGTATTGAGGTTTCAAGGCGCTCTTACCACTGGGCCACAGAGGGGGTTATCAATATTTTTAATTTAGTATTTAACTCCACTTTTGGTAAAAATTCACTCACTCTGTAAATATATAAATGTCAACCATTGTAAAACATTGTCAACAGTTTTTAGTATTATAGTTTTTGTGCGCTTAAAACTCTTCCAAAAAGACTCCCCGAAAAATCAGGCACCCCGCCTACAACCCAGAACGAATTTAGACGTGAACGAAGCAACATCTCTATTTGGCAGAAGTCCTTAAAAATCCATCAAGGATTTAATCCTCAAAAAGTATGCAGTGCTGTCCAAATCGGTCAACGATTTGTCCCGCTGTTGGTATAACAGCAATCAATTATAATCACAGATATATATGCATGTTGATTATAATACAGTAGTGCCCGTTTTTGTATACACTAGAAGTGTTAGAAGTTCTTTTCGCATGGTTCTCTGGGTGGCCTTTGACACATGGTTACCACATCTCCGCATCTCTTGATCCAGGATCTTCGTGATAGTGACTTGAATGGACAATAACCCGCACATAGACGTTTTTGAAAGACTTGTTAACTAGTAAGTAGTATTTAGTAGTAGGAATTTTGATTATTTCTTTATGTATTTGTACTGATTTTATTTATGCTATTTGTTTTTCTCTCTTTTTCTCTTTAATAAATCGTTTTGTACCTTTGGATAGCTTTTTGAACCATTAGTGTTAAGACATTTTTATATTACAGGTAAGAGCTCTCATATTTTGTAATCAGCAATCTGTGTTATACTCTGTATCTCATTTTAGGACATTCTTCATGTTTGTCCTATTGTGTAGATAGACACATAGACATAATCAGATGTTGAAATCATAGACATAATAAGAATAGATTAGGCATAGTGAGCAAAATAGTGAAACATAGTGGACTCCATCGGTAGTCTATATACCTCTCTTTAGCAACGCTTGCTCATTACGCATATGCCGCTATACTCTGTTCGTAGTTATAATAGTACAAGAGGTAGCATTGTGTCTTCGTAGGAATTGTATACCCAATAAATTTTATTTGTAGCAGTTGAATAGTGTTCGATAATCAGCAGAATATGTGTCAGTCGCCGCACCTACGATGGAGTTAGAGGTGACGTCATCTGAAAGACGTATAAAAGATTGTGTCTTAATACTACAGTCGGGATGACATTTAACCTTGCATAGTGCTCTACTACTAGGGCCCAATGTTATCTAATTCTAAAACGCACTATTAAGCCGGGTTCGACTAATAATCCGTTTTAGCTTAATATCTTCGCCATATTTAACTTTTCGATAAAAAGGTTGGTACTGAAATTGTTGCAAATGCGATTTACTACAATTTTTTTTGTGCGATCAATATGTTGTTGGGATTATGCTCAGTAACTCATTGGATAACTTCAAGCTTTTGAGCTATGGTTATACAGAAGGATCCTGAAGATACCATGGACAGATAAAGTCACCAATGAAGAAGTACTACGAAGAATAAAGGTAACCGCGAATTTGGTCAACATCGTGAAGGACCGTAAGCTGCAGTACTTGGGACACATAATGAGAAATCAAAGCAGATATGAGCTACTCCAATGCATTTTGCACGGTCAAATTAAAAGAAAAGGGCCTCAGGACGAAGAAGAATATCCTGGCTTGATAACCTGAGAGCATGGTATAGAAAGACCTCAACACAAATATTTCGTATAGCAACCAATAAAGTCATCATAGCCAGAATGATCGCCAACGTTCGGAACGGACAGGCACCCTAAGAAGAAGAATTCCAGACTTTGTTCAATTGCCTGGGGGATATCTGTGAAGATTCCGGAGCAATATTTTCTGTTTCCTAGTGATTAGCGTATTGGCTGGTAAATATATTTTAGAATAATACTCTGCATACTGAAGCTTAATAAAAAAACCAGCCTTAAAATAATTCAAGCCTACGCACCTACATCTACACACTCGGACGAGGAAGTGGAAACCTTTTATGAAGACCTAGAAAATGCTGTAAAACTAGCGCCTACTACACACAACCTAGTAATGGGTGACTTTAATGCTAAGTTGGGATGTAAACTAGATGGGACCGAAGTAGCAATAGGTCCCTATGGATTCGGACAAAGAAATGAAAGAGGCGAAATGTTTTTGGGTTTCTTGGTACGAAATGGCCTCTTTGCAATGAATAGCTTTTTCAAAAAAAGTCCCCAAAGAAAATGGACCTGGGCAAGTCCAGATGGAGTCACCAAAAATGAAATTGATTTTGTCTTAACCAACAACAAAGACATGATCCATGATGTAACAGTTCTTAATAGCTGTTCAGTGGGAAGTGATCATAGAATGGTAAGAGCGAAGATCGTGCTAAATCTCCAAAAACAAAGATACAAAATGATAACAAAAACACACCCAATAGAATGGAATCCAATCGAAAACACCATGTCCTTCGAAGAGGAAATTCTGAGATGTCTAGAGACAACAAATATAGACGTTATGGATATCGAAACCTTAAATGATAACTTAATAAAAGCTATTAAGAACGCAGAGAAAAAGTGCAATACAAATTCTAGGAGAGATAAGGAGGAAAAGCTCAGTCAAGAAACAAAAAGACTTATGGAGGCACGAAGAGAACTTAAGAACAAAAACGATACGAATGCACGCGTACTACAACAACTTAATAAAGATATTAATAAAGCAGTGAGAAAGGACGTACGACAATATAACACAAAAAAGATTACAACGGTTGTCGAGAAAACAAAAGTTTAAAGGTGCTGAAGAGATGTCAAGCTCTAGGTAAGAAGAACATTGTTAAGCTCGCAGATCGAAATGGAAAAGTGGTAACAGATAAAGATAAGATAATTAAGGTAGTTGAAGAATTTTACACAGAATTATATAAGAAGGGGAAGAAAGACGACCAAGTTGAGAAAAGTCCAGAATGTGGGTTCAGAGGATATCCCAGAAATAACAATCGAAGAAGTCTTAAAGTCATTAAATAGAATGAAAAACAATAAAGCAGCTGGTGATGATCAAATCGTTATTGAGGCAGTTAAAGCAGGAGGAAAGACAGTATTGAAAGCATTGACGCAATTATATAACTTATGCCTTTCAAACGAGGTTACACCATCTCAGTGGAATAAAGCTGTTATAGTAGTCATGCACAAAAAGGGAGATATAACAGAGCTAAAGAACTATAGACCTATTAGCTTGTTATCTCACGTTTATAAGTTGTTTATGAAGATAATAACTAATAGGTTGACATCAAAACTAGACTTCTATCAACCTTGCGAGCAAGCAGGATTTAGAGCTGGATACGGAACAAATGATCATTTGCAAACCATTAAGTCGTTGATTGAAAAAACCATTGAATATAATAGACCCCTGATACTTGTCTTTGTCGACTTTGAAAAAGCATTTGATACGGTCAATCAAAGTGAAATGCTCCAAGCTCTAACACAATGTAGAATAGATCACCGATACATATCTCTCATCAGATACATCTATCAACATGCTACAGCCTGTGTAAGACTTAATGAAGATACTGGGACTTTTCGTATTGAAAGAGGCGTTCGGCAAGGAGACAACATGTCTCCTAAATTATTTACAACTTTGCTAGAATACGCTTGTAAAACAATAGATTGGAACGAAAAGGGCATCAATGTAGATGGAAAATTTTTAAATAACCTTAAATTTGCAGATGATATCGTTCTTATTGCAGACAGCTTTGATCAGGCACAGATAATGCTCCAAGAACTCCATACTGCCACAAAAAGAGTTGGTCTTAAAATAAATTTTTCAAAAACACAATTTATGACAAATTTAGTCCACAACAAAAACATCTCAGTAGAAGACAAAGATATTGAGCCAGTTGACTCCTATAAATACTTAGGCCATGAGATCAGAATAAGTCGAGACAACCAAACAATCGAGCTGAAAAGAAGAATAAACCTCGCTTGGGCTGCATTTGGAAGGATGAAGGATATTTTTAGGTCTAAGATTCCAATGTGTCTGAAAAGAAAAGTATTTAATCAATGTATTTTGCCAGTGATGACCTACGGCGCAGAAACCCTAACGCTCACAAGAACAACAGTGAGTAAACTACAAGTTGCGGAAAGAGCAATGGAGAGAATTATGTTAGGGATTTCTCTACGTGATAGAATACCCAATGCTACTATACGCAAAAGATCAGGAGTAGCAGACGTTATTGAAAGGATAACAACACTAAAGTGGAACTGGGCAGGTCATGTAGCAAGATCAGTTGATGACCGGTGGACAAAAAGAATTTTGGAATGGAGACCCCGAATACAAGCTTACAGAAATAGAGGTCGACCCCCAACGAGATGGACAGATGACATAAAAAGAGTGACTACAAATTGGATTCAGATGGCGCAAAATCGGACTAAGTGGAAAAGCATGCGAGAGGCCTATGTTCAGCAGTGGACGTTAGAGGCTAGTTGATGATGATGATGATATTTTAGACATAATAGGGAGCAAGCTAATAGGTCTTTATTTCCTCCGAGGATTTTCGGCGTTTTGAAATTAAGATTATTTGGGATAATTTTCAAACTATGATCAAATATAGATGCAAATATCCTGTTCTTAACACGGCGGTATACAGTTGTGTAAGGTAAAGTAGAGATTTTCTTATTAATTATTTTAAGATTCTTACAGTAATTAGGTCATACCCTGGGGACTTTTTGTAGTTTAATCTAGTATGAATGATATTACTGACTTCTTTAATGCAATTTTTTTAGGGGAGATTCAAGTTGATAGGAAGATTCTAGATAAAATTGGATTTCATTATCTATATTAATACTATTTATTGCTTTTTATTCCTAATACGATCTTTAGTCCGGATTGGAAGGTTGTAGAAGTGAGGATGTTCTATTTGCCTGATTGCTTTTCCAGAGTGAATACTCGATAACTTTTGTAAGTGAAAGATGTCTGAGATAAGAATGTATAACATTGATTTTGTGGTTATTTATAACGTTTTTAACCATGCTGTAGCTAGATTGGTCTTATCTTGTAGTGCTCTCGTCAGCTGCGATCTACGTCTCTCAATATTTTTTTGTTTGATTTTATTGGGTAGTTCATGAGTAAGGCAATTTATTTCTTTGACTGTCGTTGATTCTTATTAAGATTCCCAGCTTCTTGTACGCATTAGTTAAGATATTATGTTGCATTGTCAATTTGCAGATTTGTTTTTCGTGAGATATTTAGTTCTAATTTATTAGTTATCTGAATTGTTCCCAGTTTGTGGATTTGTTAGTTTGTTAATATAAGGGATGGTGTTCTGTGAAGGATTTCTGAAGTTACTTCTATTAAAATAGAAGAATGGTCAGAAGAGAGATTATATTAAACAGAAACCTTCATGTGGTTGTTTGGTAAGCCCATGGTGACACCAAGATCTATCAAATATGGTACTTTATTTCTATCGTTAGACCAGTAGATAGGTTTATCCGCGGATATATTTGATCCCGTGATTGTTGTCTTGTATACACATACAAAGTTGTCTTCATATTAAAGAAATGTGTCTGTATATGATTAGTAGACTTCGGCAAATATGCATATTGCATATTTTGCATATTGTGCATATTTTATGCAAATATTTCATATTTTGGCATATCATCATCTCTACAGGTACAAAACATTTACAATTTTAAAGAAGATCAATTTAAGTAGCCCTCAACATTCTTAGAAAGTCTCGGTCACTGAGGCATTCAGTTATTGGATAATCACTAAGGGTTCGCTCATTTGCATTTTATGATCTAATCTCCAAATCTATCTACAATTTATTGTATCTTAACAGCAGGTAAACGGCTAATAGTTTTGTTCCTAATTTAGGGATTTTCCAAAATCTCCCAGTTTATTGAATTAGGTACCTAAACATTTCTAATTTGATGCTCAGATTTGTAAATCATTTTTGTTTTGATATTCAAAGCGTAAACACTCGTTGTGCGTAACAAAAAGGAAGATTGTGATTTTATAATGCCTAAAACAACCAGTGCTTCAACTTGGATTAAACCTTATAAAGAGCTGTCTATGGATATGGGAAAAATCTACTGTTCAGTCTGTGGCAAAATTGTAAGTATCTAATATTTTCTATTAAATATCTAATATTTCATACATACAGGGTGTTTCCAAATGACACTTACAACATTTGACTGTAGATACTTCTCGAAAAATTGAACAAAACGATAAAGTTCATGAGGGGTCAAACTTATTTACTTTTCGAGATACAGGGTGTTAAAATTTAAAAAAATTAAATTCTTTTAAAACTTAAAAATTGTCCATGGTACAATACAATGGTGTGTATTTAGAAAAATTTTTCACCTTTACTTTTTTTATGAAGTCAATTCTAAAACACAATTATTTTTATTGTAATTGAATTTACAAAAAAAAAACTTTTGTTGAATTTTAAAATAAGTTATATTTATGATGTACTAATGGTTAGTAACAAAAACAAATTTGTGGATTAATACTGCATTTAAAACACTTAGCGAGTGTTTTTTTTTTCCAAACCAGTTATTTGATTAACCAAAACACCTTGTATATTTTTATATTTTAAAGGTTGGGTTAAAATAAAGGTTTTTATTTTTATTTATAGATAGCATGTGAGAAGAAATTTCAGATAGACCAACATGTGAGAACTGCTTCACACATTGCAAAAAAAGGAAAAATAGGAGGAAAACATCAAACTTTAATGGCTAAATGTTTCCAATCTACTTCAAAAAAATTAGATGAACAAGAAACTTTTAATGAAGACTTGTGTCGCGCATTAGTGTCTGCAAACATACCGCTTTCAAAATTAGCAAATGTAAATTTTAGTTCATTTCTAAAAAAATATTGCAAACTTAATGTTCCAAGTGATCGGTCTCTAAGAAGAAATAATGTGAACGGGCTATACTCGTCGGTGTTAATTAATATTAAGGAAGAAATTGCAGATAATTATTTTTACATATCTGTAAAACGAAACCACTGATTCCTCAGGAAAGTATATTGCTCATTTATTGATTGGTGTTCTTAAAGAAGATACCTTACCAAAATCTCATCTTATTTCATGCCAGCAACTTGAGAAAACAAATGCTTTAACAATTTCGCGTTTTATACAAGAAACATTAGCAACTTTTTTCTTCCGACAACTATTCCTTCTAACAAATTACTGCTTATTTTATCGGATGCTGCTCCTTATATGGTGAAAGCAGGACAAAATTTAAAAATATTTTTCCCAGATTTAATACATGTTACTTGTGTAGCCCATGGATTAAACAGAGTTGCAGAAGAAATACGAAAAAAGTTTCCTCTTGTAAATACTATGATATCCAGTGTCAAAAACGTATTTCTTTAATCTCCTATAAGAATTCAACTTTATAAAGAAATGCTACCTAACATTCCTCTTCCACCACAACCTATTTTAACACGATGGGGAACATGGATAGAAGCAGCTAATTTTTATGCAGATCATTTTGTTAAAATAAAGAACATAATTGATACGTTAACAGATGAAAGTTCCCAATCTCTTTTGGATTCTAAACAAACTTTTCAGAGTAACTTGCTTCAACAAGAACTTTCATTTATAAAATCAAATTTTAGTTTTGTTCAAAAAACAATTACTCAGTTAGAATCACCAAAACTGTCATTGTTGTCGGAACGTTAGAGGTAATATTGGAAAAGATATTTTAAAAAAATTTGAAGCTACTATGGAAAAAAAATAAAGGTTACCATATTCTTTCTGAAGTAGTCAGTGTTCTAGCTGGAAATATTTCGGAAACAATTAATTTAGAACCAAATGTTTTGGTTAGTTTGAAAAATGCTCCCGTTACATCAGTTGATGTTGAACGAAGTTTTTCCATATATAAATATATGTACTCAGACAGAAGCCACAAGTTTTTGTTAGAAAATTTTGAACACCACTTGGTCATTTATTGTTACCATAATTCTAAATAAGTTTATTCATACTTAAAAATGATGTAGTTACTTAAAATAAATGTAAATCTTAATGAATATTAGGAAATATTAGTTATGTACACTTTTTTTTTAAATAAAATTGTTACTATTTTACGATTTTTTTATTTATTTGTATGCATATTTTGTAAAATATTTGCATATTTTCGGGTAAACACGTGCATATTTATGCGCATATTTTCTACATTTTTATTTGCATATTTGCCGAAGTCTAATGATTAGCGTCTCTGCCTGTCCAGAAAACTTTTTCAGACATCTGAAGAACTGTGTAAATTGTTATTTGTTTTTATTATGTCGTGGTGGGCAGTAGATGGCTGTTATTTTTAATGACCCTTCCTAATCTTTCACGGATATGCTGGTGGCTTGCACATAGTCTTTAGTGGTTTTGCTATGCTCATGATGCTTAATTGATTTCTAGATTATGGCTACAGATCTGCAGTATGTCGATAATCTGTGCTGTATATTACATAATTAAGACATTTTAAATAACTGCGGTCGGTAAAGTGGGCTTCAGATATCAGCAATATGTCAATGTTATTGTTGATTATGAAGACTTTGACTTCTTGGGCATATAGGGTTAGGCCTTTGGCGTTCCGGAGTGGCATTTTGATGAATTTGGTCATTTGGACAGTGTAGCGATCACTGTTGTTGCATCGTACGTTCTGCGAAATAACTGCTTTCATTATGTATCATGGAAAATATTATACCTAATTGTGTATTTCCATTTAAGATAATTCAATATTTATTTACCTTTTAACTTTTTTCTTACGGTTTTACTATGACTACCTAAAGTAACTTTGTCCTTGTAGAAGGACGTTCTATAAATCAAACACCAAATATATGATTTAAAAATCTTTAAATAAATAACAAGAAAAAACCGGCAAGTTTCAGATTTTTATTTGTATTATTTCTTGTAGCGTGACTGAAACGGGTAAGAAATTTCTCCTATAAAAGGTTTTATTAAATTTTAGTTTAGCCATCACATTTTTTTCTGTTTTTTTGTTAATTAATTTTATTTTACTTCTTACCGTTGGTCTTATTCAGCTGTTCTTCTCAATTTTTTAAAATATAAAATGGGTTTTTAATTGTCACTATTTTATTTCCTACAAACTTCCCCTACGTTACTTTATAGTAAAAATGTTCACGTGTAATATAAATGAAATATTTGTTTAAATAATTGCGAACAAGATTCCGGTTTTTCTAACCGACAGATAAATATGTAAATCGATTTGGCATTTCATATCGTTGAAGGATATTGTTCAAAGTCAGAATTATTTAGGTTATAAAAATATGTCCGTAATTTTTTATTGGTAGGTATTATAAATTAATAATTCTCAAGGTTAAATAAAAATGCAAATAACTGTGTATTTATATAGACTATTGCCACAAAAAAGCAGAATTTATTTTGAAATAAAAATACTTACTAGTAAAGATAAGAAATTTAGTAATTATGGTTAATTACAAAACGGAAAAACAGATAGTGGAAAAATATTTTTAAATTATTCTGCAATTAATATTGATTCGGAAAATACTCGAATACGAAAAATTTTAAAGGCCATTATTTATACAGTGTGTTTCCAAAGTACAATAATCTGAAATATTGTTGCGGGCTATTTGTCATTCAGTTTTAAGACCAAAAGCTTTTATAAACTTGTGTGAAAAGGTCTGTCGCTAATAAAATATAAGACGCTAAATACTTTTGTAATAAAATATTAATAAACTGGTATACAAATTGTAGTAAATCAGTAGTTATATAAAAAAAAATTAAATACTTCGCACTAACTTTGGACATATCTATAACATATGAGCACCATTGTCTCAATATAAGACACACAGTCGCCACTAGAAACAATCATAATTCAGACCATATAATTTATCCTACTTAATCTCCGATACAAAGCCACAGGTTTCTCACTACCCAAAAGAGCAGAAGACAAAATGTGCCAACTGCAAAGGCCAACACCCGGCCAACTTCAGAGGTTGTCCCAGATGTCCAACCCGGGCAGACAGCAACAACAGCGACAAAGGCCAGTAACACAAAGCAGGCCACAAACAGCTCCCACTGGGCTATCCTACGCCCAGGCAGCGAAACCCCAAGAGAGTGAGAAAACCATCCTCATCTCAAGACAGCACCAAGACGGCCTAGTGAACTCCGTAAAGGAACTACTCACTAGGGTAGTAAATGAGGCGATTAAAGATTTCAAGTTAGCACTGAACTAGTGCAAACAAATAGGGGATACTTGAGGATAGGCTCCTGGAATCCAGGGGGTATAAGGACCAACCAGAATATTCTGGACGAACTGGTCAATAGATACGAAATGGACGTCGTAGCCATTCAAGAAACAAAACTTACGAACAACGTAAACATCAAATTCCCAGGATACGATGTATACAGGAACGATAACACAGCGAGAGCAGGTGGCACAGCAATACTCGTAAAAAAAGGCATAAAACATACTAGATTATTACCACCGCAACTAGTAACTATGCAAGCCACAACAATAAGACTAGAAATGAGGCAAGGAGAAGTCAGAATTACCTCCGCCTATGTAAGACCGCAAGACCCGCTGATCGACGACGATCTAAATATGTTCCTAAACGACGAACCCTCAATCATAATAGGAGACCTAAACGCAAGATCCCCTAACTGGAATGATAGAGCTACGAACAGAAACGGAAGACTACTAAACGCGTATATAGAAAATAACGAAGAAGTTATGGCAATGGGCCCCACAGACCCAACGCATTACCCAGGAAATGCACTTCCAACGCATATAGACATAGTAGTTGCAAAAAACCTAGGACTATAAACAGAATTACAAACACTAAACGAAGGTACAACTGACCACAACCCCATCCTACTAGAACTAGGAACGTGGGAAGAAGAAAGCACAATCAAAAGGATCAAAAAGAAAACAAAGTGGACAAACTTGAAGAGACTCGTGAGCACCGGAATAAACATTGTCCCAGTAATAGAAAATCCACGAGAAATAGAAGAAATAGATTACTAGAGTTGGAAAACATCATCCAACAAGCAATCAGGAATAGCACTACTGAACAGGAAGTAGTAATGCAAACGGGCAGATTCAAGGATATACCTCAAGTAATAAAAGACTTGATAAGGGAAAAAACAGAGCTAAACAGACAGCAAGAAGAACAAGAAACCAAGCAGACAAAAATAGAGCAAATCGATTAAATAGAGAGGTCAAAACAGCACTACAACAACACCGTAGTGAAAGCTGGAAAACCACATAAGGGACATGGAAGATCAAAGTCCAAATATGCAAAATATTTGGAAACTGCAAAAAATCCTACGAAGTGACAGAAAACCAATTCCCCCACTACACGGAGAAAATGGTATAGTATACAGCACAGAGGAAAAAGCAGAGGTAATGAGGAGTAGTCTCGAGAGAGAGTGTACATTAAATTACCACCCAGACGAAGACATCGACTTCATAGAAGAAGTCGAAAGACAAAGAGAAAGACCGGAAAACCCAAACGAAATTATCCCTCCAACAACAACGGAGGAGATAAATGAACTAATCAAGAACAGCTCACCAAAAAAGGCTCCCGGTCCAGACCAAATTACGAACAGAGCTCTAAAGTATCTACCAGCAAAAGCCATCGTTTACCTAACTAACATCATTAACGCAATGCTAAGGTTTAAAAAATTTTCAAACAGATGGAAAGAGTCCCATGTCATAATGCTACCAAAGCCCGGCAAAGACAGCACATTCCCACAAAATTACAGGCCGATAAGCTTACTACCAGCAATCAGCAAAATAGTAGAAAGAGTGATACTCAGCAGACTCCAAGCTGAAACAGACAGGTTAAACATCATACCAGAAGCCCAATTTGGCTTCAGATCAGAACACTCCAGCGAGCTACAAGTACTCAGACTAACAGAGTACATAGCAGCAGGATTCAATGACAAACAGTATACAGGAGCTGCATTCCTGGATGTAAGTAAAGCTTTCGACAGAGTCTGGCATAAGGGACTATTATACAAAATGAGAGATTACGGGTACAGCGGAGCAATGACAAGGCTGATCTCTTCTTACTTGAGCAACCGCAGTTTCAGAGTCCGGATAGGACAAGTCCTGTCCGAACTCGGGAACCTGGAAGCTGGAGTACCACAGGGAGCGGTACTGTCACCTCTGCTGTACACGATATACACAGCAGACATACCTAGAACACCAGGTACATTATTAAGTCTCTATGCTGACGACACAGCGATAGCGGCCAAACACCGAAATGTAGACATAGCAGTCACCAATCTACAGACAGCGTTAGACGACATTGAAGAATGGAGTCTTAAGTGGAAAATCAAAATTAACTCAGACAAGACACAAGCTGTACTTTTTCAAAAGAGGCGAGAACGACCAGAAGAACAGGTCACAGTGCAAGAAAATCCCATTGAGTGGAAAAGCGAAGCAAAATACCTCGGAGTAATAATGGACAAAGGATTAACATTTAACAAACACGTAGAAGCTACGGTACAAAAAGCAAACATGGCAAGAGCCACAATAAGAGGCCTAGCAGGAAGGAAGAGCAAACTGAGAATAAAAACTAAAATAAGGCTAATAAATAGTATAGTCCTTCCCATACTTACATACGCGTCACTTACATGGGGACACATATGTAACACAACAAAAAAGAAAATACAGGCACAACACAACAAAAGCCTAAGAGAAGCGGCAAATGTACCAAGATACGTAGCTGAAAGATTCCTATTCAGGGAACTACAGCAAATCAGAGTGACTGATACTATGAAAGAAAAAGCCAGGGAAAAGTTCGCAGAACTAGAAAATCACCCCAGTCACATTCTACGAGAGATAATGAGGTATGACGCTTTCCACAGATGGAAGCACAAAAGACCAAAACAACAAATATTAGATTAACGCAAAACCAGAGGGAAAAATAAAAAACCCCCCAATAGGGACAAAATATTACAAAAAGCCAAGAGTGAGAAGAAAATCCAATCAAAACACACACACACACATAAAGAAGACAGTTCGTAGCTCAAATCACCCAGAATATCGAAAATCGCCTCATACACAGTGGGCCCTGTTACTCACACTAGGATACAGTCTATATTGTGGTAATGTATAATATTTATATATTTTCTTTATTATAATGTAGACTATATACTAATTATGACTTTTCTGTTCACAGGTGACCTAGAAAAAAAAATCACAAAAAACACAAAAAACGGCTTCGGCCACCAAAAAAATCAAAAAAATACTAACAAAAACCGACTTCGGCCACCAAAAAAATTAACAAAAACCCTAAACCCGGCACGTAGGGCCCAACCCCCTTGAGCACCAAGTCGCCGAACTGAGCCGGGACTCAGAGCGGAGACTTGAGGCCCAAGTAAGCAATTTTAGTTCGCGGATAAGCTACATTAAGATAAACAGGAATAAAGCGGAGATGCGCTGTCCTGAGTTTTCACATACGGTTAGGAAACCATGTTGGGGTTCAATTACCCAGGACCTCCACATGAAGAGCACTTGGCTGATTGTTGTGCCTCTATAGCGAATCAGATTGCTATAGGGGGAAAGGGATGGTCTAGAGCATTGGAGCACGGTGGGGTGATTCCTGTTTTTAAACACGAATTAAAACACCTTGCTCCAATGAATTGTTACACCCGATCGTACCACCTGGGTGAACATTTCTCATAGGCTGGGTTCAATCAAATTGCTTGCTTGCTTACGCTGCGTCAGTTTCAGCTTACAAGCGAAGCAGTAACATCTCCAGAAGATACCAACCCCTAGTGTTGGCGAAACGTCGAGAACTAATCTCGGAAGACGACGGCCTAACAGCCCGAACAAACAGTTTAACAAGTTATTTGAAATATGCCTTAAAAACACTACATTTAAACTTTCATATTACAAACGACCTAAAATATTTAAAACTGCTTCTTTTTAATTACATTTTTCGAAACTTCAGCTACAAATTCACGACGGCAACACCGTATTTCGTTAAAACCTTTCCCGTGACATGCAATCGTTTATATGAATTTTTTAATTCAGCGGTTTTGGGTATATTTCAATTTGTTACCAAAACTCAAAACTACAAATAAGACTACATGTTTTGAGGATGGGGCTCTAATAACGCAAATTTCATAGTGAACGGTCAATGGCAGTTAAAAATATTATTGATTTCATGAGAATCGTAAAAAATGGCAGAAATCACTAAACGTTTATTAATTCAACACCTCTATAAAAGCTGACTTCATTTGCAGCAACATATGTACAGCTGGTTCCTAAAAAAACTGATACGACTCTTAAAGCTTATTTTGTAGAAAATTGAGCAGTGTATTTTGAAGGATAAATACTTATTATTTAAATACTGTCACTGTCATTGCCCAATCTTAAAATTTGTCAGATAACTTATTCTGTTCAACCTCAAAAAATGGCTCCACATGCTAGCAAAGAACCAAAAGCAAGAATTGTAACAAAATTAGAAGGATGGTTGGTCACTATCTGCCGTAGCGAACAATTTTAACGTAAACAGAACAACAGTTTTTAATATTAATAAGATGAAGAGAACAAGAAACTCTCGAAAGAAAGCAAAGTTCTGGAAAACCAAAAATATCTACCCCTCATGAATATCGTGCGCTTTTGGAGAGATTAGAAGAGAATCCCTTTGAAGATGCGAAAACTGTAAGAATTATGTCACAGTTTCCGGGAAGAAAGACAACAACTTGGCGCAGAATTAAATCATTGCGTCTTAGGTACCGAACTGCAGCTCTTATAAATAAAAAAACAAGCTCTTACACCACAACAGAAGCAATCAAAACTTACATTTGCTTTAAACCATCAGCTACAAAATCAAGATTTTTGGGACAGAGTAATATTTACAGATAAGAAAATTTTTCAATCTTCTAGAATGGGCAAAATTGAGGTGTATAGACCGGATAATAATAGATTTAATCCCCTATTCCCCTAATCCCCTTTTAATCTTAATCGAGGTGTACCGCAAGGCTCCGTATTGGGACCCCTAATATTTCTTTTATATGTCAATGATTTGACACATTTTTTAACTGCAGACCATATAGTTCTTTATGCAGATGATTCAACAATTGTAGTTAACGAGTCAAATGTCGAACTCATATCAAAAATGAACTTAGTAGCACAGGAATTTACAACCTGGTGTAAAAGGATCTCTTTAATGGTAAATGCAAAGAAAACTATTTGCATGCAGTTCTACTCGCGCTTTAAGCCATCCCATGGTTATAAAATCACAGTTAGTTCTGAGGAAATACCTTTTAGTGATACAACATTATTTCTTGGTAGCATTCTTGAAAGTAATATGACATGGGATGAAAATGTCATTAAAGTCTGCAAAACAATGAATAAGGCTTACTATGCGATCCTTCAGTTGAAAACTCTATTTAACACCAATCAATTGATAAGTGTGTATTATGCATTGGTTTATTCATATATGGCCTATAATGTTATCTTGTGGGGAAACTCTTCTAGAGTTTTTATAACTCAAAAGAGAATTCTTAGATTGATATTCAGTATTAATAATAGACAATCATGTCGTAAATATTATATTGAATACAGGCTGTTGACTTTTCATGCTTTATATATTTATAAGTGTATTATTCACGCCAAAACTAAATTTCAAAATTTTACCCTCAACTCTGACTTTCATAATTACCCGACAAGACACGGGAGGTTGATAAGCGTGTGTAAACACTCCACAGCCCTCTTTGAAACTAGTCCTGATTTTGCAGGATCTAAGTTTTATAATTGTTTGCCACTTAATATAAGAAATGAAAACAATATTCAAAAATAAATTAAAAGCATGCTTGATCCAATTATGCGTTTACAACCTAAATGAATATTTTGACTTAATAAATGACTACAGAGAATAAGGACCGACGGGTTCAGAGACGCTCTATATTGCATATCTTTGTTTTTTATTTTTATATTAATCTATATTTTATTGATTTTGTTTTATGTAATTGTCCTATATAACTTGTTGATCATGCTTTATGTACTATATGACTTGTCCTATATCACAATGTGATCTGATGGGATTAATAAAGAATATTCTATTCTATTTGGTTCTATTATCTTGGTTGATTGTATGCATGAATTGTCTCACTCTTGTTAATTAATTAATAAAAAATTTTTTGTTATTTTTTTTTGTTTTATCTTAATATAGGTAATAATTATAACTAATAAAGTAGTAAAACTCGCCTTGCTGTAGGATCAATATAAATAAGCAATTTAAAAAATGGCCCATGCTCACCTTAATTGTTTTAATGGGCACTACTGTTTATTTACCTTGAACCAATTACAGAACTACAAAGTAAAAGTAATATTTTTTTAAATTTTATTGTCATTTAATTATTTTATTGTAATATTATTAATTGTATATTTCATGAAAATAAACGTTATTATTAATTATTATTATAATTATTAATTCTATTCTATATGTTGATAGATATCGAACAGCTGGTCATTTTAGCACCAAGGTATGAAATGGTACGGCGTATTGATGGCAGGTTTATTGGGCAGACTTATCTGAATATTCTATAAAACATTATGTTTCCCAGTATAGAACAGTTGTATCCAGAAAATAATTTTATCCTCCAACAAGATAGTTATCCTGTTCACACTGCAAATGTAATAAACCAGTGGCTCCAGAATAACAACATCGAAATCTTACCATTTCAGATTTAAACCCAATCGAAAATGTGGGAGGGGGGGTTATTATAAAACGGTTATATCGGCATAATTTTATACCTTAAAATGCTAAAGTGCTGTGGCACGGTATACTACAGGTTTGGGAAGACTCTGAAGAAGACGATTTCATAGTTCCTTTCACGCAGATGGGCCGAAGACTACAAACTGTTATCAATGCTCATGTAGATATTACAAAATATTAATTTAATTTTTACATACCTTACTTACAATCCTTACTTTAATATATTGTTGAGTTAAGTCCTTTGTTTTATTCCTTAATAATAATAAAAATAATAACAACAACTGTACAAAAATTTTATAATTGCAGCTTTTAAGAAAGCTGCAGTTTTGACCTTTAAAACATATAATTTTTGTAGATAGGAAAATTTTAACGAAAAATATCGAGTTTTTACCGTCGAGTTAATACAAAGAGAACAGTTCATTGTACTGAAAAAGTGTTAATAAACAATTTTGTTCAAAATTATCTCCGCTACATTTTTTATTAGAAACATTTTTTTACGACGTATAGATTCTTGGTAAATCGATTTTTTCTGTTTTTTTCCCACCTGTGGTGGTGGGTTTAAGGGGGAAGTATTGAGGTAAAAGTGGTAAACTTTTTGCATCTTTTTTAGGGTTCCAAAATTGACATTCTCAGCAAAATTCAGCTTGTTCGTATGATTTTTAGAGGTCAAATTTCTTATGACTGGACTATTACGACTCCGCATGGTAAAATATTGTTATATGGTCCTTAATAACATACAAGGCTGAAACACGGTCCCTCAAATTTAAATCAATAAATCAAATAGAACCATTTGAAATGATTACACTTCGTAAACTAATGCGTATCTCATAGATTGACATATGTGAATTGTTACAAATTAGTAAACAACGAAACGTTTCGTATTTACGACATATAATGATAGGTTAGAAGTATGAGATCTTGAGATTGATTTTAATGGGTAAAGTAGAAAGAAGAAGAGGCCGGAAATGAAGGCAAAATATGTGGCTGGGAGATTTTGGTGCAGGATTTGGAATACAGGAGAAGTTTTACGCTGGCCAGAGAGGTGCAATTACAAAGAAATTTTGGATGAACGTCTACAAGTTGAAAGCCTACAACACTTGAAGAAGAAGAAGAATGGATCTTTTTCAAATCTTGTCCATCTTACTTGTTGAACTGTTTGTTCGGACTGTTAGGCCCTTATCTTTTGAGATTAGTTCTCGACGTTTCGCCAACACTAGGGGTTGGCATCTTCTGGAGATGTTACTGCTTCGCTTGTAAGCTGAAACTGACGCCGCGTTGTACTACGGAGGTCATATTTATATTTTCTACTCGCCTTCCCTGTACTGGTTTCGGCGTGAGGGGACGTGTCGTTTTCTGTTTTCATGTTTTGCGGGAAGGTTGTTTGTGGATTTTAATATATGTTTTGTGAATTTTTAGTTCTTCTTCTATCCGATTAAAATTATTTGGATGCTTATATATTTCCACAGATTCCGGATATAACCGTGGGTAGCACTGGGATGTTTTATCCAGCATCTGCGTTTCTTCAAATACTATTCTATCTTCTCCGCTTTCTAAAGCGTGTTCGGCAACGACAGATTTGTTGATATGTCCTAAACGACAATGGCTTTTATGTTCGTTTATCCTTGTGTTTATGTGTCTTTTCGTGGTTCCCACATATACCATTCCACATGTGCATGGTATTCGATATACTCCGGCCGTTGCTAATCGGTCGCGTTTGTCCTTCACCGATCTTAAACAGTCCTTGATTTTCTTTGTGGGCTTGAAAATAGTTTTTACATTGGCTTTTTTAAGTATTCGCCCAATTCTGTCTGGTACCCCCAATATGTAGAGCAAGAACGCTTTACCTATACATGCTGTTTCTTCGTCCTTTCTTCTAGAAACGTTGTTAATCGGTTTATGTATTTCTCTTCTGGTATAACCATTAGAAGTGAACGCTTTTTCAATATGAATAAGTTCAATTTGCAGATGCTGTGGTTCACAACTTCTTTTCACCCTCTCCGCCAGAGTTTTTATGATACCTTGTTGTTGGCCTGGATGATAATGTGAGTTCCTGTGTAGGTATCTGTCGGTGTGTGTAGGTTTTCGATATACTTTATATCCTAAATAACCTTCCTTTCGATTTACCAATACATCTAGGAACGCTATTTGCTGATCTTTCTCTGTTTCCATCGCAAATTGAATATTTGGATGTAGTGTGTTTATATAAGACTGCAAATCGTTAAGTTTTTCTACTCCGTGACCCCAAATCACAAAAGTGTCATCGACGTACCTAAACCATAAGATTTGGTTTAACGCATTTTAACTTGTCTATCTTAGTTTCTTATCTTGTTTCATTAAACAACCCCATAATAAATAATATCAAGATAAGTTACTATAGTGTATTTTTATGTATGAGAGAGTAATAAAACAATAAATTATGTATGCAAATCCCTAAACTGTTGATACGGGTGACTCAATGAAAAACAGATATTGTCAACAAGTTTACAGAAGTATATAGGAAAACAATTTTAAATTGAGTATGACCACCAGGTATAAAGGTTGGAGCAGAATAGAATACAATAGTTGTGAGGGTTACTAATCCCTAAATAAGGTTGCCAGTGTCGGAGTGATGGAGGTTAACAGGTACTAATGAATTTGCAAGAAATGTAAGATGTTTATTTTATTGGTTATATATAACCAATAAAAGTTTAATAACTACCTACCTATTTGCAAATAAAGTTTAATTCTTTAGATAAAATAAAACGTTTTATTTTATCTGAAATGAGTGCATTCCACGAAGTAAGGGTTTCAACAATCAAACATTTAATTCTTTAATTCCAGGAATCTACGACAGTAATTGACTAGATAATTACCTTCTAAATTTATTCCACAGAAAATGTGATAGTGGGTTTTTCCATTTTGTAGGAAGGTCCAAGTAGCGTATTCAAAATTCTTAACAGTTCACTAAAAGTAGGTACTTCAGTTGCAAGGTGCAGTTTATTGTGTATACTAGTGTTATGGAAAATTTGGAAGGGCCGTGTAAACGCCGAAAAATTGGTCCTTTAACAGTTAATGAAAAAGCATTAATATTTAATTGTTTTAAATCATTTACAGACAAACGTTTATGTGAAAGTTTTGATGAGACGTTGAGTTAGTTAGCAGTACACTTGGTGTTGGGAAATCTACGATTTACAGAGTTATTAAAGAAGAGAAATGTGGTAGTTTTCAAATGCCACGTAATGCTCCAGGGAAACCAAAATTTCAAATAGAATATCATTTTAAAGAAGGACTTCGACGGAAAGTGCATGAATTCTTCTTTAGACAAGAATTTCCAACATTGGATAAAGTTCTTGTCTCAGTTCGAGATGATAAGGATTGCCCAGAAATGAGTCGAAGAACGTTATGGAAACTTTTAAAAGAAATAGGCTTCCGATGGAAAAAGAATCCCAGAAAGTCTGTTTTATTAGAAAGAAGCGATATTGTCATATGGAGAAGACATTTTCTAAGAACCATAAAGGAAATGAGAAACCAAAAAAGAAAAATATTTTATCTTGATGAAACATGGATCAACGAGGGTCATACACCAAATAAATTTTGGCAGGATGAAACTGTTAGGCACGCTTTTGTAAATAACTTATCTACTGGTTTAAACCCACCATCAGGAAAGGGACGCAGCCTGATAATAATACACATTGGCAGTTCAGACGGTTTTGTTGAAGGTGATTTATTAACTTTTGAATCAACTCGTACCGGTGACTACCATGAAGACATGAACGCTGATGTCTTTCAAGAATGGTTCGAACAAATGATAGATCTTCTTCCTAAGAACTGTGTAATAGTAATGGATAATGCAAGTTATCACTCCAGACTTATAGAAGGACTGCCCACAACCAAGTGGTTAAAAAAAGACTTGCAGAATTGGCTGAGTTCAAAAAATATTACGTACCATCCCGGATATATAAGAACGGAACTTTATTCGTTGTGTGCCCTTTATAAAGAAAAATTTTAAAAAATACGAAATTGATGAAATTGACAAAAATCGTGGAATGACAGTACTTAGATCCCCACCATATCATTGTGAATTAAACCCGATTGAACTGGTATAAGTATATATAGTGAAGTTTCAAGAAAAAATACCACTTTTAAAATTCATGATGTTAAACAGTTGTTTTTGGAGGCCGTAAATAATGTAAAACCTGAAAACTGGAAAAGGCAGTAAATCACACTATTAAAGAAGAGGAAAAATGTGGAAGCTGGACAATATTACTGATAAAATGATCGAGCCAGTTATTATAAATCTTGGTTCTGAAGTTCATCTTCTGAATCTGATTTGGATTTGTAACAAGTAGCTGTAAGTTTTATATTAATGTTTTTATTCATCTATTTAACATACCTTAGACGGTTTTTAAAAACTCTTTTTCTCTTTTGTAATTTTTAAAAAATTAAAAAAAAAATGTGAATTTTTTAAAACTCTTTTTAATGTAGGCCAGTCAGTTCTAATATAGTGTGTGATAAAAGAGGTCACTTTTGTTTACATACACATAACACTTTATAACACTGAAATAATTCATTTATTTTTTACAATTATTCAAAGTAATTTTTCAATTAATCTTGAGCACGCCCATGGAGTGGTCGAAGGTACCAGTTAAAATTATGCTAATTACTCTCTCGTTCATAAAAATAAACTATAGACTACGGCGGGTAGTAAAGATTCAACAATTAAATTAAAATACTTTGATAGAAAAACGTGTGAACCTGGTATTTATTTACTTCTAAGTACTGTATTGTTAAGAATTTATACTTTGACCTTTCACTTTTTAATACAAACCAGTTTACCAAACACTAAAGTTTATTTACATTACGTCACTAATTTCATAATTATTAGTTACACATACAAATTCTACAAAAGCTACCTTCATCTACGAGGATTAAAAATTATTTTTATATTCGAGTATTTCCCCTTTATTTTTTCGTCCTTACTGGTATTGTTCTTTTATTCATTTCTCGAATATATTTTTCGTCTTTACACTATTACTTTCTTCCTATTCTTTCCCAGTACACATTTTATTAATAATTTTTTTTTAAGTTTTATAAATTAAGTTTTTAATTAACCAGTTTTAATATCTTGCCTTATTTTTGTTTTCTTCTGAACTTGTTATAGATGTGTCTTTGCTAGGTTTCCCTTGCATTGCATATTCTTTTTTTAATACCAGCACGTTATACCGTTGATTGAATAACCCCATTTGGGTTATTCAATCAACGGTTATATTTCGTTTTTTTTCTCAAACTCAAAATGATAAATTCATAAGTGGATGTCTGTGTGTTATTCATAAGTGCATATCTTAATAGTAATATTTTCAATGTTAGTATTGAAACAACATTATGCACTCCTTATACAAATTTAACATAATAGTAATTTACATTGTTTTGCATTCGAGCAGTGTTTTTTATTTATTATAATAATGAAGCATAAAGAATAGTTATCGCTAAGTACTGTGTAACAAATTAGTTGCCATAATCACTAATAGTGATACAGACAGAGGATATACCTAAATTGAGAATTGTAATTCCTTTTGGAAAACTTTCCAAAAAGGTAGAACATTTACAAATATATAAAACTTCGTATAGAAGAATGATAGCCGAAATGCAAATTTGAAGGAGACCATTGAAAAAAATTTAATAACAGGAACTAATTACAAAGGATTTTGTTGGTTTTATCTGTGCAAACTTATTTATTTATATTTGTATTTTTTGCTCTACATTAAGTGTAAAAGTAAATTAAAACGATAATATATATAAAAAATCATATAGTTTACCGGTGACGATGTGTTGGGACATTCTTCTTCATTATTTTCCAATTGTCCCTGTGATTGACTCTGCGGTGTCCTTCTCATGTCTTTTCCAAAATAAAAAAAAAACTAATCACTTATTTCCTGGCACAACACGAACACTGTAAAACTCCATCCATCGGTCGCCATACTCACGATACAACACAAACAGCTGTTTCCAATTTTTATTATTCAGGACGTCGTCTTTCGACGTCGTTGGCGGCCATGTTGGACGACGTAGTGCGTCTGTGTGGGGACACCTCGACACAACGGTGCGCCTGCCGCCTTGTTTCTGATGACTAAGGTAAATGGATAAATGTGTTTTAACGTCGATATTTTAGTGGTAAGAGATATTTAAATTAGGCCAGTCATTGGTAATATAGACGCTTCACTTTATTTATAATATCCGAACTTATACAAGGTGAATTAAGTTATTTGGACCAAAATATGATTATTGGACCGAATATTCATATATTGTTGGGGGAATATATAGAGTGTGTTCAAGTTAAAAAAAATTTCCATTTTTTTTTTATAATTTTATTTTTTTTTTACATTTTTATTTTTACATTCTTATCAAAATTAATGCAGAAACATAAATTTGTACAACGAAATATAATGTTATTTATAATTTTACAAACCTTTTACAAAATTTTTTTGTGACACTTTTTAGTGATTTTATATCAAGCGTTCTTATCATACCGGTTCTTACATATGGTGCAGAAACACTGACTCTGACAAAAGGACAATAGATAAAATAAGAGTTACTCAACGCGCTATGGAAAGATCAATATTAGGTATTACCATCAGAGATAAAGTACCAAACCTAGAAATAAGAAGAAGAACAGGAGTCACAGATGCAGTTGAAAAAATAGCCAGAGCTAAATGGGCTTGGGCCGGACATGTTGCTAGATTAACGGATGATAGATGGACCAAAAAGATTCTGGAATGGCGACCAACGCAAGATTCATATCGAAGCAGAGGACGACCACCGACTAGATGGACGGATGATATCAAGCGCATCACCACAAACTGGATGCAAGAAGCTCAAGACAGAAATAGGTGTACAATTTTACGGGAGGCCTACGTTCAGCAGTGGACAAACATAGGCTAATTGATGATGATGATGATATCAAGCGTAACCTTTTTTGGATGTTGCTAAAAAGGTTACCAATGGATATACTACAAACTGCAGCCAGTAGGTTGTTTTAGAGCGAGTCGTGGGTTCAAAACTAGCTTTTGGAATCGGTATGTTGTATAACAGAAGAAATTTTCAAAGATAAGATAGATAGGATATATATATTATATATATATATATATATATATATATATATATATATATATATATATTATATATAGATCGGTAGAGAAATAGATACAGATGGATAGATAGAGAGAAATGTATGGAAGGTTACCATAGAAAAGTAGATAAAGCTAGAAAAAGGGCGCCACTTAACTTTTTGTGAATAAAAGAGGAAAGCTAAGCTGTCGAAGAAATATAAAGAACAACAAATTATATTCTCAAGGCCAAATAGGTATGTAAAAGATATGGAAGTTTAGTTTCATATCTTTTTAATTGGTTAAACGTTGTCTTGTCAATACACTGTATAAATAAATGCAAAATAAAATATATGCGGTGGAAGTAGTCCACTCACTTACCTATAACACTGATATAGCCTGATCTTTCCTTCTGGTCAAAATATAGCAAAGCAAATGCTTAAATGAAATATTTAATCAAGGAACATGTTGGTAGTAGACAAATAAAATGCGTTAGTTAAACAAAAACAGTATATTGAACGTCAATTTAACAAATGGTTGAATCAAAACAAAAAAATTTAACGGTAAACTGTTAGCTTCAACATATAAAAATAAACAATAAATCGATAAAAAAATTTAACATACACAATATATAGAAAATACATGTAATCGTAAATCGATCAGTAAAGAGAGATGCTAAAAAATTCAATAAAAGAGAAAAAATGTACACTCTTGACTGCCTGGGCTTATCTCAAGATAAATGAAACTCTATATTTAATAATGCAAATAAAATAATACTATTGAAAATTTATCGAATTACAAAAAAAATCAAAATCTTTATGTGGCAAACAAACGAACCGAACTTTGTTTTTAAAGTTAAGTTTCGCACTATTTTTAATGAAATAAATGTTCTTACTAAATATTCAAAATATTCTGATTGGCTGAAAATTGGTGAATAACTAGAGATAACTCTAGAAGGAATCCGGTAGCAGCATTAATTACTTTTGAAAACAGGTGAAAAAGATAGTTCGTGCATCACCAAAGATTTAGCAATCCCTCTGCTTTTTATAAGAATATGAAGGTAAACTAATTACTTATAGTTGTCTTATAGATCTGCACATTTAAAATAGCACTGACTTAAAACTTACTATACTGTACTTAACTTTATTAGCTTGATAATTGATAATTCAGATTTAGCTTTACTAAGCACGTGAAAGTCCACTAGGTTTAATGCATGCAATGATACATTGTCTGATATAGATCACTCTTTATACAGTCTTTCGCTAGCTTCTTTCGTATATGAGGAATCAAAAGGAAAAACAGTCATAGTCCACTTTTGGTCGAAATTGTGATGTGAAGTTTTCTAGTGATGAATACATATCCTTTCGGATGATATGGAGTCAAAAGGAAAAATATTTACAGTCCTTTTATTACAAATGAAACGTTGTACTTGGGAGAACCATCATAGTCCGCACGCTACGAGGGAATAACCATAGATAAATAATATAGTATATACAGAATAACCGTCAGGGTCCGAAGGCGGGTGAGACTCTTTGTCTCAACCGGTCGGGCGGGTGCAGCATTTCTGTGATTCTCTTTCTTAGTTTAGTGACTTCGTTGGTGTGTTCTAGATTGTCAGTTGATTCTATTTAAACAATAGTAAAGTACTGATTAAAATGGAAAGTAGTGGTAGCGATTGTAGTGATATAGATGTGGGGACTGCTGCTAAAAAAAGAAGAAAACCAGGCCGTGTTTGTGACATTATGAAACACTATGAAAAGCGGCGCATTTTGATTAAATTCAATGAACTTGCAAAGTACGACGATCAGAATCGGTATTTAGGTGTGGTCTGATTTCATAGCTAATTAGCTTGATTAGATACATTAATCTTTTTTGTACAATCAAAAACTTATTGCCATTCTTTTGACATAAGAAAAGCTTATGACATAACTTGAAGACATCTTATATTAAAAACACTTTAAGAGTAGAATGCTTAATGGCATATGTGTTATACTTTATTAAACATTTTTTAACGACACGAACTTTTTAAGTTCAAAACCATTAGATTTACATTTTCCAGACGAGTACTTCTCAATGACAGTCCACAAGGATCTACTTTCAGTACAACCTTTTTTATTGCAATAAATAGTACTGTAAGTAAAATAAAGCTTTCTCTATTTACTAGCCTATATACAGATAATCTGGTCATTTATCTAAAAAACTTCCTTACACATAATTGAAAACTGGTCTCAAAACACGAGTTTGACATGAACTAACTCAATAAGTAACCTACAAGTTCTGGCTGGTGAACTTTGAATAAGCCAACGAAGGCAACTCCTGTCGCTAAACTACGTAGCTATAATGTCAGCAAACAAAAAAAACGTAGTTTACTCAACATTTTTTTGCAGTACAAATGTATTTTCCGATTTTTACAGAAACATTGAAAGAAAATTTGCTGAGCGAATAAAATGTATTGATCTTAAATTAAAACAGTTCAGTCGTATCTACATAGATACGTCCAAATGTGATGGACATGCTGCAACCTTTATTATGCGAAACATCAAGTCCACCGTATATAAATCCTAACAATTTGTTGCTTATATACCGTAGACCTCACGGCAATTCACCAGGGCATGAAAATGTGGTTTTATCGATGCAGGCAAATTTGTTATGAGCATTACCTACTTGGAATAAAACAGCGACATACATCTCACGCTATACTTCTCAAAAAGTGGACTCTCTGGTAAATAATTCAATAGCCGACCAAAATATATATATATATATATATATATTATATATATATATATATATATAAATCCGCTTTTTTAGGCGTTACGCCCGTCCGGTAGGGATCTATGGAGGAGTATCACCGAACCGCAAGCCCTTATCTCTTGCCGTACTGCTCCACCATAGGCCGATTTAAACTGCTGCGTTAGACTTTTTGTTTTCTGTACAAAGAGCTGGGGCTCGATCCCACATCCACTGAACCATTCGACAGTGAAGCGAATGAGAGGCAGCCGCACAGCCCGCTGAGCTATCTGACCGACCGACCAAAATATTACTATCCTAAATCAAATACCTTGGACTTATTACAAAGTAAACATCAAATGCGGCATCTACAGAGTGTGGCAGACTACTTGGGATCATACTCTTACCAAATTCAAAGAATGCTTAGGTCAAGTAAGAACCACACTCACCTAACCAAATAATGTAAAAGACCAAGTCATCGTCAACCGACTCCCAGAAACTAAAACGATGAATCTAAGCAACATGTTCATACACAACAGCATACATCGAACACAGACGGCCATATGAAGATGGTTGGTGATTGATTCAGTACTGGAAATTAGAAGTTTTGTTTTGACAGTTGTTTTGGCGTTTGTAGTTTTTTAAATTAGTTTCGTGTTATCTATTTTCATACTTAAATATAATTTTTTTTTCTGCAGCCGTCCCGAAAATAAAACTTTCGGTATGATTTATTAAATCGAAAGTACCATTTTACACAAATCGTACCAAAAGTAGCTACTTTCGGGACTATTTTTTTTTTTTCACTTTCGGCACGATTTTGAGTAAAGGTAACGGCTTTGACAATAACATCAACTTTGTATTTTATTATGACTGTTCAGCTAGTTACCAGCTGAAGTCCGTTTGAAGAGGTCTACCCTCCGGACGCTGGTACTCACGTGAGGCATGGTTATATGTTGCCTGAAGCACAGAATAATAAACAATCAGAATGCCCAATCTCCATGGAAAATTAAGTACGCTCATCTCCTTCGCGCAGACGTTCCGCCATGTTTTAGAGGGAACCAGTGTTGTTTATGTGGTGTGCATAGAAAACTTAACCCGGTTTAATTGACTTACGGCAATCATGGACATACTATACAATTATATTAACATTGTTAAATATAATAACATAAATATAATATACTTAAACATAAATAAAAACAATTACGTAACCTCACAAATCATATGGCTGTGTTCTGTGTTTCCTCCTAAAACATGGTACGCGTGCTGCAAAACTTCAAAGGCGGCATCTGAGAGTGGACATTCTGATTGTTTATTATTGTGTGCCTGAAGTTAAATCTAATAAAATATTAAACATCATTCATTTTTAACAGCAATATGCACATTTTTTGGTAACTTTAATTACTGTAAAGGGTTTTACCCTAATATTTTGGTGGCTCAGGCATGTTAACCTGCTTTTAACCTCATGATGGAATTATTATTCCGAAAACGTTTGTTATTTTGATGTAGCCCTTCTAAGAGTTTTTAAATATACCTACTTACAAAGATTTAAACCTCTTTATTAACTTTAAAGTGTTCATATAAATAATAAAAGTTCATAAATAAAGTTTATCCATATATGTTCTTTTTAACACATAAAACGGCTACAGAAAAAATATTGTACGTAACACGATCCAAGCGTAATTTTTACGAGACTACGTCTGCGGCTCGCCCTGGAAACTTCCTGCTCGCCTCGTAAAATATCACTTTCGGAACTTGTTATATTAATTACTATTAACTATTAATAAACGGTTGTTATAACAACTAACCGTTACCTTTGTGTTCCAGTAATTAGGGTATTTATTTATTAGCTTATGATATCAACGGAGTGATTTGAAATATTTTTAAGTGTTTATATTTTTAGAGTATGCCTGGTAAATCATAAAATTCTTAAGCACAACAGCTTGTGTTAAATGTATATTTTAACGCAGTATCCTCTAGGAGACGAGTTTTACCTTGGGCTCAAGTAGCTCGAGAACCATCGTCGTTATCATATTCATATTCAGCGACCTCAAAACCCGAAACTAACAAAATTAAACTCATTCTTGTCGATATTTTATTAGTTGCAAATTTTTCATTTTCTATGCACTTTGGAAATGCATTTTTCTTATGCACAAAATTTAATTTTCGTTTTACCAGCATGAATTTTGTTCACGAACTTTCCTGAGATTTTCCCGAATCAAATGCAAGAACTTTCACAGCGATTCATCTTGCTTGTAGGTTGCAGGTTTAGCGCTTCGTTTCCTCGCTTACATTTATTGATCAAATTTATACAACGTAATACCTAGTAAATACGACGGATTTATTTGCAATAATAACTTGAAAGTGGCCTAAAAATTGAGCACGGTATACTTGTTTCTCATTTTAAAACAATTTAAAAGGCATGAAATGGATTTCCCAATGTCGAACGAAAACATAAACAAGTCAAAGTGTGGTTGCAAATCGTAATTATCCATTGTCTTGCTTTAAAAGGTGCTAATTGTGGTTTCGAATTAAACGCATTACGAAGTCGAGAGCAGTAACTATTGGTTTAAGTTATATACTTACAAATAAGTATAGTTGCATAATTATATGCTTAAAACTATCTATAGTGACTTGTAAAATATAAGATACGAAAAAATCTAATGTTTTCAGAAGTTGCCAAACTTATCCTAAACTCAGAATTGTGTGATAACATAAATAGACAACTAGTTACGAAATCTATGAATCTATATATCGAGGGATCCGAGCGAAAACCCGATAACTAAAAAAACCGTTGTTTAGTGATAATCGCGATTATAAATTTTAGTAACTTTGAAAAAAGATTTAAAATCGTCATAGGATGTTTTATCAAACATTTGTTGTAGCCAAATGATACAGAATTTAGTATTTAGTTAGAATATATTTTTTTTCAATTTAATTTATAAAAACTCTTTTACGAATAAAATAAAACGTGATATTTATCCGGTTTTACCTCGCTAGATGAGTACAACATTTGATTTTTTTGGTTTTTATTTTATTATTTTTTATTATAAAATAAAAATTAACTCTACGTTATTCAAAAAAAAAAGAACCAATCTAATTTTTTTTAGAAAATAAAAAGGTAAAGTCTTCTTGTTTCCATTTTTCTTCCATCATTACGTCTGGAATTCGATCTACGACATTATTAACGGTTTTTTAACTTGTTATCCAAGCGTGCACCTCTTCTGGAAAAATATTTTCTTGGCACATCTTTATCAGATTTTTTTTCTTTGCTTCACTTATTGAAATACTGATTCACCTGTATCATTAAAATGTATCGATTACGACACCTGATAAGAGAAAACTGACTGGACGGATCTTACAACGACGACCAGACAAATAAAATAAGCACATAAAACTAATAACATAAAACGTAAGAACAGTGTATCGACCAGATGCACTGAAAGTACTATTAAATTTCTTCTTCTTCCGGTTCCAGACGCTATGCAGCTTGTTGGCATTCATGTGGTTGGATTATTCGTAAGAATCATTTTTTCTTCCCTTCTTATCCCATTATTGTACTGATATCAGGTATGTCGCACCAGTTCCATGCCTCTGAGCTACGAGTGTCGTTTGCGACACTCAAAAACACTTAAGACAAATGTAAACTAGACATTATCAAACGCAAGACATAATTTATAACGTTTAAAAATTTACAAAAAATTAAGCAAAAAACAAATTATTGTTAATAGATTTATCGAAAGTTCAGGAACGTGTTGCTATGTCCTAATGTGGGATCAAAAAATGTGACGTTTAAATTAAACGATGTAATCGGATTTTGGATTATGTGATCGTAAAATCGATAAATTTTATGAAAAATTGAATCTGAAGAATCGAAACACTTATGTAACATTAGATTAGGAGAGGGGGCCTTTTGGCTATTCCACTGCGACCTTTTGACATCTATTGTGGTCCTTTAGTCCTAGATAACATTCTCTAGCCTGACCCTCTTTATAAAGTCTAGTAGCTTCGAGACTGTACCTTCCATGTAGCTATTTGCCGGTGGATTTTCTTCTCCTTATGCAAAAAACCGCACATTTGCCAGACTGTCACGCTACATAAAATGTGCTCTGCTGTTTCTTTTTCTGTAATGAACTGCTTCGCCTGTCTTTGTCCTGGTGAATTCCTCCACCATTCTAGAGATTTGTGAGCTACCCAGTTCTTTGTAGCCGTTCTTGTTACTGACTTTGCAACGCCGCAGAAGAGTTCGGTCCAATGAATGGCATTGATGAGCCTTTTTGGCCATTTCATCTGCTTTTTCATTGCCCTTATGACCCTCGTGCCCCGGTACCCAAGCTACCGTAACCTTGCTACGGTCACCTAGTTTATTTAGGGCACACACACAATCCCATACTAGCTTAGAATTGACCTCTACAGAATTGAGTACCTTAAGTGATGGATTGCAGTTATTTCCGCCTGGAAAACTGTCACATCCTTAGATAGACTTACCGGAATGTATCCCTTGATTTGTCCCTACTATGCCGGCTCCAACACCCTCCGATGTTTTTGAGCAATCCGTATACCAGGTAGCAGCAGCTTTTATGGGTACACCTTTATTCCAGTCTTCCCTACCTGGTATCTTAATTGTGAATTTATTGTTAAAGCTATATCTAGTAGCTGTTGCATCGATAGGTTTCCCCATCACAATATCGGCTTTGAGCTCCTCGATTAGCTTTCTGTTGTCAGTAGGTACCATGCATCTGGCTTATATGTCGCTGACTATGGATTAATCTGTGCATCACTGATCTTGCTGCGCCCTGTATAATGAAAGATATGAAGTGGTGGTAAATTCAACAGGACTTCCAACGATGCAGTAGGAGTTGTTTTTATAGCCCCGTAATACACAGGCATGCTAGCCTTTGTGTATTACCTAGCAGCCTTATTGCTCTCACTTGCTGCGTCTTTGTCCACCACGTCACCGAGCCATAGGCCATAGGTTATCATGGGTCTAATAATCCTTGTGTAGAACCCTAGAGTCATTTTGGGATTAAGTCCCCAATTCTTACCGCACATTCTTCTACATTTGCCCAGGGACATAGTAGCTTTCTGTGTGGTTTTTAGAATGTGAGTATTCTATGTAAGCCCATGATCAAAATATACCCAAGGTATTTTGTTTCTTTGGCAAATGAAATCTCTGTTCTTCCCAGCATCGGTGGTTTTAGGCCTTGTAGCGCTGTTTTCTTTGTGAAGTTGACGATTTGTGTTTTCTGTGCATTGACTATCAGTCTCTCTTCTTTACACCAGTCGTCAACTATATTTAGGGCTGCTTGTATTCTCTCAGACACAAATTGTAGAAAAATTCCTGAGGAGATCATCTACCAAGGTTGCCCAAAGTAGAGGGGACAGAACTCCTCCTTGTGGACAGCCTCCAAACATTTATGTTAGAAAACGATCCAAATCAAAGACGTATTTATCAATAAAGAACCTTTATTTGATCAGGTCTTTGATCAGATATTAATGAATCTTAATAATCTAAAAAGAAGATGTCTCAGATGAAGAAAACATTTACGAAATAACTGAGACGGAAGAACACCTTAGAAAATGAAGAAGAAAAAAGTTAATATGAATTTACAGGAGTAATAAAAAGGAAGAAAGAAAAAGATTCAAATATTTGAACCTGCAAAATAAAAATATCATTTTTTTTTTTATTCGTTTAATATTATTCATCATTTATATATCAGAGGTATAGTATCAAAAATAGCTACGTTCAAATTTTTTTAAAATTTACTTTTTCGTGGCAACCTTTTCATTTTCAGACTGCCTATTACCTAAAGAAACAGTTTGGGATTAAATTTAGTTTAGGCCAGAGGTATTTGGATTAAAAAAAAATGGTTTGAAACAAATTTGGTTACGTCCACATAAACTCAGCATCCAACATGGAATACACTCACGCCAGCCAATAGGAGCGCTTCATTCGAACCAAAACTGTAATAACCAGTTATATAATTTCTATGTTATTAAGTCGTCCGTCTTTTTCATTTTAAATAAGAATTCCTGTGATTTCATGTAAAAGCTATAATTTTTCAACAAGATGGATGTTTTTACTATGCCTGTTAATAAAAACCAGGCATGAAAACGGACTGCACAACCACATAACTGAAAGGATAACAAGACGAAAAAAAAAGAGATAGGTTTGTCTTTTGTCAGAGTCGCAAGTCGCATTTAGGTATAATATTTGACTGCTTAATATCAATGGATGTTTAGATGAGCTCGTTTAGTTTGTAACTTGCGCTACCATGGAGCTAAAAACCATTTTCTATCTTTTTACTTTTTGTTTTAGGTATTCTGCAAAGAGTTTGCCAAAAGTACCACGTTGTGATTATAAAACCAAAGTCTTTGAGTGCAATAAAGTGACGGATAAAATATTTCGACAATTTCATACGGCTTTTTATATCCTGTCAAATCGAATCACGATGCAATTATTTTGAAATGCTGTCAAGCACTTAACGACTTAAGCGAAAACGACCAAGGACCTTAAGATTGGATCCTACGAATAGAGATCAGACCCACTTAAAAGCAACCAAGCAATGTACCATAAAATATATAAAAGTCGATAAACAATCTATAACTGTTTGCCAGATGTTTTTAGCAACGCTTTTTTGAAAAACGAACGTGTCTCAAATTTGGTTCAAAAATCTTTCGTAAGTGGTGATTTTACAGGAGAAAAAGATCATAAAGCCAATATATTCAACGACAAAAAGGCATCAGCACGTGTCTTTTTGAACAAGGCGAAAAAAGAGAGGTAAGTTCGTTTTTTTTGTGAGGGCTGTACCGCAGGTCGCATTTAGGTATATTCTATGAGTGATTAATGGATGTTTGAATGAGTTCTTTTAGTTTGCGATTCGTGCTACTGAACAGCGTAGCTAAGCCGACTCTGTGCGCGGCATCCACGCGCCGACTCTTGAGCAATTGTCAAGGAAAGAGATCCATGATGGCGACAAAAACAGACAGTTTATAATTTTGAGTTTAAGTTTTGATTTGTTAGGATACAAGTATTGTTTGTAAATTATAAAAATATACAGTCCACAAAAAATCGAACGGATTTAATTTATACCGAACTATACTCGGTTCACAATTTGTTGATAGCTCACTAAAAGTTTAATCCTAATTAGAGAACTGAAATATAGAGAGGATAGGTAATACGATATAATAGTAAAAACCAACCTGAAACTGACGGTTTAAGATGTTTTCGACTAACCCACCTTGTATCTGCAGTAATACAATACAGCGGTCAACTTTATAATCCGATTACGAAGGCATTTTGGCCGACCAGTGTCGTAAAGTATAATATGATTGAAACATTTATTTGAACTAAATAAATATATTTTTTAAATTGTATTTTTGTTTTAATAAAACTTCTTTATTTTATTTAAAAATAAAAAGTTTCTTGCCATTTGTAAAAGATACATTTATTTAATTAAGAGGAAAGGCGCCAAATATCGCCTGGCAAAATTTTCTATGTGTTTTAAATGTATCCATTATTTTCGAATCCGGTGAAAACTAATAAACATTTTTGAAAAATTTAAACGCAGAATGAAAGATTACATTATTACTGAGGGCAGAAAGTTCCTGAAAACTACAATGTTTATTTTAATATATTATGTAACAGGGGTGAAAATAAAAGAGAGAATATAGTATAATTTTTAATTGAAAATATTGCATGCAAAAAAAAACGTTTTATTTATTCTAACAAATATTTCATTCTGCCTTTAAATTTTTCAAAAATGCTTTTTAGTTTTCTCATGATTTGAAAAAAAAATGGACATTTAAAACACATTGAACATTTTGACAGTAATACCTTACGATTACAACTACTATTACTTACCTTTATATATAATTACGATAAGAAAACTATTCAAATTCAAAATAAACTTCGGAATCCGAGTCGTCTTGAGGGTTAATAATTACCGGTTCTGTCTCTACGGTCGCATCAATTATGTTATCAAGATCCCACATTTTTTGTTACTCTTCTATTACATGTCTTCTGTATCTTTCTAGTTTTGTTCTCTAATATGTTGTAAAGACTCGTATAACAATTCACGTACAGCTTGTATTTTATATGACGTATTTTTTCTAGCCACATAACTTTTCATTTGTGCACAAATGAGTTCAATTGGATTTATTTCAAGTGGTAGTGTGGAAGTCTAACAACTGTGATGTTTTGTCTTTCCGCAATTTTGTCAACTACGTATTCTTGAACTTAGATTTGTGTTGCCGGGCAAATTTTAAAAGTTCTGCTTTTACCATTCCATCTTCGTAAGGCAGATACTTATTCCGCAGCCAGTCAAGAATATTCTGTTTCTTCCACGCAGTCGTTGGAAGTCTTTCTACTAGTCGTTAATGATAAGGTGCATTATCTAATACTATAATTGAATTTGGTGGTATGTATTCAATCATCTGCTCAAAATACTCTTCGAAAACAGCTGTCATCTCCTCGTAATAGCCTTCTGTGCTTTTGGACTGAAATTCCAACAAACCATGCTTAACAAATCCTTTTTCAGTGTCAATGTGAGAAATTATTAATCTACTGCATTTATCAGAAGGTGGGGAGATACCAGTAGACCAACCTTCTATAAAGGCTTGGCTGCAGCTTAATATATTTTTATCTGACCAAATTTTTTTTAGAGTATGACCTGAGTTTACCCACGTATCTCCTCCCGGTCAATCAAAAGTGATTTTCGGTCTGATTTCTCCCACCGGAAATTTAATTCTTTTAAAACTTGCCACAATTTAGTTCGTCTGATAAGAGGCAAATCCGGATCGTCTCTAACTTTTTGTAAAATTTTGTTTAGGTTTGGTATTTCTTTTTTGAAACAAAAATCCATGAATTTTCCTTCGAATACCATTTTTGGCAAATTCATGAATTTCAATAGGCTTTTTCCCTCTAAGTGTTCGTTTGTGTTTGGGTTAGCTATACCGTGTTTTTTTCTTTTTGATAGGAACCTATATATAGTTGACTCCCCTACGCCAGTCATGTTGGCACAACTTTCGACTATGTTGCGAACAGTGTTTGTGGGATTCTGAGAAACCAGAGCATCGTGAACATTCAGGACAATAGTCTTCTCTTTTGGTGAATAGACATACTTACTGACTGTACGCAACAGTACCGGTGTAAAACTTGATGATGTTGATGATGAAGGCATCACAAACAATCCAACAAGACGAGCACGAGCGAAAGGTACGTATATGTTCGTAGGTATATGGAATAAAAAATCACTCACGCACTGTATATAATTCGCAAAAAAAATATTCGAGACGCTAATTACTGCCGTAGTCGCGGAAGCACCGACGAGCCGTAAATTACATGCGATCAAAAACGTACTAAACAAAAAAATTGTTTTCGTTCGTAATATCTTCACCCTTTTAAGTTAGGTTTCGAATATAAACTGAAAAGACGAAGCACGTGGCCAAAGCATCTATACCCATTATATTATTAAAAATCTGGAGAATTCCATCCTAATTATCTTAGCAACGAATAGTACCTTCCGATATAAATTCCAGGTTTTCTAGTAAAGTGATTAAACGCGAAGAGTAGTATTGAAATATCCAAAGAGATAAGGTATTCTTATTTACAAAATTATTAATGGTTAAATTCTCATTTTTATTAATATAATATAATAACCAACACTAACCGTGAAAGATTTAATTGTTTTTTGCTAAATATATTAGTATTAAAACATTATTAATATTAATATTAATTTTAATGAATAAACACCTCAGGAACGCCTATGATGATACAAATTTAACGACCGTTTTATGACTTTGAGGCATATTTCGTGCTATCAACAATTTGTGAACAGATAATACGGCAATCCAATACAAAACATCTACCATGGAGCTAAAAACAATGTTGTATCTTTTTACTTTTTGTTTTAGGTATTCTACAAAGAGTTTGCCAAGAGGACTATGTTGTGATCATAAAACCAAAGTATTTGGTGCAAAAAAGTGACGGATAATATATTACGACAATTTCATATGGCTTTTTATAAGAATCCTGACAAATCGAATCAGGATGAAATCAGATTGAAATGCTGTCACACATTACCGATTAAGAGAAAACGACAAAACACCTTGAGATTGGATACTACGACTGGAGATCAGACCCCTTAAAAGCAACCAAGCAGTGTAATGAAAGAATATATTTAACCCTTTAACGCGCAAATTATTTTTTCCTATTTTTTCGAAATTTAAAATAAAATCTTGTTTAAATGGAATGTTATTTTATAAAAAATGACAAATTATAATAAAATTTTTATCACAAAGTGTTTTTTGAGGTGACTTCTATATGTGCCACTAACCGTCCTGAAAACCCAATAACATCTAGAGTTTGGTGGCTAGCCATATAGCCACTTATTATTTATATAAATAAATCACAAAATGTTTCAAAATATATTTATTTAAAAATGAGACAAATTAAAACGGGAAATTCACAAACATAACATTTCTACAAATTCTAAATAGCATTCAAAATAAAAATTTACCCAGTTTTATGAAATTCTGCGAAACATTCTAAACACAGACCAACACTCACTACATACATTACACTCACTACATGCTATTTTTGATCTCTTCACATTTGATTTGGTGGAGCAACTTGCACATCGCCTATACTTCCCTTTACTGGTAAATGCACCCTAACATTCGTTTTTCTAGTAACATTATTGGTAGAAATAGAACGTCCACCAATTTTACGCATTTTGTTTTTGCTTGTAGTAGTTGCCGCACCTCTTTGTTTTCTGCCGGAAAAATTACCAATTAGTTCATTGGCTAGTATCGATCGAAATTGTAATGAGACATGGCTTTTTTTCTTTCAGCGGCCAATAATGTTTTGTACATTATATATGCGTTCACAATCGCAGAATCTAAAAGGTAAAAGAAAATTTTTATCCACCATTTACGACTTTTCCATGAGATGGAGTAGGAAGCAAGGTATTGCTCAAAAAGATCAAAGCCTCCCATGAATTTGTTGTATTCATCTACTGATTGTGGACAGGGTACTTTCTCTTTTTTTCCTTCTTTGTTTGTTCGAACAATATCAACTTTCAATGAAGGATCATGAAGAGAACTAATTACGACCACACACTTTTTGCCTCTATCATGCCATTTGCAAACTGATATTCCACTGTACTCATCTCCTACAAAATCAGATTCACCCAGTTTCAATTGGTTATCAAAGTCAATTGTGGAAAAAAAGTATAAAGCATTTGAAATGGTATGGCTCGCTCAAATGCAGAACAGTTCTTTTACCCAATGTACCCTCAATGTGACTGGTTTCCTTTCCTTCGTATACTTTAAATGAAAGCATATAACCTGTTCGTGCACAGGTCATAACCCAAATTTTGAAGCCTCTTTTGCCAGGCTTCATGGGCATGTATTTGCTTCAAAGTTGAGCGCCCCTTGAAGCCTACCATGCTTTCATCGATTGAAAGCTCTCTGGATGGTGAAAATAAAAGTTTAAATTCTGTATTTAGATGGTCGATAAGTGGTCTCAATTTATAAAGTTTATCGAAGTTATTTTCACCTTTTTTTGGGCATTTTTCATTGTCGTTTAAATGGATGAGACATAGAATCGCTAAAAAACGCTTTACGCTCATAATGTTTGCTATTCTATCCACTCGAAAATTTTGGTCATAAGACCAATACATTGTTATCCCAGGAAGATGATGGAATCCCATGATTATTAGGATTCCAAAAAAAGCTTGGAGTTCGTCTATCTCAATTGAAAAATTATGCCTATTTTGCCTTGCATACAGATTGGTTTCCTCAAGAATCTTGTTTAGTAACTCATCTGAAAATATGTTTTTAAATATTTCCACAGGTGTTGCTTCTTCTATATTAGGAAAATTTGATCCAAAATTTTGTACAAAATTAAAATTTTTGAATTTGTCCTGAAATCTGGGTTATTCTTCCATTTCATCGAAAAATCACTTGCTAAATTAGTGGTGCTTTCTTCAATCTCGGGTTGATCTTCTGAAAATATGGTTTGGCTTTGCATCTGTCGGATCTCGAGTTCTGGCAAACCGAAATGAAGATGAAGCAAAACGTCTTTTTGAAGTTTTCTTTTCAGGGACATAGTTCTTGTCACTACTTGAGTCATCCGAGTCATAGTCCATATCTGATCCCGATTTCTCAAAACTCAATAAACTTTTATTTCTTACCCTTTGCCTAGAAGGACGGGATGGGTTAGGTGCCGAAGAAGTAGATGGATCAGCTTTTGAAACATTAGATGAACGGGGTGTACTAGAACCGCTATGTGTAGAGACTAATACATTGTCTTCGGCGTCGCTATCACCCCCAATGTCAGATATTTCAGCCATATCATCTGTAATGCCATCGATAAACTCATCCAGTTGATCAGCAGATAAACGTTCTAGTTCCTCGATAGTGATGTTGTCTCTATTTGAAGCCATTTTCTGCAACAAAAATAAAATACAATCACGATAAAATTCTCATAGCACAAAACATAACCAAAAATAGGACAAATAGTCTAAGTAACTCACTGGACTTCCTTAGCGCATATCTTGTTTCAATAAAATGCGCAGAAATTGAGTTTTACATTATTATGCAATGAAAATTATACTTACAATTAGCTGTAATATTAATAATTTGAACACAACACAATAAAACGTACAACAGCTACACGTGCTTTCGAAATTAGACAGCAGCTCGCAACGGTTAGTGGCACACATAGAAGCCAGTTGTATCTTATTTTGAAGGGGGCAGGGCAAGTGGCTTCTATAGAAGGCGTGAGCGTTGCGCGCGACGTAAACAGCTATTACAGATCATAATCACTTGAATTTACGTGGTGTAATGGACTGTACTGTAAGTGGCTTCTATTGTTGCCACTAACTGTTAAAGGGTTAAAACAAGCGAAGAAGATCGGAAATGTGTTGATTTAGTCGAAGAGATTTTATAAGGTTCAAACGGGAGAATATGAAAATATTTGTCGGAAATTTAATCATAGGATATAATTCTTCTATGAAAACAAGACAACAATTACCTGTAAATGCATTAAAGTAAAGGAAGTTAAAAATTTGCTATCAATACATTTTGGAGACGACTGACAACGCCAGGAACAATTAAGTTTCTATTCAGATGTGAAACCTGGAAGAAATATACATACCTAAATAAATAAAGCATGATTTTTGTACATAAATAGTTAAAGAGCTGAAGAGTGACAGAGGATACTTTTTATCCTGAAACCACGTGAGCGAAGCTTGTAAAAATAATGTTCATGATACTGAATATTTTAGGTTGGAGATTAATTTTGGGAGGTTAGGAGGTTTTAGTTTAGGTTGGAGATTAGGTTGGAATCAATTTTAGTGAAGTCCTGTGAAGTAAGGATCAAATATTGCTATTTACACAGCTTGGAATCAAAAACGATTAACTTCCAATAGTTTTTAGCAATTCAGCGTATTTCTTGCTCTTATACTATGCTGAATGTAATATCAATATAAAAAAAGTTTTAATTGTTTTAACAGTAATTTTCAACTTTTAGTTGCTGACATCGAAAGTAAGAGGGTTGTGTTACTACCTGTCAAATCATGCACGATGAACGTAGTCAAATTTGATCCCAGCTATAGTTTTATTTTTTCTTCAACTTACTTTGTTAATTGAAAGTTAGCAGGCCATAGCAAACAATAAGACGTAAATAGAAATTTTCTTTTCGTTTTAAATACAATAGTTAATAACAAATTGTCAGACAAGACTTGGAAACAATAAATTTGTAAAATACGTACATCGCCCTCTTCTGCTTCCTTTTCTATCATCTGCTCACCTTGTGGTTTTTAGCTATTTTGGGAATAAACTATTTTACAATCGAAGACAATAAAAAGTTCTAAAATAACTGTCATCTTTTTATTATTCTCTTTGAATTCACTATAATGTATGACCAAAGAAAACAGTGAAATTGTGTTCAGAGGAATAGGATCACGGAGATCAGAACTTTTCACCTTATAAGAAAGGCACAAGTAGTATTTTAAATAATAACCATGTTATAATTAACTATAAACTTTATTTTGAGAAAATAATAAATTTCTTATAAATATATTTCATTTGCCTATGTGTACATATGTAACATTTTTCAATATTTTTGGTAACAAAAGGCACAAATTTGTTGCAAAATACAAAACTGAAAAATATTTGTAAGACGAACAGTTAATTGCATTCAAATATAATGTATCATGACTGAATTTACAATATTCACAGTAAATATTAAGATACTGATTAGAAATTTTAGGAAAATATGTCTGTATAAAGAAATTCGATGAACAAAAGAAAATGCAAGGAGATATATAAAGTTGTACATCACGCAAATAAAAATAATGTAAAACAATAATACAATCCAAGTATAAAAAGTTTGGATTCAGATATTTGATGAAACTTTCTGAATTTAAGGCGGTTATAGGGGGTATATACAAGCGAGAGGGTGACTCTGAATTATTTAAGAGAGCTAGGTACTATCGCGATTATAGGTATATAGTATAGGTACTTAAACGGTTATACACGATGTACACGATGTACATGACTTAAATGGTGAACTACGCGCAAATTGTCGGGTTATCCAAGAATTAATTGCAGTATATGAAATATTGAGAACCCTGTATTCAGGCTTTGTAACACTACATTGCACATGGAATGATAACATATACTCTTAAATAATAATAGATCAAGTGGTTGGATAGGTAGTATTCTTTTATTTCTTATTACTTACGGTATGATATGTTGTGTCGATATTAAATCATATCAGATTGCTGCGTTGTGCAGTATTCATATGAGAACATATAAAAAAATATATACTTATATATTAAAGAGGTTTTAACAAGAGTTACAGGTGTCTCCAAATATTAAGACGATGGGAAGAATATGTTTAACAAATTTTAACAGAAGATAGAATAGAATTTATAAAACTAGTTAACACAGACAATACAGCTAGCAGATGTCTTCCATTAAAACAGAAAATCAAGAAGTATGAGTTTTATATAAATCTTTAAAGAATGTTCTTTAGTCTGTGGCACAAATAGTTAAAAAGGTGACATAATCAAGAACTATATGAACTATCATGAATAACTGAGCAAGAACCGAGCTGATATATAATTTATGTATGCATGTTGTCGATATGTATATAGAATCTATGATTTTTTTTGCATAAACATTACCCAAAATAGTAACTTTCTGGCTTCCAATTTAAAGTACTTACGCTATATATCTTGCACAATATCTTAAAATCACTGTGATATCTTGGCTAATAAAAAACGGAAAAAGATTGCCTAAGACACAGAAAAAATGTATATGTACAACCTTAATCACTTACAAAATCGTTCTCGGAGAACAGCTGAGTAATTGTGGATAATAATTAAAATTAACTAATTAATAGAATCGACCGATACTTGATAAAAAGTAATTTTATTTATAAAACACTGAAAGGTAGAAAAATAGTAGTTTCAGTATTTTATAAAAAATAATTAACACAAAAAATGATACTGTTCGGTGACAGCTAAAAGTATAATATACAATTATGACAATTCAAAATACTAAAATAAGGTACCGTGTATACAATTACAGCTATAAAACACAAATCATGGTCTACAGGGTAAATGGTTACAAAAGTTAACAAATATTAATAGTTAAACATGATCATAACCATCTGCTTGTAATAAACGATGAAACAGAGATCGATATTCGTATTTGCGATACTAGGAGTACTGGTGAATACGTTTAGAACACGCAGAACATAAACTTACGGTTTTGTACTAGAAAATAAATAATATTAGTTTAAAAAATGTTGTTTTATAACCATATACCTTCTGTAATAGTTTTGTTCTATAATTTAGATATTCTGTCAAAAACTTACATTTGGAAATCATTTACTTATATTTGTCTCAATAGGGGTACTAAATCCTTAAAATTTAACAGTAACAAAATGTTCCTTTCTTTATAAATAAATTTATTACAGCAATGTTTTATAAGCGTTTGTTTTTAAATTAACAAAAACACTAGTAGACTATTGACTATGTCATAAAAACATGGGTAAAAAGACCTACTAAAGACATTCACAAAATGTTATTGCCATATGGTAAATTGACCACTAAAAATGATAAAATCGAAGAGGACTACCAAATAAAGGCTTGAGTTTTTGAGATTGAGGTTTTGTCCGCTTTTCGATTTGTTGATTGTAACCGAAAAAGTATGCGTTTTTAGTAAATATTGGAAGATTTTTTTTGTATAGAATTAAATTCCCTACTGAATAACATATTTTAAAGTCCAAAATAGATATTTTTTTCAACAAACACATCCAAAAAGCAATGTTAAAAATTGGAAAATTCCGAATTGTTTTTTTTTAATTTGGAGATTATTTTTTTATGGGAATACTTTTGCTTCAAAAAATAAAAAAGCTCAATTTCTGTTAAAATGGTGGTTTATAAAAGATTGTAGTTAAAAATTTGCGGAGATTTGAGCGTTTAAAATTAGCTGTTTTTTATTTTTTACTTTTTCTTTCAAAACGTTTTGTGTGGTATTTATACATAAAACAATATATTTTATGCTATAAATAATTTATCTAAGGATAATTCATTATTAAAAATAAGCTTATTTATTTAAATTTAAAATCAGTTGGCATATTTAATTCATCTTTAAAATAATAAATATTAGTCTTGTACCCAATGTCACAAAATTTAACTTTATAATTGTACATTATTAAAAAAAACTATTGAAACGAAATAAATTTCAAATGCAATTGAAATATATTTAAATTGAGATATTTATTTCAAATAAATTATTTCAAAAAGTCTTCTATGTCGTTAATATACCGTTTTTTTTTTAAACATCTGCTGCCCAAACATATTTTGAAAGAGCGCGAGTAGGTCTTGGTTCTTGTTGTTCAAATTTTGGAATTTGTGTCAGTATGCTTCTAGAATTGATATTGAATAATAAGTTAAACTCTATTATCGAAAACTCAAAATACTGAGTGGTGTTGTAAAGAAATAACACTGCAAAGGAAGATTTTAAGAGAAAGATAACGAATTTCAACTCAGAAATACTCCCCTTCGAAATAAAACAGGCTATGGAACAACTAAAGAACAAAAAGGCTCCGGACGCAGATGGAATACCTGTAGAAATGTTGAAGGAGGGGAGTGAAATTATTATCGAAGAATTGAAAATTTTTTTTAACGAATGTCTTCACAGAGAAGTCCCAGATGATTGGAATGAAAGTTTAACAATACTTTTCTTCAAAAAGGGAGACAAGGGAGACCTGAAGAACTATAAGTCAATCTCCATGCTGTCTCGAATGTACAAACTGTTTATGAGAGTAATAACTAACAGGTTAACGTCGAAGCTCGATAGCTATCAACCGGTAGAGCAGACGGGATTCCGAAGGGGTGTACAGGATCATCTTCTTACAGTCAGAACGCTAATAGAAAAAGCCAATGAATATCACTTGAACTTATACAATGAAGTACATTATACACTTATACATGAACAATTGCAGGATAGACCCCCGATACAGAATTCTCATACATAATATTTACAAGAAAGCTACAATGAAAATACAAATAGATGCGAAACAAAGCTATACCAATCAACAGAGGAGTTCGCCAGGGAGATGTTATCTCACCAAAGCTATTCACATTTGGACTGGAAGACGTGTTCAAAGACATTAACTGGGCAGATAAAGGAATAAATGTTAATGGAAGAAAACTGAGTCATTTGAGAAACGCTGATGACATTGTAATATTCGCTACAACTTTCGAAGAACTACAGACGATGATGAAGCAACTATTTCAAGCTTCGGAAAAAGTAGGTCTTAAGATGAACTTGGAAACAAAAATAATGATAAATACACCGAGCATTAGAAAGATAACGTTGAACGACATAAATTTAGAAACAGTAAGCGAATACATCTACCTGGGACAGATCATGAAAGTCAACAAAGAAAATAAACTGCCGAAATTACCAGAAGAATAAAGTTAGCGTGGGCAGGATTTGGAAAACTGAGTTGGATTTTAAAAAGCACTAAAAGAGAACAATATTTGAAAACCAGAATTTACGATCAGTGTATCCTCCCTATACTCACGTATGGCCCACAAACGTGGACACTCACCAAGTCTAATATGGATAAAATAGTAAAGGCACAAAAAGCGATGGAAAGATAAATGCTCGGGGTAAGACTCATAGACAAAAAAACAAACAAATGGATTAGAAGCAAAACCAAAGTAAAAGACGCAGGAGAACATGCTGCCAAATTAAAATGGAGCTTCGTAGGACACAATGCCCCACTGAAGGATAAAAGATGGAACCACGAAATACAACAATGGAGACCATGGTTAGAAAAGAGAAGCAGAGGAAGACCACAAATGAGATAAGCTGATGACATTAAGAAGATCGGAGGACACGACTGGAAGCAAGTGGCGCAAAATAGAAAACACTGGATTAATTTCGGGGAGACCTATGTTAAAAGTTGGATTACTTAAGGCCGAAGAAGAAGAAGAAGTTACAAGTATTGAAGCACATGAAAACTATTATAAAGCATACACTAGTCGACTGCTGGACCAGACCGTACCAAGGAAAGTACCGTTTTAATTGTAACAATGCTGATCTCTCGGATATTTGCAAGGAAGATATTATTACTGTTATTGATGAGATATTAACATTTCAGATATATGTATAAACTGATTTTAAATTTAAATAAATAAGTTAATTATATATTAACATTAAATTATTATTCGATACATAATTTAATTAACAATTAACAAATAATACAATTTGACAAAATTAAAAAAAAAAACAGAAAAAAACGTCCAATAAAAAAAGTTCTGTAAAGTATTTACTAAATTCATAGTTTTTTAATTATAGTCAAAAAACAGAAAAGTGTACATAAATTAATTTTATCATTTTTAGAGGTCAATTAACCATAAAAAACAATTAAATTACTTGCACACTTTAGTTCTTATTAAATGACACAGTCTGTAATATTTTGTTTTTCCTTTTAAATCCAGCCAACATGGTCAGCAACAGAACCGTAACTTGAGAAACCTACTAATTGAATAATCAAAAAAATGGAAATTTTTAATTAAATTGCCTGGTGCAATATTTATCTCTTTTAGTACGGTTGACTGATATACCCGTCAAATATAAAATTTAGAAGGCCGGTAAAATAATTACTTACATTAGGAAGGCTAGTCGGATTGGTCTGAAATTTGAACAGTGGATTGTGGTTTATTTTTTATTCACTTACAGTCTATACATTTTTTTCCGCTAAGAGTTTTTCCGTATTTCTCATTCAAAAACTGATATCTTGACATAAATTTCAAACTGCATCCGCCATTACATCTACTGTCAATGATGTGCGTATTCGTAGTGCATACTTTTTGAACCAACGATGCCACACTTTTCAAATACATTGTTTATTGCAAAAATAATAATTCTCTTTTGGCTTTAAATCATTCACATTAGTTTCATACACAAGTACTGCAGATGCTAAATTATTTTAGACCATTTATGTAAAGATGCTTACAAAAATATTTCTGTTTGAACCGGTTTTTTACCTCAAACAGGTACCGTAGCAATACAAACAAAATGTGATTCTAATCTTTCCTGTTGTATTAAGTATTATAATATCAGTTAGAGTTAATAGTTATATTCAAATAGAAATAAGGGTCTAAAATAGACTGTGATTTAAATAAAATCCCAGGTAATTACTGTGTTTTATTTAAGTGAGAATAGTGTAAAAAATATCTAGAATTGTGAGTGAGGGTGGCAAGGAAACAACTGAGAAAGCAATAGATATGAAATGCTTAAAACCACGACGATAAAAATATAGATTACAGTATCAACAGCCGAGATGTAAATAAGGAGCAGCTAAAGTAGAACTCTTGTATGCTAAAGTAATAAAAATAGAATCAAAAATACTTGCAGTACTAAAAATAATGGTCTACAATCAATGCGTATTGTCTATTTCCACATAATCAGATATGGACGTTTACTAGGAGAAATAAACATATTGATATAGACCTGAAAACTAAAGTTGACAAGACAACAATATGTCCAATTATGACTTGACAAAGAAGAGCAAAACGAATAATAGAAAGAACAGAGATGAAAATACGAAGAGGAATAACCGACAAATTTTTATGAGGTAAGGAAGACTTCAAAAGATTATAAGGCAGCGCAAAATAGGTCCGGTTAATACATGGGTACAAAATTACAAAAATATGTTGATAGAATGACGTAAAATAGGGGAAACAAAATAATTATACATGGGAGACCATAAAACTACAAACGATAAAGGAAAAGATCACAGATGGTCAGATAAGGCATAAAACAACATGCTGGAGCAAGATACAAAGAGACAAGCCTATGACCAGGAATGGACGTTTTTGGATAATTAAATAGAATGTAATTGACCAAATAAATTTAAAAACTTATAATAAAAGATGAATTCAGTCCTTATCTGAACAAATTCGATAATACTTATTCTCGTAAAAGAAACAAAAGTGTAAGTAATCCAACAAAAAAAAACAATCAAAAAATCTATTTACACTATTCTAAAATAATAAAGAAGTTCTACCAGATAATGTAGACAACAAACTCAGTTTTACATGTTCCACAACATTATTATTAATAAAAGTATAAATATGTCCAAAGAAAGGCTAAGTTTTAAGCAACACATTAAAACTAAGTGATTATGAAACCGACATTGTGTGACGTATGCACGTGCCTCCTCCTAATCGGGAACAAAGAATTTTAAATAATTCTCTTAATAGAAAATAATTGTTTGTGTAAATTACTTATTAACCCACTTACGATACAAACACAAACTTACATAATTGAAAACTAGTAGCTCAGCGAAACAATGATCCTGAAACCATGACCCAGTTTGGTAGATATACATCGAACATTTGCTTTTAAAGATGAACACTGCTATATTTAGATTTTGTGCCACATGTGGTGATCGATACCGGTCACCACCCAGACCTGCTCAAAATTTGGTATATACTAAAATGTAGATGAAATGTTAATAAACGTATTCTTTTAAATAAGTTAAGTTTGTACTCGGAAGAATAAGTAAATAGGGAGTTCTAACCTCATATGATCCTCGAACTAGACGTTCTAGACTAGAACACACCAGCTTTCAACCGCACAGTAGAGATAGGTGGTTAAAAACACAATATTAAAACAACAGACATCCTTTTATTAGCTTTTCTGATGCTATTGTTGTCAAACATAACGAAACTTATTAGTGTGGGACAGTTCGACAAAACAAGAAAAGTGGTGTTAGTTTTTTCTTCTTCTTAGCAACATTGCTCCAATTTATACCGGCTATTATTTTTATGTCATTATTATGCTATTATTGTCATGTCAGCATTTGATCAGAATTCAAAAGGGGTGAAGTTGATTGAAAAAAAACATTCAGCACATAGTATTGAAATAAAAAGATCGTAGTAAAGTAGTTTTTTAAGTATTATGCATAGAAATAAAATGGCTACTGTTTCCAAAAACATCGCACATCATTAAGTTCAATAATAAAATTTGGCCAGTCAATATATCGGACCAGAAAGTCAATCAGGAAGAAGGTATTTAGCTATATATGCAAGGAATATAAAGGGATGTAAACGTTGATCTACACTTGTACTTCGTTGACTACGAAAAAGCTTTCGATAAAGTAAGACACGAAAAACTAATATCAATACTTATGAACAAGCGCATTGACAGTAAAATCATAAATATAGTGCAAACATTATATTGTAACCAAAGTGCCATGGTTCAAATTGATGGGCAACACTCAGAAGAAATGAAGATTTGTAGAAGAGTTAGACAGGGATGTGATTTATCGCCACTTTTGTTTAACTTATATTCTAAAGAAATTTTCCAAAACACGCTCAATAATATCGAAGCGGGAGTCACCGTTAACGGAAAATTAATTAACAACTTACGAGATGCAGACGACACTGTGATCATAGCAACGAGTATAGAGGATCTACAACATCTTATCGAAAGCTTGAGTATTAGTAGTGTTGAGATGGAAATTACTATAAACGGTAAAAAAACGAAGACATGCTAATTACAAAAAGACCACAAAATATACATCACCTATTAACAATCAATGGTAACGTGATAGAACAGGTAGAAAAATACCAGTACTTAGGAACTTTGATCAATAAAGCCAAAGATCATACTGTACAAATAAACAGGCAAATAGAGATTGCCAGATCAGCATTTATACGAATGAAGCCACTGCTAACGTGCACAAATCTAAATTTGGAGATCAGACTACGTACCATTCGCTGTTATATATTTTTAATATTATTATATGGAGCTTTGAGTTGTGACATTAAAAAATGCAATTTAAAAAGAATCGAGGCTTTCGAACTCTGGTTATACCGCAGAGTATTAAAAATATCATGGACTGATACAATTACAAATCAAGAAGTACTGGAGAGGATTGATAAAGAAACAGAACAAATCAGCACTATACAAACCAGAAAACTGAAATACCTAGGCCACGTGATGAGGGGACCAAAATATGAAATTTTGAGACTCATAATACAGGGAAAGATTCAAGGAAAAAGATCTGTTGGCCGAAGGCAGAACACATGGTTAAAGAATCTACGTGGTTGGTATCAATGCAGATCGATTGATTTGTTTAGAACAGCACTCTAAGAAGAAGCAAGGAATATGACATTTATCTATTTCTAGTATTTATAAGAAATAATAGTAAAAATCAAGAATATCAATCTACACTGACAGTATAAAGATAAAAATTTGTAAATGATCATGTATGATTAACAAACGATATAAGGAACACTTCTAACATCTACGACTTGTTCATTTACGCAACAAAATGTTACCAGTTTGAATAAAAATATTCAGTAAAACATTGCTCTCATTTTTTATAACATCCTTAAGCGGTTTTCAAAACTTAAAATGTCAAAACACATTTTCAAATTACACTCAACACAAAAATTTTATTATAATTTATTTTAAGATTCATTTTTTACTTTGTACCAACCTAAACATATGGAATAGCCTTTCCATTGACAATATTTTATTTTATAAGTTTCCCACTTTCTTCTAAATGTTTGAGTATTACACAATACTGTATACTCATGACACTTTAAATTTGAAAAGCTGATCGATGATGAGAAACGGATTTAATAAGAAAAATCTGATACCTTTAAATTATTGTTAACTTAAAAAAAACTGATATAAGAAATCGACAGAAATTAACCAGTTATAATTCAAAAACAGTATGGTTTTGTTTTAAAGAATCATGGGAAGTGTTTGTTAAAATTTTTTATATACCTATAACTAATAATTCTCAATACTTGCATAGTACCCAAATAGCAAATTATATTGGCAAAACATTGGCATTATATCGGCCTTATCACGACATATTGTTGTTTCAATTTCAATGTATCATCAATATTGGCTTTATATCGTTTTTCAATGGGCTCAACAACAATTGAATATTTTATCAATATTTAAATTAACTAATAATTAGATAGATTCAATATTTATTAAAAGCTTCAATTCAAGATATTTTTTTAGCAGTTTTGTTATCATTTCTTATTTAATGTCAATAATAGAACTAATATTAAACATATATTGAACTCCGAGCTTCTTTGTGTATTAACCTGAGGTGAACTAATGAAAATTTGTTTTATTTTTCTTTAATTTTATTGTACAGTTTATGCCATTTTCTTAATTTTGGCTGTTTCTTGTTCCAATATATTTTTGACGCCGATTTATTATTGGTATAGCGGTGTTGCCAGATTCTGTTGTAGAATTAGATTTAGTTGTAGTTCTGTTGCAGATTTAGTAACATCCTCTAATCGTAAGTACTTTTTTATCAAACTATAACAGAATTTTGAGTTTAAAATTTCAAAGAAAACTATTTAAGTTGTTGACGTTTCAATATTTTTAATGAAGACTTAAAATTGCAATAACTTACTCTATTAAGCTTTAAAATAAGTGAACAGTTTCATTTCCATTGTATTAAGAAAACTAACATTAAGTTATGGATAAACCTCATATCTAAACTCAAATTAAAGAAATTATAATTTGTGTTGCTGCCAAAGGTACCTTTTTTGGAAAAAATTTGGAAAAAATATTTTTATCCAAAAACATACGTATATAAAGACATTTAGAAAAAGAGGATAAAAATTCTGATAACTCTGAGTAAAGAATTACCTAAAAAGAAAAGTCGTATGAATCAAATAAATTATCTAAACACAGTTGGTACCACTGCTCCTTCACTAAGGATTATCTTCAAAATATTGCATTAAGTGTATTTCTTTATTATTGACAACAGCAAGTGAAAGGAATGGAGGAAAAAAACTATAACAAAAGGTTAGTAGTGACTTGCTTGTATTACAATAAACCGATTAATGTTTTTTCCATGTTTTAGAGACTACTGACAACTAATATTTAGTAATTTGTGATCACCGAGTTTAATTTACATATATTACTAGAATTTCAGTTCGTAAAAATTGTTTTTTTAATTCTATAAACCTGCTGCTCAAATCCTGTTTTCAAATTTCAGTTTTAGAAAATATTTGGAATTTGAAAGTAATATTTAACCAATATTGAAGAATGTGTACAGCCAACATAAAACCATATATAAACAAAAACGATCTCGGGTATATATTTTTATAATTCAATAGGCCAATATTCGTTTTAGGTCCAATATATCCAAAAGTCCACATTTATTGTTGGCTCGTTATAGATAAATGACGATAGATTCAATGTAACATAAATCTTTATTTAATACTTGACCAATGAAGTTTTTTTTGTTGTGGTCAATACTTACTTTTTTTATTTTTTCGTTGACATCAGCTCTGGTTATGGTTCTGAAAATTTCCGAGGAGGAAATCGAAACTAATGTCAAATATAACGAATTATGAATTAAAAATGTGATTTATTCTCATTAGATATAGTAGATATCAGCTCTAATTGTTGACTTTTACAAAAAATATTTATTTTTCGCTGGACATCTCATATATGACTAACCCAAATGCCGGTTCAGTAATTTTTAGTCTAATTGTTTTTAATATATTTTAGAATAAATATTATGGCGCATAACACAAAATAATTGAAAACCCACCGTGGGATGTTAGGCACTACAATAGGTTACCGGTATTACACGCGTAATGATAGGCAATCGATACAACCTTCTGAAGGACATCTAGAATCAGAACTGTCGTCCGCAAACAGTTAAAAATAGAAATTTTAAAAAACACTTCAAACATTAAGGTATGATTCAATCATGAACGTGCAACATAAACTTACTAACTTATACAAATCCAGAACGAAAAACATTCTCAAACGAATTCTAAAGTATTATAACTTAAGTGTTCAGTACAATTCGAAACTAAAAATTAAATAAACCCACTTTGTATATTACTGTTAAAAATATATAAAGAAATTATGTTTTTAAACTAGGCTTAAAATAATGATAAACATTTTTATATCTACTTCTTTCGCATCACGTTTCTTTTTATACTTTCTGTCTTCTGTTGGAGTTTCTTTTTTAGACTTTTGGTATTAAACTTGGATTCGAATTTTTGATGTGGCGTTTTGGCTGGACATGAGTTTTTGGTCGATCTACTAGAAGTACCTGAAACATAAACATGGCTATATTTTTCGGATGACCTTCAAGATAAAATCATAAATATCATTCTACACTAACGATAAGTACATTTTATTAGAACTCTACCATTGTCGGTTCTACTTTAAACGAGACGGAGAAGTCACATTAGCAACTAAAAAAAATCCAATACATCAGGGGTCGGCAAGCAGATAGATAGACCCTTGCATTATCCAAAAAATTGTTCAATCCGAAAATTATCCGATGGTCCACGAAATTATCCAAAATCGGATAATTATCCGGACACTGGCAAAACTGCGTGCGATGACCCCGGTCGTCTCGATCCCCGGCCCTCTCAATATCGCTAAAACGTGCCGGGGCTGAAAATACTTATCTTTAACACAGTTGCGCAATTCTTAGTCTTCACTGGCAGTTGCCGCCTAAACGTGCTTATCGGTGTAGTTACTATTATTTGTTAGTCCCTTTACGAGTACTAGAACATAGTTAGAGTAAGAAGACGATTATTTTTTTACACAAGTGAAAGGCAAATGTATATGTCTATTGTACCACGCAAGTATCGCAGTTGGAAAAAAAGGTAACGTCGACAGACATTTTAATAGTACTCATCCGAAAATAAACACAGAATATTCCGCCAATAGTAGCATCCGAAAAGAGAAAGTGAAACAGTTGAAAAACCAATTAGTTAAGCAGCAGTCTGTATTATTACAAGTCAGCGATAAAACTAAAGCCACCACTCTAGCTTCTAACAAAGTATCTCAAGTTATTGACAAAAAGAAGAAACCCTTTGAAGATGGCGAGTACATCAAGAAATGTTTTGTAGGAGCTGCAAACTGCCTATTTGAAGGTTTTAAAAATAAATGCGAAATAATGTCGGCTATAAACTACCTCCAGCTTTCAGCGCGAACCGTAACTAGACGAGTGGAAAATATGTCAGAAGATGTTGTTTCCCATATGAAGACGGACTTACAGCGATGTATTTTCTTCTCCTTACAATTTGACGAGTCCACAGATATTAGTGACACGTCCCAACTAGCCATGTTTGTCAGAATGATATTCGATGATTTTACTGCTAAGGAAGAACTTGTTAAAATTATTCCTTTAAAAGGGCGGACTCGAGGTGAAGACGTATTTTCTTCCGTTCAAGATTATTTTATCTCTGAAAACATTCCACTTCAGAAACTGGTTGGCATTACAACTGACTGAGCCCCAGCGTTTACTGGAGTGCACAACGGATTCGTTGCCCTTTAACGCAAAGATAACACGTTTCCAAATTTTTTAACATACCACTGCATCGGGCATCAGCAAGCACTTTGTGGTAAATTTTTAAATGCCGACAATGTTATGAAAGTCGTTGTTAAACTTGTAAACCAAGTAAGAGCTCATGCTTTGCAGAGAAGACAGTTCCGAACTCTAATTGCAGAAATGAATCTAGAATACAGAGAATTGCTTCTGCATACAGAGATGCGCTGGTTAAGCAAAGGGAAGATTCTTTGGCGCTTTTATGAGCTCCTACCAGCTTTAATCGCTTTTATTAAGGAGCGTAAAGAAGACTACTCAACATTAGAAGAACCCGCATGGTTATGAGATTTTGGATTCTTGACCGATGTCACAGGAAAGCTGAATGAACTAAGTTTGCAGCTTCAGGGTAAAGAAAAAAATATTCTTCAAATGATTTCCGAAGTAAAGTCTTTCATTGCGAAACTTGAACTATGGAAAAAAAATCTACTGGAAGGAAATTTAAATCATTGTTCTTGTTTAAAAGAAGTAATCGAAAAAGAAGTAGTAAACGTTCAACCTTACACAGGAGAGGGGCATATAGAAATGTTGACCAGACTGAGGCATGAATTCGATACCCGATTTAGTGACTTTAACAAAATTAAAGCGATTGCTCAGTTTGTATCTTATCAGTACATGCCTCTCGATGCAGAAAGCTTATCCCAAACCATCGAACAGCATTTCAGCGAAATCAGACCAGAGACTGACTTAGAAATAGTCACACTGCAGAATGATTTGTGTTTGAAGAGCATTGCCGGAAAAGAAAATATTTGGTGTCTAGTGTCTAAACAGAAATACCCAATCCTAGTCAATATAGTTTAGAAAATTAGTGCCCAGTTTTGTTCCACCTACCTTTGTGAATCAACGTTTTTAAACATGAAGTTCATTAAAAACAAATACAGAAGCCGACTAACGGATGAACATTTGGACTCGTGTATTAGACTAGGAATAACAAACTACCAACCGGATGTTAAAAAACTAAAAGAAATGATGGACTTGCTCCCATTAAAACAAAATAAGTATGTATTTTTTTTTCACCATGTTTAGTTTTTACTTCCTGTTCTCTTAAGTGTACGTCTATAATAAAGGTTTTTAAAACAAGGTAGATCTTTGGTGCTTGGGATTTTTTTAGTAGCTCTTTCCTGTAGTGTGGTTGCCGACCCCTTCAATACATTATAACAAAATAGGAAAACACCTTAATGCCGGATATTACTACCCTGGAGCCATTCCATTTCCGCAGTAGTTAGTTCGTGGATTTCGTTTACCATACGTTTCCACATGTTTCACCGACATTCGTGGGTGGTTTGGTGGATTGCTTGTCACATAGGGAGCTGTCTGCAAAAACCTACTCTAATTCGGTTCTGATTGCACCATTCCGCCATTGAGTTAGCGTGCTCTTTACGTCCACGTAATATATATATCATGGTTTGATTTAACTGTGCAACTAGGACGTTAGTGTGGTGACACCTTGTCTAAGTAAGGGTAATGTGATAGAAGAGTCTTGACTATCCAAGATGGGGGGTTAACACCCCGCTTCCGTAAGAATTTATTGTTATCCACACTTACACCTTTTATTACAAAAACTTAGAGCAATCAACTGGACGACGATTAATGGTATTCTTTTTATATACATGGAACTTTAGAAAACTTTACGGTGCTGACTAGCTGCGAAGCTTATCCAAACTCTTAATGAATGAGAAGCGGGCGTCATAGCGCAAGAAATTATATGGAAACGTAGTGATAGCCTGGACAATAATACCAACACCCTTCTAATACAGAGGTGATAAAAGCGATCATATTTTTGGAGTGGAATACATACTAAATATGCAATTGAAATTGAATGGAGATAAAACAGTTAGAGATTTCGATTCAATAAGTCCACTGATAGCTAGAGATTAAAGGGTAGGTACTTCAACTACAACATCATTAAAGTCCATAGAAGTAATCTCAGAATAATTATATATATATATATATATATATATATATATATATAAATTATTATAGTGATTTCAACACTAAGATATTTCAAGATACAACCTATGGCTCAACTATTGACGAGCATAGTCTCAATTTAGTCAGCAAAGGAAATTGTCTAGCTCTGATTGAATTCTCATCATCGTTGGGCATAATCACCAAAAAAATTTTAAAAATTTAGAAGATTAGAATAGAAAACGTTCGAGAAGAAAAAGGAAGGGTAGTACGAAAGCGCCCTAAATAAGATAGTCAACTATAATAACAGCACTTCTATCAAGACCTTTACAAATAGTTCTAGAAAATAATTCAAACCTATAAAGCCCTAGCCTTGTAAAGATGCAGCTAACTGACAATCATGAGGAAGACTCGATACGTCAAGAGCCATTTCCGGTACCTACCACACTTCAGTTCGTTCAACTAACGAAACTAGCATAGGTACATATACATTTAAAGATCATTCAGTTGTAAAAATTGATAAAGACAGGGAGTCAGACTGTCGTGCCTTCTGTTAGATATTACAGGGGAAAAGTAATTATAGAGCACCATATTATGCCGAATGGCCCAATATTTATTAAGTGACAGACTGAAGTCAATTCCTAGTCTTATTGACTCTATCTATAGTCATACATTTTGTCTTCTCGATTGATATGTTCGTATTAAGTTCACTGGTTATCTGATAAAATGTATGCCATAACACGGCTATAATAATCGCGCCATCAGCAATGCAGACCATACTGATTTGTTTGTTGTTCATTATGTACGGATTTTTGAGCACGGTTGCACATTATATTATTTTATCCATTAATAAATTTAAAAAAAAATGATTTAGACTGCCTCCTCTTCCGATTCCTTCCGTTTTGATTGAATTCGTATAAAAATAGCGAATTTGTACAAAGATGCAGCAGACCAATTAAGTATAACATCATAGTCGAAACACCTTTTTTCTTTCTATAGAACTAAACAATATTAACAATGAATATTACACCAAAGACAAAACGTCTATCATCATTTTGGCTTTACAACCCTGTGTGGGTCCTAGCCTCCCCAAGAATTCTCTTCCAGTCGTCCCTATCCATCGCCTTCCTCTGCCAAGCACGTATTTCCTTATTTCTCATATCTTGGTCTATGTTATCTAGGAATCTTGTTCTGGGTCTTCCTCTTCTTCTTTGACCAATAGGTCTATCAAGGAGCGTTTTTTTAGCTGGGTCGGTTTGCTCCATCCGCATTACATGGCCTACCCACCTCAGACGTCCTATCTTAATGTGTTTTACACAAATAGTCAATATCCATAATTATGATGTATTTAAAATCGATAAAATAAACAAAAGCCAATTATCAATTTTCTTATATAAGGGACTTTTCCATTTCTGAATCAGATAAATTTATTATTGTTCTGAAGCTATTTTCTTGTGGCATTGTAAATTAATTACTATTAAACTGGGAATAAGCCACAATTAAAGATAAAAATACGTTTATTGACGTTTCAATTTCCACTTCGGAAATCGTTCTCAGTTCTATCTTCACTTCAGAGAAATTTAAGTACACATCATCCAAAGGATCAAAGGATCGTCTAAAGACCAGACAAAATTCTAACTTTTTACCCCAAATTTGACACACCGTGTTGGTCCTGAAAGAACTATTACCAGGGAAATAAGATTTTTTTCATGACACTTATCAGGCTAGCGAACGACAGTTGTTTTGAGTAGTATGGACTTCTACAACAAGAACAAAAAATGTTTCCTGTAGTCGATTTTTTGGACTTAATTAGTTATTAACAAGATGGCGTATTGAAATTGCACGGTTAACTTTTAACAGAATGAGAAAACTTTTCTGTAATCGCAACATCAATATCACGCGCCGGTAAGAATGCGTCGATGTTATAGTTGTTCCACCCTTTTGTATGGGGTTGAGACCTGGACACTGGAAAAACCCAACATTAAACACCTGGGAGCATTCGAAATGTGGTGTTACCGACGTATTCTAAAAATATCATGGATAGATCGCAAAACAAACGCACAAGTTTTCAAACAACTGGGAAAATAATGCAAAGTTTGTAGCATTTCGACTTCACCCCGTAGACAATAAAACACCGAAAAATGTTCTCAATCTTTTTGCGTCGCTGATATTGATAATATAAACACTTTTAGTTTGTCTATATAAACAAAGATGGGTATTTTTTTGACGTTGATTCCGCTTTAGGATATTTTGCGCATCAAATAAACATGAATATCTCCGTTTTTGCTTTGTTTATACCAAGTTGGGTGAATGATGTCACTACAATGAACCACGATAGGAGTGTTCTTTTTTAAATTCGTAATGATTTTTCGTTTTTTGTTGTCGGGAATTCAGTCATGTAAAGTAGTGGTAATAGCACAAAAGGAGAGAAGATTTAGATTTGGGAAGATATAGTTTTTGATGTGTAGTCTTCAAAGCCGGCAATTTTTTTTGTGGAGAGGTGAATTTGGGTTCAAGATGCTATTTGGCAGTTTTTGTTAAATTGATCGCCGATTAGGTGAGCTGTGCCCTATGTGAGGGATTTGTAAGACGGCGTTTCAAACCATTTGAGAGGTCCACATGATTTTAAGAAGGAATTGAGTGACCGAGGTTTGAAAATTGCAGTTTGTTGTCATCCAGGATAACCAGAAGCCCGAATCAGTGTAAAACTTCCCAAGAATTGTCCATTTTGTGTTCCATGGTCACCCCAGGCCAATTCCAGTTTGTATGGGACACAGTTGTGTGTTGTTTGCAGTGTTTTGATTCAATTCCAATCCTAAAAACTTTCTTAAAGGAAATACATCAGCCCGTGGTACCAGGTACTTTTTAAGTAAGCGTAGTAAGCGGAACTGAAAGAAGAAGTTATTAACAAATTAAGGTCAGAAAATGGTATCGGAAAAAGCCTTTTAAAAATCGATTGCACATATGTATATTTTGAATCAACTCCAGGTATTAGGCGAAAACCATATTGCATTAGCCTTATCCTAGCATACTCTCTCGAGAGTAACCATTCTTTCCCTAAGGTATCGTGGGACAATAATTAAAAAAACAAAAAAAGCAAACAAATAATAGAAACAACGCAGACTCAGTAATCCAGAAATAATAAAACTGAATCCCGTGTCAGGTCTAACTTTCGCAGACGCGCTAAATCCTACCCGAGATCTAAGAATGAAAATATACAAAATAACAGTGTGGACAGTAAATTTAGTGTACTGTAAAATATTTATATATTTTAATTCAAATCTATGCTCACCTAATAAATTGAGCATACCACTATTCCTCAAACTAATCTTTGAAGTTTCTGCTACGTTACTACTGGCGCTTTTCACAACCTTCGCGGGAGATTCCTTTTTTCCCGCCAATAAACTTTTAGCCTTGATATTGATATTTTCTTTCAAGTTTGGTTTCACTTTGATTATACTTTGTTTATCGGTGACATTACCTACCGTCACCGTGACATTTCTTTGGCGTTGTGAGGCGTTCTTCTTTGTATGCCTCTGGAAGGTTGCTTTTTTAGCTACTATTTTTAAAGGAGTTTTTGCAGCACTCTAAAACAAAATTAGTGTAAGAAGTTTGTTTCATATATGTCAGTTTTTAAAATAAGGTCAATTGACATGGGAAAAAATATAAAATCACTAAAGTTTTTGGATATAATTTTTAAGTTTGAAAAATAGACCCTAGAATTTACTTAGTGATTATGTAATTTTATTCCTAGTTTCTATATATTAATATAGGAAACTCAATGGGAAGTTCTAAATTGTTGAATTCCTGCTTCCCTAATTATTTTACATCAAAACTATTTATAGAGGACTGCAATCTGTATTAAAAACAAATATTAAAATTTTTCTACGAATTAAGTGTACTCCAAAATTTTGCAAAAATATAATACATTTTTCAGGCCACCCATTTTATGATTAAATTAAAAACAGCAAATTTTCACAAATACTACTACTACTAGAGAACATAAACAGTACTTTGTAAACAATAGTGTTGTATTCAGGTAATAGAAAGAGCACTGCTAAATCTTTATCTAACGTAAAATATTAGGTATAATACACTCCAATTAAATTCCAAGTTATACAGCAATTTCAACATACTTTTACTGTGATACTTTCTAATAATACTTTATGATAATTTCTAAGCATAGAACTATAATAAATGTTCAAAAAATAAGCAATTTTGTACTAAGCAAGCAGTATCCCACTCGATTGTAAAATTCTCGTCTAACATTAGACAGAACGTGTGGCGTTATGTTTGCACACTCTTCAATAATTCGCATTTACAATATCTGTAAATTTTTGGTCAGAATAGATTTTTGATTTTAGATGTCCCCAGATAAAATAATCGTTTGGAGCTAGATGGGGGCCACTTAATAATACAGTCAGGTCCAATCAAACAATTATTAAAGCAGTTATTAAGGAATTCCTTAAGTTATCGTGCGCAGGGCATCCATCCATTTGAAACCAAATTTCTTCTTCATCTGGAGCTATTTCTGAAAGTCTGGATAAAATCTCTTCTTCTAGCAAGTCTAAAAACTTTTTCGAACTTAAATTTTTCTTAGAAATGGTAAAATAATATTGTGTGTAAATATTCCTAACCAGACATTTATTTTTCGACAATATTGGGTATGGCTTTCAATAATATCATCAGGCTTTCTTGTCGACCAAATCCTATAATTTTGAACACTTGGTTCATTGTTTAATGTAAATGTACTTTCATCACTAAACAAAATGTTTTTTAAAAATTGTCTTCATTGGCCCTCTTTAAAATTTCATAACAAAATTCCGCTTGTCGCTCAGCATCTCCTTCCCTTAGTTCTTGATGACATTAAAATTTATATGAACGGAATTTATTCCTTTTCAAAATTTTTAAGGCCGTGGAATTATGAATATTAAACTAGTCTGCAATGGTCCGAGAAGATATTTGTTGGTACCTCAGCAATATTGTTTGTGCAGGTCAATTAAAAATCATGGTCCCAGTATTTTCAAAATTTTGTAAAATCCTTTGCATTGTTGAATGACTTGGAATTGGTTTATTGCGATATTTTACGCTAAATAAAGAACCAACAATTCCCGTACTATTACCTTAATAAAACATTTTTATTATTGCTACTTTATCCTCAACTGAATACATTTTTGAACAAATATATTGTTTTTTAAATAATAAATCACAAATCAAAAATTTTGGCAATTCAAATATTGTCAAATATCAAAAACATCAATATGACCAAACGCAACATACCATACACATTTTTGCACCGCGTGTTGCCTAACTTTAAGGGGTGACCTGAAAAATGTATTATATCGTTGATTGAATAATCCAAATAGATCCGCAACGCTTATGGAGAGAAACGTGCAACCCAAAAAATTAAAATTTCTTCAAGAATCAGCGACTCTAGTGGATATTACGGGAAACAACTAGTTACGAATTTGCGCTCATACGAGAATGATCCTAGAAAGAGGTGCCGTTACCTCCCCTATCGTCCCCTTCCACAACCAATTTATGGCAGTACTTACGAAATACGAAGTGTAGTGAGTCAGAGAACTGAACATCACCCCAGCGTTATCTCTGATTTCTAAGAAATATGTCTGTGAAGCATTTAGCACTTCGCCAACGTTTGAATTTAATTTGTCGATATTATATTTTGTATACAGATACGATAAAGATCGACTGCAATGAAAATTATTTGATATGTAATTTAGAATGTTAATAATTATAAAATCAAGGGGTGCCCGATCTAATTTTGTTGTGACTATAATTAATTAATAATTTAATAATAACTTATTTAATAAAGAAAATTTTGCGGACAGATATTATTCTAGATTCATTCAAAACAAAAAAGTGCTTTTTTAATTTTTGTTCTTAAGCTGATTGTTTTCAAGTTATAAACAATTTAAAACAAAAAATAACGAGAGATGATGATCTTCAAGGCTTAGAATAATTAAGTTTCACTTCATTTTTGAAATTATGAAGTAACTAAGTTCAAGCTCAACATTATTTTATCAGGTCTTGATAAGTATTTTGGACTTTCATTTTAAATCATTGTTTTTTAATTATTAATGTAGCCCAGCCCAGTCTTCCCACAAAGAACCTTCCTCATTAACAATTAAAAAATATTTGCAAAAATTCAAAACATGCAAAATATGGCAAACATTCTTATCGGGACTTGATACAAGAAATTTCGCATGTTTGTACTTGATGATTACAAAATTAATATTTTTGCTTGTGTTGTGAGCCTTGAAAATCGAAATTTTTCTTTTTTTCTTTTTAGTTTTAAATTATTTAAAACTCGAAAACGATCGACTTCAGAGAAAAATTACAAATGACCTTTTTTTGTTTCGAATGATAAAAATAAAATAAAATAATATCAGCCCAAGCCGAATTTTTATTATACTTCGAATCTCACCTGGGTGGAGAAATTTTCGTTTATTAAAAATTAATGAATGAAAATACTTTACAAAAACTTTTAAAAACATTGTATTTTTTTTCTGAACAAACAAAAACTACAATCAACACTTTTACAGTTAAGATATACAGTAAAACCTCCCTAAAGCGAAACGTTTTTAACCGAATCATCGTTTGACCGAAACGCTGACAGTTTCAATAATTTCGTCAATAAAAAGTAAATTTTTATCGCAAAATGTAAATTCCATCAATTTCACTCACCGATTGATGCATATGTGTGTTGGGAAATCAAAAAACCAAGAGCTCTAAAAGATATTTGAGAAAAAGCACTTCCTTTTTTTTTATAGAAGTCAAAAAAGCTAATGGATGTCGACCACTGTATTTTCAGAATGGTTCGAAAATAAATTAGTCCCAAGCGTAAAATCCTTTTTAAAATAAAAAAACCTTCCTATCAAAGCATTGTTGCTTGTTGACTCAAAATCTATATAATAGTGATAATTGTCAGATTTTTGCCACCGAATGTCACGAGCTTAATTCAGCTGTTAGACCAGGGACTAATAGAGACATTCGAGAGACATTATAGAGGAGCATTCGTTATTACAGGAGACAAATGAATCCAAAAGTGTTCCTGAAATCCTCAAATGTTCAACAATGAAACATGTTGTTTATCGGTGTGCTGAGTTCTTGGCCAAGATCAAATCTTCAATTTTGGAAAAATGCTGGAACTAACTTTTTGATAGGATTTTGATTGACGATCCTGAAGAAGAAAATGGCAAAGAAATAACGACAGAAAAAATTAAATCTCTGATAAAAAATTTGCCGGGATGTGACGAAATTAAATAAGAAGAGATACGTGAGTGGTTAGCAGCCGACGATTTAGAAAGTGAATTCATCGACCAGGACATCATTGATATGGTTCCTCATCCAGACAACCTGAGCGTATTAGACGACGAAAATGACGACCCAACAGACAACAGGCAGCATGAGACCGCCGACGAGATTTTCAATGCTTTAATGACAAGAATTTTATACAGTAGGCTTAATATGTTAGGGAGACGACTAGGTTCTTAATTTTTGTTATCATTGTATAAAGTTTTGTCCTTTTCAGATTGCTTTACGTTTCGTCTAACGATAAAATGAGGCAAATTCACGACGTTCTGCAAAGGAACGATGGAGATATATAGCTGCAAAATATCGTTGTCAAACGATAACATAAAAGAAAATAGAAGATTTCTTTAAAAAACTTAGGTAACCCTAATGGAAGACACGAAAATGGGTTAGGTATAATCTTAAATCAAGAAACTGCCAGACATGTTAAAAACTTTGTACCTATATCGGAAAGAATACTCCTCCTTCAACTTAATACCTACCCAATTACATCTAACATTATCCAGGTATATGCCCCTACTGCTGACAAACCGGACGAGATAAGTGAAGCATTTTGTAACGAACTAACGAACACCTTAAAACGCTTCCCCAGAAAGGCTTTAACTTTGATTTTGGGTGATCTAAATGCCAAAATTGGTAGGAGACAATCGGGGGAGAATTCATAGGACAATTTGGACTTGGAGAAAGAAATGAGCGAGGAGACCGACTGGGTGAATTTGTAGCAGAAGAAGAGTTTGTGATTACTAACACTTACTTCAAACACCCACACAGAAGATTATACACATGGAAATCACCTCAAGATACTCCAGGCTGCATAGTGAGAAATCAAATAGATTACATTCTGATTAATAAAAGATTCCGGAACAGCATAACATCAGTCAAGACATACCCAGGAGCTGATATCAAATCAGACCATAACCCACTGATTGGCAAAATTAGGCTCAGGCTAAAGGTCGATTCAGACACATCAGTCACGTCTCGTCACAGTCCTGGCGCCGAACCGAACAATCCGTCATACAAAATATTCTTTAATAGAAATATGGCGCCGGCATTCACATTCATCAGTTGACGAACAGTTTGCCAGCTGTCAGATAGTTGATAGTTCTGTGACCAAACAGGACCGGTTCGGCGCCGAGACTGTGACGGGACGGATGTGTCTGAATCGACCTTTAAGAGGTTAGACATAGTGTCAATCCAAAATTCGACATCAAGCTATTAAAAGACCAACACACAGAACATAGTGTAAAGCGGTATATACAGAACAATTTAAATACCGTTATTCAATCGGATGTAATGGACCAGAAGCTAGAAAATTACATACAGTTTCAAAAGACATACGAGAGAAATTTCTCAAACCACCAAAAATTAAGAAGAAATCGTGGATGACAAATGAGATTCTAGATATGATGGAAGAGAGGCGAAAGTTCAAAGATCAAGACATGATAAAAAGATCAAAAAAGCTATTAGAAATAGCTAAGGATACACATCTAAGAAAACAGTGTTCGGAAATACAGCAATTGCAACATAAACACGATACATTTAATATACACAAAAAAGTTAAAGAAACCGCAGGCTTATATATACCTAGAAGAGTTGGGTGTTTGGCAGATAACCAAGGCAAACAACTGTTAACCATGGAAGAAAAACTAGACACTTGGAAGAATTATGTGGAAGTAACCTTTGCAGATGAAAGGCAGACTACCATTGAAGACACTGAATGCCAAACAGGACCCTCGATTACCATTGAAGAAGTCACGTCAGCTAATAAAAGAACTAAAGATGGTAAAGCGGTAGGGTCTGACGAGTTTTGTGCAGAATTCCTTAAACTTATGGATGAACAGGGAATAAAATGGATAACAACTGTATTCAACAACATATACGTAACTGGAAAAATACCCCAAAGCTGGTTAAAGTCGACCTTCGTGACCATACCAAAAAAAGTAAATGCCAAGACATGCGAAGACTACAGAACAATTAGCCCAATGAGCCACTTACTTAAAACGTTCTTGAAAGTGATACACGGCAGAATATATAAAAAAAATGAACAAGTATCATGGACGCAGTTTGGATTCCGCGATTCCTTAGGCATCCGAGAGGTTCTATTCACTGTCCAAGTGCTTATGCAAAGATGCAGGGATGTTAACTGCGATGTGTCTTCTTCTTAGAGTGCCGTCTCCCTACGGAGGTTGGCAATCATAATGGCTATTTTTATTTTAGAACTTGCTGCTCTAAACAAATCAATCGATCTGCATTGGTACCAATCACGTAGATTCTTTAACCATGAGTTCTGCCTTCGGCCAACAGATCTTCTTCCTTGAATCTTTCGCTGTATTATCAGTCTCAAAATTTCATATTTTGGTCCCCTCATCACGTGGCCTAGGTATTCCAGTTTTCTGGTTTGTATAGTGGTGATTAGTTCTGTTTCTTTACCAACCCTCTCCAGTACTTCTTTATTTGTAATTCTATCAGTCCATGATATTTTCAATACTCTGCGGTATAACCAGAGATCGAAGGCCTCGATTCTTTTTAAATTACATTTTTTTAATGTCCAAGTCTCAGCTCCATATAATAATATTGAAAATATATAACAGCGAATGGTACGTAGTCTGATCTCCAAATTTAGATTTTTGCACGTTAGGAGTGGCTTCATTCGTATAAATGCTGATCTGGCAATCTCTATTCGTCTGTTTATTTCTACAGTATGATCATTGGTTTCATTGATCAAAGTTCCCAAATACTGATATTTTTCTACTTGTTCTATCACGTTACCATTTATTGTCAATAGGTGATGTATATTTTGTGGCCTTTTTGTAATCAGCATGTACTTCGTTTTTTTGGCGTTTATAGTAATTCCCATCTCAGCACTATTTATACTCAAGCTTTCGATAAGATGTTGTAGATCCTCTATACTCGTTGCTATGATCACAGTGTCGTCTGCATATCTTAAATTATTAATTAATTTTCCGTTAACGGTGACTCCCGCTTCGATATTATTGAGCGTGTTTTGGAAAATTTCTTCAGAATATAAGTTAAACAAAAGTGGTGATAACACACATCCCTGTCTAACTCCTCTACAGATCCTCATTTCTTCTGAGTGTTGCCCATCAATTTGAACTATGGCACTTTGGTTCCAATATAATGTTTGCACTATATTTATGATTTTACTGTCAATGCGCTTGTTCATAAGTATTGATATTAGTTTTTCATGTCTTACTTTATCGAAAGCTTTTTCGTAGTCAACGAAGCACAAGTGTAGATCAACATTCACGTCCCGACATCGCTGAATTAATATGTTGATGGCAAATAGTCCTTCTCGAGTACCCATTCCATTTCGGAACCCGAACTGCGTCTCGCTAATATCCTCCTCTAGCCTTTCGTATATTCTCTTATGTATTATTTTTAGCAGAACTTTTAAAGTATGACTCATGAGGCTTAGTGTTCGATAATCAGAGCACTCTTTTGCTGCTTGTTTTTTAGGGATGGTTATAAATGCTGACTTTAGCCACTCCTGTGGTATTATTCCCGTATCGTACACCGTGTTGAATAAATCTGTCAATACTTCCAAGTTGTCCTCTTCCACTAGTTTTAAGAGTTCTACTGGTATTTTATCTAATCCAGCTGCCTTATTGTCTTTAGAGTTTTTGATAGCATATTTGATTGGATGTTAACTGCGATGTGTATATTTGTTTTATCCACTACAAAAAGGCATTTGATAGAGTAAAACATGATAAACTTACAAACAGCCAGTATTAAAGTGGATGATCAATTGACAGAGGCAGTCTCCATAGATAGAGGAGTGAGGCAAGGATGCATTCTGTCCCCGGTGTTATTTAATATATACTCTGAATATATCTTCGAGCAAGCGCTGGGAGAACTACAAGAAGGCGTATTAGTCAACGGAATGCGTCTAAACAACAGTAGATATGCCGACGACGCAGTAGTTTTTGCAGATAGTCTGGACGGTTTGCAAAGAATAATGTCGCATATATCACATATAAGTAGAGAACACGGACTTGATCTTACACAGAGATACACAGCTTTTGGTTAACCAACATCCAATTGACAGAGTGGACAGCTACACATACCTTGGTACCAACATTAACAGCTAATGGGATCACTCCAGTGAAATAAAACAACGCATAGGAAAAGCGAGATCAGCGTTCATAATGACCTTTTCAGAAGTCACGATTTACCACTTTGCTACCAAAATCTCTCTCATTAGATGCTATGTATTTTCTACCTTATTATACGGAGTAGAGGCCTGGACACTTTCCGAAGCTTCCTTAAGAAAACTCGAGGCATTCGAGATGTGGTGTTACAGACGTATCTTAAGAATTTCATGGGTGGATCGTGTGACTAATGTTGACGTCCTACGTAGAATAGGCAAGGAATGCGAGATTATTAACACCATCAAAGAGCGCAAACTAGAATATCTTGGCCATGTTATGAGGAATGAACAGAGATACGGCTTGTTGCAACTCATTCTTCAGGGCAAGGTATTTGGAAAGAGAGGACCAGGGAGAAGAAGAATATCTTGGCTTCAAAACCTGAGAAAGTGGTTTAATACATCGACAACCGGACTATAAAGAATAGCAGCAAGCAAAGTTAGGATAGCTATGTTGATCGCCAACATCCGGAACGGATAGGCACCGTAAGAAGAAGAAGATTTCTCATAACTTTTTTTCTGGTACCTTTAAGTACATATATCTATATATATATATATATATATATATATATATATATATATATATATATATATATATATATATATATATATATATATATATATATATATATATATATATATATATATATATATATATATATATATAGGTATATATACATTGCTGATTAAAAAAATTTGAGTCAGGTATATACCCAAAGATACCAGAAAAAAAGTTTAATGCGAATTTTAAAAAGTAATCATAAAAAATATCAAGAATCTTTAAAAGTATAAGCTTTGAAAAACCATAAATTGCTTAAAAATAGTCGTACAACCTCGTATAATAGAATACAACCGTAACGGTAATTGACTTCTCTTCCTATAAAATGTACCATTCTATCTACCTAAAAGTTCGTAGAAAAAAGTTACAGAATTTCAAAATGCACAGTTTGAATGTATGATTGTATTTAGGAATTAAAGTGGGGAAGCAATATTTACGTTGAGAATTAAGGGGAGGTAATATGAAGAGAAGAAATCTTTTATGTTGAACCGTAGTGTAATTGTCTCTCTCGAACATAGATGGCGACACGGTTTTTGAGAACAGAATAGTTGCTACGTTTAATTTGTGTACGGCTGCAGATCTATTTGGATTATTCAATCAACGATTATATTCATTGAAAATTTTGGAATACGTTTAATCCGTAGAACAATTTTAACATTTGTTTTCAATACATATTTCAGTCCTCTAAAAGTTGTCTTGACTGTTGGTGTAAAATAATTAGGGAAGCAGGGATTCAACAATTTAGAATTTCCCATTGAGTTTCCTATGGCCCGTTTGACGATTCACCACCCTGTATACTTACTGAGATGTATCTAAACATTACGTTCTGATCAGCATTGATCAATAAGCAATGTTTTTCTAAGAAACTTGTAGATTAAGGATATAGATAAAATTAATATTTTTGGACAAATCGCGTATATATGATTTCTATGATCTAGATTTTAAGCTTCAGAACTTTTTATAAAGAATATCATTTTTTCATAACAATAAAAAAAATAAAATATAAAGACGATACTAGATTCTTGTTTCAATACAGAGCGGCGGCAGCTGCTTATACGTATATCACTACGAATTCACTACGAATTTTGACCATGATAAACGACATGTGGAATGCAATCATAGATTCCCTTGTCGAGTTATTTATTAAGCTGTTTACTTTGCAAGTTTTAGAAAGCACGGTGGTCAAAATTTGAATTCGATTTCGCTAGGTAGAAATCGTTTGATTTCTCTTTTTTTTTAATAAAAAAGTTTCCCATATATACTCAGTTTTTCAAAAAATATTAATTGTATTTATATCCACAATTCATTTCTGAAAATTCTGCATCTCTGAAAAATTTATTATTTGATGATTGTATTTTAGTTTGTTTCGATTTCTTATCGATAAAAGATAAAAAAAATTAATACATGCAAAATACCAACCTGTAACTTTTGCCCTTTCATTGAATTGGCCTTTGAGAATGTTTGTACTTTCTTCACTTTTTCAAAAACCAATTTAATATTTCTTTTGGCAATAGGTTTATTCAAAACACCGCTTTTCTTCTTCATTTCGACGTTTTTGGCCTTTAAGATTTGAGCTGGACTCGGTAATGACGACGTTGCAGCTTTTCTTTTTGCCAAGTCAGCCATTTCTGCCAACTTCTTGAGCTTTTCTTCAGCTTCGTAAGCTTTTCTTTCTTTCCCCACGTTTTCTTCTATTTTCTTTTGATTGTTGTCTATTCTCAAACTCTTCCTTGGTTGAGTCTGCGAATTTAGATCAATTTCCAATTTTCTTTTAACACCCTAAAAAAGAGTAAAATTAACACAACTACCACCAAACTATTACATGTAGAATATATGATTTTTGAGATTAAAATTGAAAAATTAGTATTGTGAATGGGCATTATATTATTGAAAATGAACATTCAATCAAAGAAATGAAAATCTAATAAATTACCGACCAAATTCAATTTTACTGTAAACAAATTTATAAAACTTTTATAAAAATTATTACTAACAAGTACAAATAAGTAGAATAAGCACAAGATATAAAGGCTATTCTCTAGAGACTCATAATCCTAATAGAAAATGTTAACGAATATTCCACTAGACCTATCTTTATGTACAATAGTGCCCTGTATGTACGGCATCGGTATCCGAGGTTTCAGTTATCCACGGTATGTCATGGATGGGATAAAAGATGTGTAATGTATTTGTTTTTCGGTATGCCACTTTGAACTGCCACATAATAAAATTGTACGGCTACAGTGAATGAAAAAACAGATACAGTGAAAAAGATATTAAATATCTTGATGGAAGATATGATAAAAAGGATATCTTTGGATAAAAATGTGTTACAGCAAAAATCTTCATATAAAAACAGTTAAGTTTATATGAAGAGTATGGCAAGAAAAAAAAAGTGACACTGAAGACCACTCTTTTTACTGCAAGCCAAAGATAGATTGATGGGTTTCGAAATAGATAGAACTTGAAAATTGTTGAGGAATTCGAAGATGAAAAAGTTTTTAACTGTGAAGAGATTGGGCTGTTTTGGAGAAAATGCCCAAAAGAATTTACATTAAAAAAAAAAAGACTAAATAAGCTCCTACATTTAAAGTATGGAAAGCTCAAATAACTCTGATATTAAGTGACAAAGCAGATGGACATACGTTCAAGAGTAATGTTATTTGTCGCAGATGAATTTAACCACAATTAATTGGCAAATAATGGTATTAATGAGGAATATTTAAAAATAAAATAAATGTGTAATGAACAATGAATAACCATGAAACAACAATGAAATGTACGAAGATGTAGGTCAATCTTTAAACAATATAATTCTAGAATTGTCAAACTGGCAAAACTAAATATATTCGACCTTCATTCATAACAGTATAAAAACGTCCCAGAAAAGTCTGCAAAACTTTACATATCAGAAAATCAGATTCATCTTTAGTAATTTAAAAAGTCATAATGTCTGATGGGTATATGCCTTAACACTGATATTGTTGCAAGACTCAAAACTTCCCATTCATTCCAAAACAAAATATGAAAGAAAGTTTACAATGAGGATCAATATGAGGATCACAGAATGAGACACTAAGTAAAACGGACATAATGTAAGCACGTCTGGAATGTGATAGAACACTTGACGGGATTTCGCCAGAAACAAATGAGACAGCACACCAACCATTAGGAAATGGCAAACCAAATCACCAGTGAAAATCTTTAAAAATTATTCAGCATGAACCCAAAATCAGCAAGCAGACTAAACCTGGATTGAAGAACCTGGCATACAATTGACCACATATGAATAATCCAGTTAAACATAATCTGATTATATGGTACACAAAGACCAGAAACAATGTATTCTGTTAATGAGAAGAAATACAGAATATGGAACACTTGATATCAGAAAAACACCCTCGATGACGACCTATGGCTCGTAAAGCCGTAGCCTGAAACTAAGCAGAAAAGTCGTATCAGGACTACAACAATTAAATACATATACATGTATTCTACGTACGTAACAAGTAACTCTTCAGATACCGCAGTTACTTTTTGCTTAGATTTTTTTTTATTTCCCAGCATTTTGTTATCGCTATGAACGAATGTCGGACATGTATATCATGCTTTAATTTTGCAGAATTAGGCTTCATGATCTTTTCACTATATTAAATGTCATATTAGGTGTACTACTTGAACCTTTTTTCCATTTTCATGAAATAATTTAAATACATAAAATAGAAATAAAATACACAAAATAATTAAATAAAATAATTAAATATTCTTTACTTAACTTATTATTACATATGCAACTTACATTGCATTTTCATACACTGATTACTTAGATTAGTGTGAACAATTTATACTTAAATAAAATAATACAAATAATGTAATTGATTCATAGAATCCTTTGCAAATTACAGTTCCAAGTGCATGAACCTTGGGCTGTTGGAAGTTAATGTGTCGTTAACCACCTGTGGCTGATTATCTAGCCATAATGATTAACGTTATTACTTATATATGAGGTTGAATGAAAATCTCCTGTTTGTAAATCTAGACTGATTAATGAGAGGAGTTGCTATTACAATACCAATTTCTTTCACTGGTTTGTCTTTTGCAACCGGGTAGTCATCCAAACTCATTTAAACTTTTAAATTGACCGCCCAATTATTTGGGTTGGTACCTCCACCTTGCTGATCTGTCAAAAGTATTTTGACCTCAAGGTTGGCTGTCTTTTCGCAGTTTAGTTCGTTCCGGTTCATCTAACGCCATTTTTCCGGCGACAGCTGTAGGGCTTTGATCGGTAACTTCATTTACACTTCTTTTATAATTTTTATTAATATCACTTATAATGCTACCTAAAGTTAAAATCAAAGCTTAATAATCATAAAATAGTTGGAAGTTGTCTATGATTTTCTTGGTTCTTTCTCACTAATTAATATTAAATAACATTTCATTTACTTTAGACCACATGGTCATTTGCTGTGCTAATTTTTATAAGTTCATATATGTTGTTAGTTACTTAATTTTTTATACAAGATCAGCGTATTATGTCCATTTACTTAAGTTTCATTCACATTACTGTTAATAACTTTGACTGCTACATGTCTTTTTAAGGTAACAATTAACATCGTTTCCATGATTGTGTGGTTCTCATATTGTACTTTTTAGATGAACTGATGATGCTTTCAAAACTCGAAAGCGAAACGTCTTCAAAATAGATAAAGTAGCCTATCAACTTTGTCTTTTATTTCTCCACCTAGAGACCGATATAAAAACCCACCACTCGTCTGACTGATCCTTATATATATATATATATATATATATATATATATATATATATATATATATATATATATATATATATATAAGGATCAGTCAGACGAGTGGTGGGTTTTATATATATATATATATATATATATATATATATATATATATATATATATATCGGTTTTAGAACGTCTTTCGACGTTGTCCGATGCCTAACTTCCACGTCCTTCTATCATCCCATTGGCCGTCTCTAAGATCTCTTGTACTCATTGCTTTAGTTACCCCTTCTTTCCATGTCTTTTTGGGTCTTCCTCGTTTTTTGCGGTTTGGTGGTACCCACTGCATAATCTTCTTGGGTAGTCTTGTGTCTTCCATTCTTTGAACATGACCATACCAAATCAACTGTTTCCTCTCAATGACTGTTGTTAAGTAACCATCTATTCCAATTCTTCGTCTTACTTCCTCATTTCGAACTCTTTCCCTGCGGGAGATACCTAACGATCTTCTAAACACATCCATTCCTACAGCTTCTAATTTTTTTTTTTTTTTTTTTAACGGATATGTTGGACATGTTCGGATAAAATCTCGTAAATAATACGAATAATGCGCGTTAACGAAATAGAAAACTGTAATGAGGCCAAAAATGAAAAAGAAAATATGTTTTAGGAAGCGAAAATATGTATATGTATTATGTATTTAAAAACTTTCTGTAAATTATTTGTGATATTTAGTATATAATATATACTAATATATAAACACAAATATATAGTAAAGGAAAAAAATTATGTAAAACATTTCACTCAAATATAATAAGGTTCTTTCTTTACCATGTTTTTAGATTCTCCCTCTCCATTATGCTTTACTTTGGTACCATTCGAGGAAGTTTCGGACTTCGTCTTTTTACCACTTCTCAAATTATGCTTTCCGTTTCGTTGAAAGTTGTCTTCTTCCTCATCCTCTAAACAGGTACTATCTACCTCTAAGTTGCTGGACGATACTTCGTTACATTGTATCGTATTGTCTTCTTTGTCTTGCGCTTGTGACTTGCAGTTTTCTTTGCCGCTGTCTGTTACCCATGGTTCTCTGGGATCGAAACTGGTACTCTCGCGCGGTTTCGGTAAAAAATTTCTTTCTTTCAAAGGGAAATTGGTCATCGTTGAGGTAAGGTCACTTGACGAAACGGAAGTAGATTCGATAGGCAATGAGGTTACTGGTAGGCACTCGTCTTTGTTGTGTTGTGGGGGTGGGTTAGATGGATGTTGAAGCGGGTGAAGGATAGGTGTCGGATCTGGTACGGATTCGAGAATTGTATTTGAGGAGGCGACATCTTCTAAAGGATGATGATCGATGGGGGAGCTATCACAGTTACTGCTACATGATGATTCCTGAGTTGAGCCGCCATCAAAACGGGTCATTATTTTCAAGCCTGAAACAATATAATAAGTTTTACAACAATAAAATCACTAACTAAAGTCAAGGAAATTAACAATGAACAATATCTACAGAATAAAATTAAATTTCTAAACAATTGTAAGTTTTAAGAAAACATTAAAATATATAATGATATAGGACATACCACAAATAAAGAGAAAAAATATTTAAATTAGTATTATGCTACAACTAGACAACGTACAAAGCACCCTTTGTGTCAATATAACCAGCTTTTGAAAATAGATAACTTTGTATATCATCATTTGTTTAATACCGATCTTAAGTTATCTAACAGTTGTACATTTCAATGTTAATGGCAACAACCATACAACTACGCTTATGCAGTTGTGACACACAAGTAAGGCTACTTGAAAGCTACGGCTATTGAGTTGGCACCTTTGACGAAGATTTTATCAGTTGTAGATTGAAAGCTAATTTATAAGCTGATTTGAAAACGCAGGAAAAGAGGTGATTTTAAATACAAATATACAAAAAGAAGATAAAACTTGTGAAGACACTAGTATATAAAGTTAGGTGGCTTTAACTGAGGAGTGTTGTGCAAATAATGTTGGAGGTTCATTGATCGAATATGTAGATGAGCTTTTTCCTTCTGATCATTTAGAATATTTATCTGCTGAAGAAGAAAAGTCATCTGATGATGAAGATGACAACATGCTTTTACAGCAGTATGTATGGGATTTAAAGGAGGTGAACACATTTTATAGAATATTTAAAAAAAAATTATTTTCAATGTCAACGTAGGGAAAGAAACGTCCTTTTATTCTACAGAGGGGCAACGAGAATATATTTAATAGATAAGAACTTATAGAGAAGAGAAGCGCAAAATTTATTATCTGAACGTTGGGTATACAAAATCTAAAATATGGGTAGACACTACAGTCAAATATTCTAAACAAGCTTTTTTGGATGGATTAACAACGGGATAAAAAAATCCTTCAAGTAATTTATTGCATTCTACATATTTCAAAACTTAAAACTTATAAATATTATACATTTTTAGGAAAAGGTAAAAGACTTATTTGAAACATAATTTGCCACATTAGCAGCGAGTATGAGTTTGTTCCAAATCCCCTCTGTGCATTTGAGTCGAATAAGTCTGGTGATAACCATGAAGAGATGATCATATCCAGAGACAGATCAATCTGTTGAAAATTGGTGAAAATATTCAATGTCCTAGCAATATTAGAAGACAAACATCATTGTTTTTGACAACGCACCGTACCATTCACGTAAAATAGAGAAAATACCAACAAGTTCATCTAAAAAAAGCAATATCCAGAATTGGCTCCGTTCCAAAAATATAAAATGTGACGAAGATATACTTAAAGTACAGCTTCTTTAAATCATAAAAAAACATAAAAAATGTTATGACAACTATTTATGCAATTGATGAAATGAATAAAACCAGAATAAACTAATATTGAAAGTTACTTTCTCCGTATCCCTGTGGGTTAAACCCATAGAACTCATCAGGGCAAATATTAAAAATGATAGTGCAGGAAAAAAACAACATCTTCAAATTTTCAGATGCCATAAATCTATTTTATGATTCAATTTCATCTATGATACCAGAAATATGGAAGAACTGCATTTTACATGTTCAAAAAAAGTAGAAAGGGAAATGTGGCGGCTGGAAAATATAATTGAAAAACATGTCTGTTATATAAACGTTGATGATAGTGACATTATCCAGTTCATCAGAATAATGTTTAAAAGCAGCCGAGTATTTTTATTTCAAAAAATTAACCGTTTTGCAATATTTAAACTTTTTGAAATCGTTCAAGCAACTATAACAAACATTATAAATAAAACTAATATTTTTTGGAAACACCCTGTATATAAAAAATTTTTGGCCGATTTTGAGATAAAAAAATAATTTCTTGATTTTATAAATAAATGGTTTCTATTGTCGGATAACAACGAAAAATAATCAGGTTCTTTGTCTCGCATTTTTGCCAAATTAAGATATAAATTTCGTATTTTATAAAATAATACTTCTGGCCAAACAAAAAGATAATCGTAAATGCAGTCCTGTTGAGGCCTACACGTGCTAATGTTTACGTCCGCTGCATCGCTTACTGAAATTTAGTATAATGACCACCCACAAATAATAAAATCCTTGATAGAGAAAGTTATAGAATACAACAAGTCATTGATATTAATACTTGTAGACTTTAAGAAAGCATTTGACTCAGTCCAGCATAGCTCTATGTTAGGAGTACTTAGAGAGTGCAGTGTTTATCATAGGTACACAACTATTCTTCTCATTATATAATAGGGCAACAGCTGCAGTGAGAATGTACTATGGTGACACAAACACATTTCCCTTGGGGAAAGGTATTAGGCAAGCAGACACCATCTCTCCTAAATTAATCACCGCTTTATTACAGAGTGCTATGACAAACAGTAATTGGGAAAATATTGGAATCAACTTAAATGGGGAGTTTCTGAACAACTTAAGGTTTGACCTTCCAACTCCTTTAAGACCTTCAGAGCGCTTGTACACAAGTTGGTCTTAAAATTAACTTCTCCAATACACAATACATGATTAACCTTGTACTGGCCAAAAACATTTCAACTAATGGAAAGCAAATTGAACAAGTGTATATGTTCAATTTTTTCACATGCGAAAAATCATGTCATTTTTTCGCTGTATTTTTAACTATCCTTATATCACAATTTTACAATCATTATCTTAGTCCAACCCTTAATAACCCTTCCCACTTACATTTTAGCCCCCTTCCACTACAAATACAGACAGTTTTAAGATAGCAAAGAAGAAAGACTCTCTCTTGATGGTCGGCTGCCGCTGAGGACAGACCATTCTCTCTCTCTCTCTCTTTAATTTTGGCCACCGCTAGGTCCAGACGCTCTCTCTTGATTTGCCAAGGCGAGAAATACCGCAAATACTATTTTCAATCGTGTACAGACAAAGTGTGCTCTATCTCGCAAAGTGTTATTACCACGAAACACGTGTTTAGAAAAACCGCGAGTGTGCCCGGACATATTCCGTATAAGAGGAAAAACCGCGAGAGTGTGGAGCAGAAAAATCGCGACTGTGGAGCAGAAATATTGGTAAAACTTTGTATAAACTTAATTTGCTATTGTCTGTATACCTTTTACTACATATCCTAATTTTATTGAACCAGCCCTATATAATACAGTCCACATACACTGAAATTATACTAATAATTTCCCACATCTGTACAGCCTTTTTGTACATATTGTGGTCCTTAATTCGAGCCGAATCTCAACCAATCTCTCTTATATCTCTCTGTCTCAAATCTTGATTCTACATAGTGTTTTACACTTTTAAATCAGGTGTAAATTTGGAATTCATATTGTTTAATTACGTTCGAAAGTCAGGTGGAAGTAATTACCCAAGTAGATACCTGTGACGTAGTGAAAATCCCAACCTTTTGTCAGCCAAAAATAGCGCATTATAATATCAATTTATTGTTCTCTGACACGTTTCTCTCTAGGTACCTGTCTAGGTAAATAATTTGGGAATCTGTCCTAGGTTCTGAATAATAAACTTTTATAAGAATTCTATTATTCTCGATAATCCTCAGTATAATAATTGCTTCATTCAAATCGCTTAGTGACACAAACTAAATTTTTACAATAATCCCTGCTCTTAGAAAATATTTGCGTATTAGGTAGTTGCTTCATTAAATCAATGAAAATTATCCCTATTAGAGTTTATTTAAATTAAATTCACGATACCAAATATAATTTCAACTCAATAAAAAAAGAAATTGATAATCTCATTGCACTCTTATAAATACATATTTTTCTCTTTGGTCTGGTACACTATTATTATCTGATTATACTCTATTTAACTATAATATACTCCAATTAAAAATGGGAGAAATTGCAGAATATTTTTATGCGATGCACGTTTCACAAACGAGTATCAACAGAATTGTCGAATATCAACGAATATCAACAGAACGTTGTTCGTTTTAATAAACAAGGCCTCTCTAATTGTAGAATTAGGGAATATATTGCTCAGCTTAGGGCAGCTTATAAATCATATTTGGATGCTTTGGAAAACCTGGCTGACGACAAAAGTATACTCGAAAGTGAATAAGTAAGTATTACTTATGAAAATATATGGATGCTTTATGTTTCTTAGAAGAAAAACTAGAAGCTATTTGATACAAAATTTAAGGACACTTGTCACATTGTTAAAAGTACTACTTGAATATGTATGGTCAAAAAGAAGTTAAAAATACATTTTACTCCGACTCTCTTCCAAATCAGTTCAAACAGATGAAGGAAACAAATATAAGTACATCATTTAATTATTCAATTGTTCAAGCTCAGAGGCAAGAGCTTGAAAAGCCGACTTATGAAATCACTTCTAATAACATTAGTTCTCAAGATGTAATAGGCCAGCCTCTCTTAAAAAATGTGTTTACTGTGTTTACTGTGTGTTTACTCCAGAACAAAATGCGATTACTGAAACTGTAATATCTGCATCGCCTGTACTTCTTAACATTTCTTCCCCACAACTATTGCAAGAATCCAATACTTTGGTTTCAACTCAAGCTCTACGTACACAAAATGTTTTAGTTTCTGCTCCAATTCTAAAAACTGTCAATTTGTCTCCATTAGTTATTGAAAACTTAACTCCAGTACCGCCTTCTTGCGGTGTGCCAGTGGAATTGGAAAACATACCTTCCCCAACTCGTATACAAACTCAAGATATCTCCCAAACTGAAACTTTAAATGCTCTAAATATAGGACAGGTTAATAAACTCTCTATTCAAGCTCAGAATACATCCACTCTCACTTTGTTACATTTGAATAAAATTCCAACACAAAAATCTATCGACTTATTATCAGTTGCAACACCTTGTAAAGAAGGTGATGTACATGCCGATTTTTTGAAAATCATCTCTCCTCCGAATAAGTCCATACCTCCTCCACTAATACACGAAAATCAAATACTCCTCTCACAGCCTCGTACTGCCATGGCTGTCATCAAAGTTCTCTCAAGACAAACTGTTCTTACTCATACCACCCTACAATCTAATTCATTAGATTTAATCAAACCTTCATTTTCTTCTGTTACTGTGACTCTACCATTAGTAGAGAGCCAAGTAACAACAACTGATGCAGTATTCGACAATATTCCGGTTTTGATGGCTCAGTCTGTCTTGCCGCCTCTTGATATAGTGAACGTCAATGTAACGTGCCCTTCTCCGTTGTTTACTGTCCCTCAGGTTCAAACTTTTGCTAATCAAACGACACACTCAGTGGCCTCTCATACTTTAAAAAGTTCTGCAAATATCGACAATATCTTGACCAGTGCCAATAACTTGAAAAGGATACACATACTTTATTCTCAACTATGCTCGCTTCTAAAAACTCACAGTTTCCGATTCTATAAAATATATTCAAGTTCTCGTTTCTTTTCAAATGAATTTAATCTGATATCCACTTCAGAAGTCAATCTTGACTTAGTTAACAGCTTCTCTAAGGTCTTAGGTATTAACAGGTCACCTTATCAAGACGATTTCTCTTTTAAGTTGCTTTGCGAAAAGGCGCCTCCCTTAACAAAAATAAAATTAGGTGCCTATGTATCTCGAATGTATAACTCCTTAGGAAAACTCTTATCTTTTAGAGTACACTCTAAATCTTTCTTAAAACGTCTCTGGTGATTGCCCTTATACTGGGACAGTGATATACTGGATGATCTATTGTTCTTGGATTGGAAATCATTATTGGACAGATTCCAATTAATATATAAAATTCCATTTCCCAGATTCCTGACGCTTCCACTGCTTGTATCGGATATGCTACTACGACAAAGTAGGATTAAGTGGAATATTGGTACTGATCTTTTAAGGATAGGTGATGTGGTAGTAATAAAAGATGAAGAGACTTCCCCACTCCTCTGGAATCTGACAAAGATAATCGAATTGCTCCCAGGAAAGGATTCTCTTGCTCAAACAGGTGTATCCACACCTAATTGCGAATACCTTAGGTTTATAGAGAAAGGTAGGTTGCCCTTTAACCAATAATGGCGCTTTCAGCCAAATATATAGCTTCTTATTTTTATAAGTTAGACTTTAGTTTCACTAGATTTTAAATAGTTCTTAGTTATCTTAGTTTTTTTACAACAGTATCCCTAATGTATACTGGTTTACTCTCGTTCTTTAAGTAACTATTTGATGCCCTATCCCAGTGGCGCAACTCTTCTCGCCCGCCCCCAGTATGTTCAATTTTTTCACATGCGAAAAATCATGTCATTTTTTCGCTGTATTTTTAACTATCCTTATATCACAATTTTACAATCATTATCTTAGTCCAACCCTTAATAACCCTTCCTACTTACATTTTAACCCCCTTCCACTGCAAATACAGACAGTTTTAAGATAGAAAAGAAGAAAGACTCTCTCTTGATGGTCGGCTGCCGCTAAGGACAGACCATTCTCTCTCTCTTTGATTTTGGCCACCGCTAGGGCCAGACGCTCTCTCTTGATTTGCCAAGGCGAGAAATACCGCAAATACTATTTTAAATTGTGTACAGACAAAGTGTGCTCTATCTCGCAAAGTGTTATTACCGCGAAACACGTGTTTAGAAAAACCGCGAGTGTGCCCGGACATATTACGTATAAGAGGAAAAACCGCGAGAGTGTGGAGCAGAAAAATCGCGAGAGTGTGGGGCAGAGATATTGGTAAGACTTTGTATAAACTTAATTTGCTATTGTCTGTATACCTTTTACTACATATCCTAATTTTATTGAACCAGCCCTATATAATACAGTCCACATACACTGAAATTATACTAATAATTTCCCACATATGTACACCCTTTTTGTACAGTATACTTGTTATCTGGGTCAGGAGATTAAATTAAGACACAATCAACAAAGTCAAACAGGAGAATATTCCTAACATAAGCAATTTACGGAAAACTGACGGTCATGTGAATAAGGATGCTGCAAGAAAACCTTATGAAGAATGGTATTCTTGTAAGGTTTGTCGTGTAGGTGTCCTACAAATAACGGAATTGGTTATGTGCAAGCATGGATAGAGTTGTGACTGGTGGTGTAGTTACCAAAATTTTAGAAATCAAGTGTCCTATTTCATTAAAAAATAAAAATTTTATAGATACAGAAAATAACAATCGCAATGATGAATACTTTGAAATTATAGATACTGAAGTTAGATGAAAAGAAAGTCTCATATATTATACACAGTGCCAAGTGCAAATATATGTTAGTGGAAGTGTGTGTTTGTGATTTATTTGTTTATTCGCAAACGTGAATTGGTAGTTTTAACTACATATATACTGTTTTGAGAAATGAAGATTTTATTAAACGTGTTATATTAAAAGGTGAAGAATTTTATTTTAAATACTATCTTCATGCTTTCTATAAAAGAGCAAATAGTGACACACGTCAATGTGCTAATTTAAATATCTAGGCATCACATTATCTAGTAACGGAAAGCTCGAAACCGAAGTGGAAGATCAAGTGAATAGAGCAAACAGAGCCGCAGGCTGCCTAAATGAAACAATATGGAGAAATAAAAATATCGGGAAAGAAACGAAAGGCAGAATTTACAAAACAGTCATCAGATCAATAATGACATACGCGGCAGAAACAAGACCTGATACAGAGAGGACAAAATGGATGTTAGAAACAGCAGAGATGAAAACATTTACAAAAATTTATGGTAAGACACTATAGGACAGTGGAGAACATCAAGAACTGGGTAAGAAATAGAAGAGTAGAATTAAACGATCATATAAGCCGAATGACAACAAACATAGTAGTAAAGACGGCAAGAGACGATTTCCCAATAGGAAGACGATCAGTAGGAAGACCACGAAAACGATGAAACGACAACTCACTGGAGGCACATTGAAAAACAGAGCCATGTGTATATAAAAGAAGAAGAAGAAGAAGAGTCAATTTGCTAAAATATTTTGAACAACATGTAATTTTTCATTATTAAAATATTGTTATTAAAACGTTATTAAAAGGTGGAAAAATTAATTTTCTTTTTTTTTACCGTTCAAACTTATATATTATTAAATTAAATGTAATTAGACATATTTGATGATAAATAAAATGCGATCATGTATAATAGATTTAAGCACGTACAGTACTTGTAATAAGTGTAATTATATTTTTCTAAACAATTTAATTACATGTGCGATAAGTCAAGTTATTAATAAAGAAAGAATTTAAATATCTGAAAGTATATTACGAATCATAACGATTAGGTGAATCATAACGAAAGTTATTAAAAATATACTCTTGAAACATCACTGTTATATAAATTACAAAATATTCTTATAAAATACAATTATTACTTTTGTCAAAGTTAAAACAATTATCTACCATCTTAACAATTCTCTAGTGTTGAGCAAGAGGACTTAAGTCCATTTTTGGCCAAAATGAGTTATCTACACATCTGGTTGTAAATTGTGAAGAAGTTCGTTCTGGTAGAAAATAATTAAGTCTATCTTAAAATATAAGGTTAATATTTAGACTGGTTCAACGAACATAAGTTACATTAGACTATTTTAGTTTGAGCAAACAAACATATGTAACCTAAATCTTTTACCGAAAGCTATTTTTGTAATTTTGTCGGATAAAAATGACTTATGAAACTAAGTCCTCTGTATATATACTGCGAAGGCGTTTCTGACATAAATCTTATTGAGCCTGCTAAACACCGATTTGTTGATTGATACACGCTAAAAGTAACGTGAATATACAATAGTCTCTCTTTATAACGATTCCCTATATAATGATAATGCCTCTATAACGATGAAAATAGTAAACGTTGGTTGGTTCGTCATAAGGACTATATGTATTAATTCTTTCTCTATACCGATATCGTTCTCTCTTTATAGCGATGACTTTTCACTGTTCAATAGTCGAGGACAAATGTGTTTAAAATTCACACTACCTGTCACGAGTGGCAAGGTCATTGTCCAGCGGTTGTTTTGTTTTGCGCTTAAGGAATGCGGCCACCCATTCAACTCATTCTTATCAGGGGGTTAATTGATTCGCTTTTATTGTTCGGACGGCGTGCCTAACTGTTATCACACTGATGTTGTCATCTATTGACGACTTTTCATTTACAGTTTGAGTTGTGTATCAGTGTGTCAACAGTCAACATGTTTCCAAAAAAGCGTAAAGTGCTCTAGATTGAGGAAAAGTTTTCGATAACTCGAGCAATAGAGAAAGCAATTAAATGTCGTTCGCCGTATGGGGCTGTCTCAGTCAACTATGGCTACGATTTGGAATGACGCGGAGATGAAGGGCGGTAGCAGGAAGAAGTTGCGGAAACAGTACAAAGATTTAGATCGCGTTATGCTTCAGTGGTTCCAGCAGCACCATATGAACCATATTCCACTTTCTGGGCCTGTGGTCAGGACAAAAGCTGAGTTTTTGGCAATTCAGCTTGGAATTGAGAATTTCAATGCATCTTAGAGTTGGCTGAACAAGGGAAGCTGCGGCACAAGATCATCATCATCATCATCATCATTTTGGCTTTACAACCCTGTGTGGGTCCTAGCCTCCCCAATAATTCTCTTCCAGTCGTCCCTATCCATCGCATTCCTCCGTCAAGCACGTATTTCCATATTTCTCATATCTTGGTCTATGTTATCTAGGAATCTTGTTCTGGGTCTTCCTCTTCTTCTTTGACCAATAGGTCTATCAAGGAGAGTTTATCTAGCTGGGTCGGTTTGCTCCATCCGCATTACATGGCCTACCCACCTCAGACGTCCTATCTTAATGTGTTTTACGATATCTGATTCCTGGTATATTCTATAGAGTTCGAAGTTGTATCGTCTTCTCCAAACACCATTTTCATTTACCGCTCCATAGATTCGCCTCAGTATTTTTCTTTCGAAACATCCTAACATGGTTTCACTGCTTTTTGTTAAAGTCCAAGTTTCTGAACCATATGTTAGGACTGGGCGTATTATTGTTTTGTAGAGTTTTACTTTTGTATTTCTCTGTTTTCTCTGTATTTCTTGATATATCTGTTAGTTTTATCAGCCGATAGTATGTTAACAAAAACCTAACGGATGATTGGCTAGAAAACGTGTGGCCTGGACTGAAGGTACGATTTTTAAAATGACACCAAACAGAACTTTAAAATTTAAATCGGAAAAGTGCGTTGGTGGAAAGCTCTCTAAGGAACGCATTACAGTTTTAGTTGCCGCTAACATGACAAGTTCGGTGAAGCGAAAATTGATAGTGATGGGGAAGTCGAAAACCCCACGTTGATTTAAAAACATAAAAAAACTACCGGTGACCTATAAAGCAAACAAGAGTGCGAGTACAAACACAACGAGTGTCCTTTAGCCCATTAACCAAAGTGTCATTAAGAGTTTGAAAAGCCATTACAGAAGAAGACTTTTGGTGGAATTGGTTGAGAACAATGGCGACCTGAAACTAAACATTATTGACGCCACCCTAATGATTAGTAAATCCTGGGACGAGGTTACGAGTAATACAATAAAACATTCCTTCAAACACGCAGGATGTCTGTAAGATCAAGGATTGACTGATGATGAAGATGACCTGCCATTAGATGTTTGGGCCAGACAGTGGAACTTACTATCACCTACAGACCGGAACAGCTAACAGATTTTGAAGAAGTTGATTAAAATGTAGCTACAACATCTGGACTTTCTGACGAGGACATCCTACAAGCAGTTCGTGTAGAAGAAGAAAGCAGTGACCCAGAAATGGAAGCAGAGCCAGAATCAGCTCAGATCCCTCAGCATTCATTGGATGCGGCAAAAATACTGCATCGATTCTTCATCCACCAGGAAGACAATATGAGTGCTGTGGAAGATTCTATGGGCTTTCAGGACAAGGTCAGGTCAGTTCTGTGGAAAAACAGGAAACAGAAAAAAGGAAACAGACCAAGGTGACAGACTTTTTTGGTAATTTAGGCTAAATATATTTTACAGTAGCATATTATGTATTTTGTTATTGTACAGTACATATGTCTTAATTGTACAGTCATCTTTTTTATACTGTATTGCTTACATTATTCTTTAATAAATCTATTTGGTGTACAATAAAGTTTTAATTCATTTATATTCGTTTAGATAATTTTTTTTAATTAAAATAGGTTATTTAGTACAATATTATTAATATTACAGTACCAAATTTTGTCTCTCTCTGTATAACGATCTCTCCTTAAAACGATGAATATTCCCGGTCTTTTGCATATCGTTATAGAAAAAGAGGACTGTATTTCTTTATTATTAAAATAATGTCTAAACGAAGTAAAAAATTTTGGATTTATGTAGAAATAACGTATAATAATGGTAAGTAAATTATAATAAAAATGTACCTAGGTATGTACATTGTAATTAAAGACAAATTTTGAGGATACGTATGAGAGTATTCAAAAATGATTAGTTTTATTGATTTTAAACATATTAAAAGCACATATTAAATTGCAGATATCAGCATGTCGTTCCAGTTCCAGTCCCGACAAGGTTCCAGGAGGAACCATCTCTTAAGAGGGGGGCAATGTTACGTAAAAATTAGTCATATTAAAATAAACCTGTAAACATGTTGTTTATTTACTAAATATGTTGTAGAATTGACGAGACCCTTCGATCAGCTGGCAGATATATACCTGAAACGGCCGTTCGAAAGTTCCAGAAACCGGTCGAATGATGACCCGGCCTAGTATTATCAGAGGGATTCTCCTGAACTCTCGAATAGCTGTATTTTCATATATAATAACGGAGCTTTTATTGTGGCCAGCAGTCAAAAAGAAGATCGCGGATATCTGGTTAAAATTGTATCGCACGCAAATAAATTATTTGTAATTGTTAAGTGTAAAATAAATTATTAATAAAGACTTTGATAAATTCGTGAGTGTTATAAATATTGAACCTTTAGTAAATTAAAATAATAAAAATAATAAATTAGAATTAATAAAGACTCAACAATCTGAAGAGAAAAAACACTACGAAGAAGAGTGTGAATAGATATAGAATATACCTAAAGAATATAGTGAATGATGTTGCCAAGATAAATGAAATGGGCGATGATTACTATTGGGAGGGTTATGAAAAAGATTCCTTTTGCGTTAATTCAGAAAATTACTCTGCTAGCGGCGAAATATATAATAAATGAACAAAATTTGAAAATTCACAAATTACTACCATAAAAAATAAAAATTTGCTACCACGTAGACCATCAGATCATATCACTGCTGACACTGCGCTGTTAGAGACATGTAAAATAAATGGTTCTAAAAAAAATAACATTATCTATAATGAGGAAACTATTGTATGCCAATACGTATTACAAGTATTAAAGAAGTATTCCAGAAAACTAAGAAAAGATAAAACTTTAAAACAACATTTAGGTCACGAATATGTTGCATCACAGGTAAAAATTCAAAGAAAACGGATAATGAAGGATTTAAAAACTGCAGATTAAAATGTAAGGAATGGTTATTGGAAGAACTGAGAAGTAACATTTTTAAAAGATATTGTGGACTAAGAAGTCATGAAAAGAGGCAATATTTTAAAGTTTTATAAGTTCAAAGGAAAGAAACATAACATACACCTATTTTTTCCAAATAAATGGACAGCGGCGTAAAATTTGTATACAATGTTTCTCATCATTTGGATGAAACTGATAAAATACAAAATGCCTGAGAAACAAATCGAATAGTATAACCGGAATGTTCATGCAAGACCAAAGAGGAAAACACAAACCTTCCAATAAAACGTCTGACGAAAGGTTACAAGAAGTTATTGCTCATCTTAATTCATTTCCCAAATACGAAATCCATTACACAAGACGGGTCAATAATAAACCAACTTTAATTGAGATGTCAAAACCCAGTAGGAAGAACTATATATATAAAAGAGAATTTTAAAAACTTATTCTAAAGTTTAAGGTCCTAAAAACTGACGTCTGTCATAATTGTGAAGAATTAAACATCAAAATTGCTAGTGTTAAACACACGGAAGAAATGAGCCAGTTGAAGATCTCTCAAACAACACACCCCATTAATGCAGACTTATCTTATATATGTAAACAGTTGTATAAAGAGAAGGCCAAGCAAGACTTGCCTCATTTGTCTAATACACTTTCGATCTTCAGCAGTGCCTGCCAACGCCTTTTTGGAAACTTCTGTTTCTTTTTATAACAGAAAGTACTAAACTTTCAATTTAACTATACATAATTATTGTGCTTCAGAACTTAAGCCAGATCAAACTTTGTTATTTTACTATATTTTGTATCAAACTTTATGTATTGTAAATTGTAAATACGCTGTTTTAGACCCATATGTGCTGAAAAAATATTTAATTAGGATGAAAATAGATTTACCATGTATCATCAAATCTTTAAAAATTATTTCTGCAATATTTCATTTACTGACTTCCTCTTGTCCTAACTCTAGAGAATTACATTACTCATTATTTTAAAAACAGGTGCTACAGCATTTACTGTTTTTATCCGTATTTGAGCAAAATGGAATGTAACAAACTCTAGGGCCCATATTTTTACATATAATGTATTAATAAATTGTCCTGTAGTCTAATTTTTCGTTGTGTGTACTTCGAACGCTTAAATCGCACTACAATAGGTCACGTGGGTTCGTGCGCAGCTCGAATAACTTTTTTACTATTCAATTTTAAAATCTGAAACTTTCCAGAAATCTTCTTTAAATACGTTTTTAATTAAGAATTGGTTAAAAAAGGAGATTCAAAAATTTATAACACGATTATAATATACGGTGAGTAACATATGTTTTTTCAAAAAAAAATTGTCATTTTATTTATAATTAAAATTAAGAGTTTGGATACATCACATTTTTTGCGAAAATATCCACAGCATATTGTTTTAAAATGAGACATCGAAATACACTGGGGTGCAAAATTAACTGGACACCCAGATTTTTCCTAAAAACTGACGTTTAAAAAAGTAAGATGTTCCCAATTGGTAAAATTTATCTCAACCCAAGAAAGTTACACTAAAAAAACAATAAACAATTCAAAAAATTTAAAAACTTGCAACGAAACAAAAATTATTATTTTTTAAATATAAACATTTTTTATGGAAAACGATATTGAGTAAAGTGTGTTACCTCCACAATCCAAGAGCGATAATTACGGCTCTCATTCGACCAGGCATACTTTGGATTAAGGCAGCAAAGTCTGAGTCTTGAGGGATTTGCTCCCATTCGTCACGAACTGCTTGATCCAAATCATTCATGGTTTCAAAGTCACCATGGTTACGTCAAATACGTCGTCCCAGAATATTCCAAATATGTTCTATTGGATTTAAATCTGCATTCCTTGGGGGCCATGGTAATAAACGAATCCCAACTTCATCCAAGTAATCCCGTGTTATTCTTACGATGTGTGAATGAACATGAACTTGCATCAGGCGAAAGTTATCTCCAACAAATGGGGCAAATGGCACTACATGATCTTCCAAACATTGCTGAATATACCGTTGAGCGTTCAAATTGCCCCCTTGAATTGTAAAAAGTTCGGTATGAGCCTTTATGGAAATGCCTGCCCACACTATTATACCACCTTCACCAAATTGAACTCTCGGAGTAAAACAACATTGCTGATTGAACGTTCACCAGCTCTTCTCCATATCTTAGGCCACCCATCTGATGAGTATTTGTTAAACCTTGATTTATCCATGAAAAATCACAGTAGTCCAATCGTCAACACCCCAATTAAGATGTTCGCGAGCGAAATGTAAACGTTGCCTCCAATGATCTGCTGTTAGTAGATGTCCCGTGACAGGTATTCTGGAACTTAATCCATATTCATTTAAGCGTCTTCGAACGGTATAAACGAAAACTGTGTTTCTATGGACATTATTTAATCGTTGAACAAGTACTGGTGCTAATAATGTACGATCGCGTAACGCTTATAACCTAAGAAAGCGATCTTCAACTTGACTTGTGGTTCTTCATCTACCTTGACCTAGCCTTTTAGTGTATTGTCCTGTTTCCGGAAATTTTTGTATTGCATCAAACACTGTACTTCGAAAAATTCCTAAAGCATTTGCAATCTAAAGAATGCTCCACCCATCTCCCTGTAAGCAACATCTTGTGCCACTTCTTTTGGTGTCATAATTTTTTTAATGCAAGTTTTAAACAGGTAACAATACAAAAACCTACAGCCGAACTCATAATCGGGTACAGTACCACAATAAATTTAAATTAATACTAAGCCGCTATTTCATATTAATAACAAAACGTATGTGTAAAGGTGTTAATTACTATTTATAACTGGGAATAAGCCACAATTAAACATAAAAATACGTTTATTGACGTTTCAATTTCCAATTCGGAAATCGTTCTCAAAATACAAACAGTAAATTAAATTTACTGTTTGTATTTTGAGAACGATTTCCGAATTGGAAATTGAAACGTCAATAAACGTATTTTTATCTTTAATTGTGGCTTATTCCCAGTTATAAATAGTAATTAATTTACAATGCCACAAGAAAATAGCTTCAGAACAATGTAAAGGTGTTGTTCGCACAAAACATCTAAACAGGTTCAAACAAAAAACAAACGTAATCGCTAATAAGGCATAAAATACAATTCAAATAAATTAAACAAGTTTTGATCTAAAACACCAACAAAAAACAAAAAATCTGAATGTCCTGTTAATTTTGCACATCAGTGTATTTAAACCGAACTGAAATATCGTGAGTTAAATATAAATTTACTTAAAATTATAAAATCAAAGTTGTTTCTTATTTATTTGCATGTTCGTTCTCTCCAACAAAAGAAATTAGAAAAGTTGTGCAGATATTACGAATATTTTGGTACGAAATTTGCCCGGCTGCAATCGTGTTAAGGGTTTATTGAAAAAATAACAACAATTATTTTAATACTAACCTCTCTCTGGTAAATTCTTCTTACGATCTTTCAAAACTTGTGCTCTTGGTGGACCCGGAGGATCCAACATTAATGTCACAACTGAAGTATTGTCTGCTCTCATTTTTGTCAAATGCCACCTTTCTAAAGCCTTCTCTACCAACAGTTTGCTTGGATTCAGCCAGGTTTTGTACGTAGAATCACTCAAAGCAGCGTTTTCATTGTGTCTTTCGACTTGCTGAACTATGTGAACCTATTGGGGAAAAGCAAAAAATTTAAAGTTCATTATAAACAGCGGCTTAAAATCTAAACAGGTAATAACTGATATGACATCAAAATACTTACTGCCATAGATGGATTCAACATATTGTACAATCCATCAGTACCAAACACTAGACAGCGATGTGTGTTTGTGTCAATCTTGATGACAGAACAATCTGGATCTGGAGAAACAATAAACCTATTGCTCTGGTAATTGTAAGACCAAAGATCTCCCAAACTTCTGGCTACGGCCAAAAAAGGAATTTCATCAATGGGAGTAGATCTTCTCACTGGTCCTTGATGGCCAATTTTTGGCCTATTCCATACCACACGTGGTACACCTGTTAAAACATTAATCAATCAGTAATATTAACTACCTAGACATTTTCCTGTATTTTTGAATTGTCGTGTAGCTAAGTTAAACAGCTTAAAACAACCTAACGTTAAACTAAAAGTCACAGAAAAATTAAATGAAGCAATACCTGATATCACGGCAAGATCTAAACAACCGGCCAGTATAGAAGACGAATGAAATTGTATTTAAAAAGCTATCGTAACCCACCAAGTCTCTGATCGCTTCCCAAAAGTACAAGAAGAATAATTGGATGACTGACGCATGATTATCAATGATGGACGACCGCAGATCATTTAAAAACAAAGACCGAACCGAACATCAGCAGATTAACAGACAAATACGAAAAGACAAAGCTAAAGAACAGTGGCTACTAGACAGGTTTGCAGAAATGAAGGAATTGGAAGAAAAACATGACCACTATAACATACATAAACTCGTTAAAAGAAGTGACAGGTCATACAAAACCTTGCAGTTTTAACAGTATTGTGAAGGACAATAAATTAATTACTGATCCCAAGGATCTACTTCAACAACACAGCAACTATACTCAGACAACACTAGAAGAAACTCTGAAAGTGAATATAAAAGTGAACACTGCCCCAAAAGTCAGAAGTTATAAGGGCAATCAAACAGAGCAAATGGAGAAAAGCACCAGGCCCATACGACATAATATACATAGACGTTCTAAAAATGTTGAGTAAAAACAATATAGACGCCTTAGTAGATCTTTTTAATGACATTTATGGGTCCGGTCAATCCTCAACTAATAGTGAAGTGACTAGTGAGTGTAATAGTGTCTGGGGGCTCGGGAGACTGAGACCTCGGAAGCCCTGAAGAAGACATCAGACAGGATGTCGAAAGCTCGGCCCAATGGATATCGACGCGGTTCAACCCGGAAAACTGATGAGTTAAATATTAATTTTATCTTCGGTTTTAATCATCTTATTCTTTTTTTTTTTGCGGAAAATTCAAAATTTTTAACGATTTAGAAATTTTTAAAATTCGTTTAAAAAAACTGTCTCGAACACCAATCCAAAAAGATGTATATTATTAGTTGAGTGTTAAAGGAGATATCCTTGGTTTTTTTTTCAGATTTTTTGGGTGGGGCATCATGGTCAAAAAAACAAATAATCATTTTCGGTGTCGCCGGTTAAGATGCTAAAAACCTCTCCCGTCATGTTACAAAAATAAAAATACCAGGTTGTTACCAAGTACTAGACCAAAACAATTTTTAGACCCCTTCGAAAAATTAAAACGTGATTTTTCGTTTCGGTTTTAATCATCGTAGAATCTTATTTTTTTTTTTTTCAATTTATATAAACGTTTTATAAAACTAGTTAATAGATTGTAACAATATGCATAATTTAATTTAAGTAATCATTGCATAAAAGTTTCTTTCTATATAAATTAGACCCTATAGCGTCATAAACAATCCACAGTTTACATTAATACTTTTTATGATTTTGAGTCAGAAATCGATAAAATGTGTAACCACTTTTACTTTTACTGTAGCAGCTTGCATTGCAACAAATATTACCGACTATCGTTTTGAACAATAATTATAATGTATAATTGTGAGTTATAAAACCTTACGGTGATGACAAATTTGGCCGATATGAGCGCTTTAAACGTGACGTATATCACCTCCATTCAGCTGCCCACAACGAATAGACAGATGGGGAAAATCTACAACTGTTATAGAACTTATCATAAATACAGCTAAAGAAGTATGCGGGGCAAGCAGGAAAAATAATAAATCTAAATGAAAACAAACCGCTTGGTGGAATGAAGGAATAAAGCAGCCATTTTTCAACTGTTTTACTGATACTAGTTTCTTAATATTTCCTGTTTGCGCAAATGGGCAACATAAGGAAGTATTGTATACCACACAATTATAATTGATACTACTATTACTATAACTATAAATTGGTGATCAAAGTTAAATATTACCACAAATATTACAACATATTTATCTTACCAGATTTTGCAACCACCTTTCCTCCACAACTTTTGATACGACTCATCTCATCTAAATTTTCTGGTTTGTGATCCCTAGTTAAGGGTTTCGCCTTCCATTCCGAACATCCAGGTTCTTGGTACCCTAAAATATCATATATATATATATATATATATATATATATATATGTGTGTGTGTATTTAAAATATATATTTATTTATCTTTATATATATAAAGATTTTGAAGTCTATTTAGAAAATTAAATATAATTTCCAAGTTTAATGAATTTTAATATAATTAACAAAACAATTTATTTAGTGTTTTAATTCATATGTCTGGATATTTTTCAGGATTAGAAAGAAAATAAATAAAATTCAGTTCAACACAATTATTAAATATAACGGTAAAATCCTTTTAAAAAAGTTCTTAGACGCACAAATCGCTAAGAAATATCAATTTTCCCCTATCTTGAAAAATGTAACTGTGCAGTATAAATTCAATTAACTTAACTTAACGAATAATAAACACGACTTTATCGCAAATTAACACGAGAAAACCTTAGAAATTAATTTTAATATTTGTTTCGTTTCAAACTGTATGCTTCTGCAATATTGTTCTTTAAATACAAGGTTAACTTTCAATTCTGAGATGTCCCTAATATCCTTTCAAAAAAAACTCTGTAGCTAAACTCCTTCCTTTGGTCTACTTACACGGAATCTAGATCAAACGTCCTAACGATCCTTTCGATCTATTTTGGCTGTCAGAAGGTTTTTGCTTTTTCAAAATTTATTTTGTGGCCTGTCTGAATATGATGTTGGGCTAAGGCTGAAGTAGTATCGGAATGTGTAACTGATATAGAATGTTTGTAAATACGGTTATGGATTCGTCGATTTGTCTGTCCTATGTATATACGTGGGCAACTGAAACAAGGTATCTCGTAGACACCATGGTCTTCATTGGGTATTTGGTCTTTTACCGATCTGAAGAGGTTGAACAACTTGTATGAGTAGTGAAGATGGTTTGGATGTTTAGAGGGATAAGAGTTCTACTGATCTTGGTAGAAAGATTTTGGGTTGATCCGGCAGCAAGGTGTCTTTTTTGGATGGAATGGGGTTTAGATTTTTTTGAATGGTTCTATTGATTTGGGTTTTATGGTAGCCATTTTGTAAGAGTGTTTGCCTTATTGAATTCATTTCGGATGACCTGTGATTGTTGTCGCTAAGTCTTATGGAACGGGAAATAAGAGTGTTGATAACTTAATTAAGTTGGGCGGGGTGATGATGTGACTGGTCATTGAGATAACGGTTTGTATGAGTGGGTTTCCGGTAGACGGAATAGGAAAAACTATGAGGTGGGTTTTTCTCAATAAGAATATCAAGGAATGGCAAAGATGCTTCAGACTCAACTTCAATCGTGAATTGAACACTGTGATGTATTCCATTCAGGTGGGAGAGGAAAATATCTAATGTGTCTTTACCATGGGACCAAATGACAAAGGTGTCATGAACGTACCGTAACCAGCAGGTGAATTTAAGATTTGATGAGAACAGGGCTGCTGTTTCGAAATTTTCCATGCAGATATCAGCTATTACGGGAGAGAGGGATCCCATATGATATGCATGGTCCCATGATATTTAGAGTCCAAGATGGAAATGGGTCATCGGTGGGAATGTTGGTGAATAAAGAAACAATGTCAAAACTAACTAGTATATCAGAGGGTGAAATAGAAATGATTTTCAGAAGATCAATGAACTGAAGAGTTTTTGACAAAGGACGAAGCGTTTTGGACTAATGGTTGTAAGGAAAAAGCGAGATCTTTTGCCAATTTCTGAGTGGGGCAGTTGTATGCACTGACGATGGGTCTTAGAAGAACATTGGGTTTAAGAGATTTTTTGATATCTGGAGGTAGAGTAGACTTATTTATGATGGATTTGTACTCTGTGGAATTGAGAAAATCGAACATTTTGTCGAAATAATTAGAAGAGTTGTGACGTTACCTTTGTCGGCCGGAAGGATGACAATTTCAGGATTGTTAAAAAGTTTTTTGAGGGCGCGTCTTTCTGAGAGGGGTGAGGGTTTGGAAGTACAGAGAATTCTGGCGACAGCTTGTCTGGCAACTTCGGCTTGGTCGGAAGGAAGATGAGAAATAGCTTCTTCAGTTTGACAAATAATTTTCACAGTTGGGATGGAAAGAGGAGTGACAGAAAAATTGAAGCCTTTTGACAAAGCTTTGGTAGCTGAATCGGATATGTGAATATCTAAGAAATTGCGAACAACAGGAGAAGGTTATTGATTCGAAGTGGGCTGTGGATTTTGCTAAAAGTTTATCCAGTTTGCGTTTCTCGATTTGGGTTTTGTTGTCAGAAATGTGTTGGGCTTTTTGAGGAGAACGACGATCAAAAGTGTCCCATAATAATGGATGAATATTGAACGAGTGAATGTCATTGTAGGTTTTGAAAAGTTGATAATTTGTTGTATCTAAGCGGCGTCGGGTGGAATGAATTGAATTTCGAAGAAGCGAAAAACCAGTTGCTCTAAGAATTTTGGAAATTAATGAAGATTTACTGTAATGTTTCATTTGAAGAGATTTTGGAATGACTTGATGGTCACAACAGGATTTAAGGAAAGCAAGGTCACAGAGAAGACGGTATTTGCGTGTTAGAAGATTAGAAAAAGATTTGGTAAGAATGAAAAATTCCTCCCCGTAGAGGCGAATAAAATGTTCGGATAAATATCCGCGATCAGGAAAATAAATATTACTAAGTTCTCGAGAAGAACCAGGTTGAGAATTTAATACTCAACGTTTCGGCACCCATTTTAGAACCATTATCAAGAGAGATACGGTTCCGAGTTCGGGGTCGCAATCTGCCTACTCCCCTCACTCGTTACGTACCAGTATCGTGTTCTGTATAAACACAAGAACCATCAAACGGCACTGAGGTCTCAATCTACCTACTCCTCAGTGTCGAGTGACGACCTTTCTTACCCTGTGGTTTCTTTTATACACAGAATAAATACTTTTATACTTTTATGTACTGAACAAAGACAAAATCCATATTTGAGATTATTTTTTATCCATATCAGCATTTGCTGAGAGAGATACTATAGTATTTACTTTATTAGTGACACCTTTTGTTGTAATTTTTAAAAGAGTATCAAGAAAATGAATTGTCTGTAATTTGCACTTTATCTTTTTTAAACAATATTATAATATCAGTGCTCTCTTCTTCTGTGTAATAGATGCAATACATTCAGTGTTTTTTTTAACCAAATTAATTCTTCTTTTCCTTCGTGTACCTCATTTTTTAAGGACAATGGCGATCATCACGGCCATCATACACATTGATATTAAAAGAAAACACTAATAATTTCGCTTTTATACTGCCTAAACTGGTTCTCACTGTATTTAAAGTCATACCTAATATTATTCCAGAATCTCCTACATGTCCTATGTATATTTTTCCTCTTCGAATAAAAGCTATACTAGCAGTTGTACCAGCTGTACTGGGCAAACCTGATGCGGTCCTTGGCCATTTTTCTGAAATAAAAACAAAAGTAATTGGTTTCAGTTTTTCATCATTCTAAAAAAATAGTACCTAAAAATATTTATACATGGAGCAAAATGTAAAACGGAGTCAGAAATAGACATTATTTTTGGAGATTATTATTTCTCATCAGTATACTGTGATAATAATTTTGGTATTTCCAATCAAAGATCCACTAAACATTTATATAAACAATATTAATTTAAAAAATTTAAGTAGGAGAAAGTGTCCATCAGTGGGACCGATCCTACAGTGAGACAAGTAATTTATTTCCCGTAAAATAGATATTATGTGGCAACGATATAAAAATTCTTTATGTAATGTTAAAAATTATGAACATACAATTTATAAAACTGATAGTGTACCGTTTCCAACACTGGCCAATATGCAAATTTATGGGCACATTCATCAAGTACATTGCGGATGACTTCTGGACTAATTAGACTCATTTCATACCTAATTCTATCTTTTAAGTCCTGTAAGTTTTGGGATCTATTGACATAAACTTTATTTTTTTATGTAACCCCACAGGAAAAAGTATAGCGGTGTTAGATTTGGTGACCTTGCTGGCCACTCTATAAAGCCGCGTTTTCACGATGCCAATTGGCGAGACACTTGTCAGAAGACAACTGACTGGCATGAAATTATTGTCTTCGTTTAAACACTTCAGGCCAATTGCCTTGCCAACTGCCCTCACAATTGGCCCAAAATTCAGTTGTCTCCGGGAGTAGACTGAGGACAATGAGCTGCGCCCAGTTAGGCCCTCCACCACTCGAAATCTCAATTGTCGGGACAATTGGTGCCGTGTGAACGGTGTAGGCCAGTAGTGCTGCCAGTAGTAATTTGTGTTATTTGGGTTAAATTTAATTTTCGTACAATGAACATAACCTATAGATATGTTTGACGTTAAATGTAAGTTTAATATACGTCAGTGTTGACATATACTCAATTATTTCACACTCTCATATATAAAATTATGGGCAAGATTTATATACACTTCATTTTATTTATATACCGATGCACGTCATCGGCGTCATAGCCTGTGACGTCACATGATACCAACACAAAATATTTAGGGTGTAGGTGTGTTCTTTTTTAGAATCACTTTACCGAGTACACTGGCATTACAGCCACTAGACATATTTTATTATATACACGTAGAAATAATATTTAAAAATTTCTATTAATGTTAACTTAAAGAAATACACAATAATATGTTTCATTTAATTTGTATAAATGCATTATAAAGCGTTTTTATCAAGAACATTTGTTCGGAACACACTGTAACTCTAATCGAACGAAGGTAAAATTTTGGCATAAATTGGTAACACTTATTTGACAGTTGCGGCGTTGACACTTTTTGTACTTCATTATTTTGAATTTTAAAGTGAATATCTCTTGTTTTATATTTTTAACTATTTAATAAAATCTGTTCTTTTTAGAACAAAATTAATGTGTTTTATTTCAAAAATGTCACGTAAGAATTTAAATAGTCGTTGTAAAGAGATGGTAATACTTTTGCAATAATTATGTAATCTATTTGATTTAAAATGGAGTCAGGATTTTTTTATACTTTGGCAACTATGTCAACTTCGATCTCTGACGTAGATAATGACGTAAGTCGTTATCTAAATTAGATGAAGTTTATATGAAATGAAAATTTAAAATTGAAAAATACATACAAAATACATTCAAATACAAAATACATTCAAATACAAACACAACAAAAAGTCTGAGACTTTTTGTTGTGTTTGTATTTGAAAAACTACTCTGTTGTTGTAATGTTTTTATTCAAAATTTTAAATGTATTTTTTAATATTTTTAACATGTTTGTGACAGTGTTTTTTACAACTAGGACCAACTGAACATTTTCAATGTGCTGATGAAGGTGACAACATATCACCGAAAATTTCACATATAGAATAAAGTTCTACACCAAGCTGGCTTATACCATCTCTAGCTGATCCTTGTTTTGACGCTTTCCCGAAAGTTACCCTCCAAAGAATTGTATTCTTAGCGTCGTTATACACACTCTATTTATATATATATATATATATATATATATATATATATATATATATATATATATATATATAATTAAACAAAAACGTGAAAAATACATATATAATTAAAAGCCTTAAAATTATACCTATACTTAAATATTATAAAATAAAATTATATCTTACATTTAAAATACTTATATAATAAAAACCATTAAAATTATGCTTAAGGTTAAAATTGATAGTTTAGAAACTTTTAAAAGTACAGAATAAAGTAAAGTTAAATGAAAATAAAAAAATTAGGTTAAACATAAGAATACACTAAATACTTAGCTATATTTAAAGTAAAAAATACTATTTTATGAATGCTTTTTAATTTGAATTCAAAAAGTGTGGCTTCTCATAACAAAACATTATATAAAAATTAATGGGAAAATCCCAGTAGTTGGCTGTATACCATCGTTTAAAAAACTTATACAGAAGTAAAACACTTCACATTTACCTAAGTATATACCTAAATACAAGTGTGAAGCATTTTACTTCTGTATAAGTTTTTTAAAACATTATATACAATTTCGTCAAAGTATCTTTCTATTTTAAAAACTCCTATACTTTATACAAAAAAATGTTGCAACACTGTGACGCACAAACATATAGTTGTCAACCTCGTCTTCCGATCCACCTCCTGAGAAAGCAATGATTTAAAAATTGACGTACTTCACGTGCGTAATGCAAAGGGGCTCCATCTTGTTGAAACCAGATATTTTCACCAGGTAAATTTGGATTATTGGCATTTGGATACATGTTAGCAATGACAGGTATGAATTGATTTCTCAAAAAAGTTAAATAACGTTCTCATATTAGATTTTATTCAAAGAAAAAAGGGCCATTAATGATCCCTGCCCATACATTTACTTTCTGAGGATATTGCGTGTGTGACTCAGTCATCCAATGTGGGTTTTCTTGACTCCAATATCTGCAATTTTGACGATTCACGGTACCATGTATAAAAAATGTGGCTTCATCGGAAAAAAGGATTTGATTGATGAAATGTGTAGTTGAATTTTGTAGGGATAGTATTTTTCTTCTTTTAAAATACGTAATACCGATCTTTGAGGAACTCCAGCATATTCACCCATTTGTGTAGAACTACGTTTATTAAATGTACATTTAATAAAATATCAAGTTTCACATTGTCTTCAATTTTAGGACGCCCAGCGTTTGGAATATATTTAACGTGCCCAGTTTCTCCAAATTTTCGGATATTTTACTTAATGTTGATTGGCTGATGGGTCTGTCTGGAGGTTTTGCGTTGAATAAATTGCATACCTCGTTCTGTGTTCTTTTTTATCTCCCCATACGATCAGAATAAATATTTCTATGCGTTGTGTTTCATTTAGGTGGGCCATAATTTAGTATTCAAAAATAAAAATTACAATTGAAAACTGGTGACAATTATTCACAAAATCAAAACATTTACGTCAATAAATATTACAGTAACTATGCCACTATCACTTGCTTGAATTAACATTCGACAAAAATTTCAGTGTTTACGAGATAACTTTTTGTGTCCATTATTATTTTTACTTATTTTTGCTTTTTTAAGTATTTTATTTTACTTCAGAAAGTCATGGCAGGAACCGATGGATGGCATTTCGAACATTTAATTTAAAATAATTGTCATGCATAATTTGGTTACTTTAAAGTACATTATGAATTAAATCATTAGGTGTAATTTAGTTGAATTTAAATTTAATTTTTATTTGTACCCTTAAAAAATATTTTAGTTAAAAATGTAATGTCGTTAAATAGAGAATTAAATTCTCCTTCAAATGAGGTGTAGCATTATACCGATTTCTATTTAAAAAAAAAATTTAACAGTTACGTCACTACACCCACACCGGTGACGTCATCCCTACTCCATGTACGTTATAAGATGGGTATTTTATAACAAAAATTGACCTGTTTCGAGATTTCCCTCAAAACTCGACTGTTCTCGAAATAATGATAATATTCCATAATTTAGCCGTTCACTGTATTTGTATATTTACAATGCGCTCTACAGTAAGACAGTCCCACTGTAGTTGATGTTGGCGATCAACATGGCTATCCTAACTTTGCTTGCTGCTATTCTGAATAGTCCGGTTGTCGATGTATTAAACCACTTTCTCAGGTTTTGAAGCCAAGATATTCTTCTTCTCCCTGGTCCTCCCTTTCCAAATACCTTGCCCTGAAGAATGAGTTGCAACAAGCCGTATCTCTGTTCATTCCTCATAACATGGCCAAGATATTCTAGTTTGCGCTCTTTGATGGTGTTAATAATCTCGCATTCCTTGCCTATTCTACGTAGGACCTCAACATTAGTCACACGATCCACCCATGAAATTCTTAAGATACGTCTGTACATCTCGAATGCCTCGAGTTTTCTTAAGGAAGCTTCGGAAAGTGTCGAGGCCTCTACTCCATATAATAAGGTAGAAAATACATAGCATCTAATGAGAGAGATTTTGGTAGCAAGTGGTAAATCATGACTTCTGAAAAGAGACTTCATTATTATGAACGCTGATCTCGCTTTTCCTATGCGTTGTTTTATTTCACTGGAGTGATCCCATTGGCTGTTAATGTTGGTACCAAGGTATGTGTAGCTGTCCACTCTGTCAATTGGATGTTGGTTAACCAAAAGCTGTGTATTTAATATTTCGCGCTTACTGACTACGATGTACTTTGTTTATTCGTATTAAGATCAAGTCCGTGTTCTCTACTTATATCTGATATACGCGACATTATTCTTTGCAAACCGTCCAGACTATCTGCAAAAACTACTGCGTCGTTGGCATATCTAATGTTGTTTAGACGCATTCCGTTGACTTCCGTTGCCTTCTTGTAGTTCTCCCAGCGCTTGCTCGAAGATATATTCAGAGTATATATTAAATAACACCGGGGACAGAATGCATCCTTGCCTCACTCCTCTATCTATGGAAACTGCCTCTGTCAATTGATCATCCACTTTAATATTGGCTGTTTGGTTGTAATATAAACATAAATATACATTTTATAATTGGCATAAAAAACGAACAGAGTAAATTCTTTAATTTCAGATTAAGAAAAATGAGTAAACTTGTCGAAAAACGAAAGCTGAAAAAACGTGAACCATCGGTTATGCGAGAGGCAATACTAATTGCGGCAATTAGCAATTGGCAATTAGCCTACGAAATGGCTGAAGTCAATACCGTCGAAATGCCCGAAAGTTGGAAAATTAAGAAACTTGCTGAAAAAAATGGATGAGAGGTTTTCCGACACGCGAATAATTGTCCATATTAATTCCGCAAACATCCAATGGTGGGCTTTGTGATTTGTTTATTGTTATTGCAGCAGCCAAGAGCATGGGAAATTGCACACGTTTAAAATCAAACGGTACGTTAGTACGTTAGTTCAAATCATCATTATACGGATCAAGACATCTTTTTTATTTTTCTTTGATGATCGTTGTCACAATGACATTATTCATTAGCCTATTCAGTCAGTGTCGTTCCATGGCACAGTCAAGGTTGTTTCATGTTACGCAGCATAATGACAACAGATTCTACTCTTAACTGTAAATTGTTAAGCGGGAACCCAAGCAATCCCAATGAATTCAAAAACTCTGTAGAATTGTTGACTTCGTCATTCTGATTTATAACTGTGCCAACTGATTTGAATGAAAACAAATTTCCTGGAAGAAATTCAGAGTAGCATATTCAACCGAATATACATATAAAATTTCATAAAAATCGGTCAAGCCGTTTCGAAGGAGTGTAGCAACTAACTCTGCAACAATAATTAACTCTGTCACACTAATTTCAAAATAAACCTTGAACACAAAATTAATCTTGCTGTGCCATTGAGAAACACGAGACAACTTGATCACGAATTAGAAGTTTTTATAAAATCAACAGTCAGCTTGGGAAAATACTCCCACAATAACTTCTAGAACAAAAGGGAACAACTATCCAAAAGAAATCAGAGAACTCATAGTAGAAAAAAGGAAGTTAAGAAAAAAATGGCAGCAATACAGAGCTCCACAGGACAAAACTAGTCTAAATAATGCTACACAAAAACTAAAAAGGGAGATACAGAATATAAAAAATTCAACAATTAATTATTTTTTAAGTAATTTAACAGCTGACCAGAACACAGATTATTCTTTATGAAAGGCAACAAAAAGAATGAAGAGACCAATTATTCATTCCCCTCCTATCAAGTTGGAAAACGGGAACTGGGCTAGAAGTAACGAACAGAAAGAAGAACGATTTACGGATCATTTAGAAAGCACGTTCAAACCCAATGACAATGATGGCGAAGAACTGAGATGGGAAGAACCATTCCAAACTGACGAAAGAATAACGTTGACATCACTTAGAGCAGTGTCAACAGAGATAAAAGAGAATATAAACCCTAAGAAAGCTCCAGGATATGATCTTATAACAGGAGAATTATTAAAAAATCTACCAAGACATAGTTAAGCTGACACACCTAATAAATGCTGTTTTTAGATTGAGATATGTTCCCAGACTCTGGAAAGTAGCCGAAGTAATTATGATCGCTAAACCAGGTAAATTTCCTAATGAAGTGACATCCTATCGACCTATCACTCCTTCCGGTGATGTCAAAACTATTTGAAAAACTTCTATTGAAAAGATTAAAACCAATAATAGAAAGAAAAAATCTTATGCCAAATCATCAATTTGGTTTCAGAAATCAACATTCCACTATAGATCAAGTTCACAGAATAACGAATATAATAGAAAAAACATTAGAAGAAAATAAAATCTTCTTGGATGTAGCACAGGCGTTTGATAAAGTCTGGCATGACGGTTTAAACTATAAACTAAGAACGTTCATGCCTAAACAGTATTCAGAAATCTTGAAATCATACATTTCGAATAGATATTTCAGAGTAAAACAAGAAGAAGTGTACACCGACTTAAGGGAGATCAAAGCTGGCGTGCCACGAGGAAGTGTCTTAGGTCCGATCCTGTACCTATTGTATACATGTGACATTCCAGAGCTAGAACAAAATACTATTGCCACCTTCGCGGATGATACAGCCATACTAGTGATAGGAGACACTAGTGAAGAAGCGACTGATAAGTTGCAACTATCAGTAAATAAAATACATAACTGGACCAGAAAATGGCGAATAAAATTAAATGAGACTAAATCTGCACACATTAACTTTACTAATAAAAAAATAGAAAATTTCTTAGTTAGAATAAATGATGCCCGAATTCCTTATGCAACATCAACAAAATACTTGGGCATCACCCTAGACGCGAAGCTGCGCTGGAAAGTCCATGTCAAAAAGAAAAGAGGGGAGCTTGATATTTGATATAAGAAATTGTATTGGCTGATTGGAAAAAATTCAACATTATCAATTTATAATAAATTATCCCTCTACAAGCCAGTACTGAGGCCAGTATGGGTATATGGGTGCCAACTCTGGTTCTATACCAAAGCTAGTAATCTACATATTATCCAGAGATTTCAAAACAAAGTACTGAGAAACATTGTTGATGTTCCTTGGTATATCCGTAACAGCAACCTCCACCAGGCCCTGGGTATGGAAACTGTGATCAAAATAATCAAGAGGACAGCAGCAAGTCACGACCAGAGGCTGCATAGTCATGTGAATGTCGAGGCAATCCAACTTCTTGACAACACTGAACTAAAGAGAAGACTCATAAGGACAAAACCATTTGAGCTAGTGTAAATGTGTAACAGTTTGGTGTAAAAAGCAGAGTATAGTGCTGTGAAGTTACTGCATGTTAGTTCTAGTGCATTAGTTAATAAATAAAATAAGAGTAAGCCATAGGGTAAGCCCTTAGATTTAAGTATTTGCTGTTATTATGTTAGGTCAGAAAATAACTGGTAATTGTGACCAGATAGTAGTATACAAACACTAATTTCGCTATTAAAAAATTGAGGTTGGAGATAGAAGGGTGAAAATTAAGGGTTGTATGTATTGTTTAATGCGACATAATAAAAAATTAAAATAAAAATTTTTTGCCAGAAAATTTTAAAAAATGTTTGGGATGGACCATTATTTCCCTTAGGGGTGTGAAAAATATTTCACGACGGATTCTCAAACCTATCGAATATAAATACATATATAATTTCATCAAAATCAGTAAAGCTGTTTCGGATCAGTATGGCAACTAATTTTGTGACACTAATAGGGCCATTAAAAAATAGGGGTTAGCCATAGAAGGGTGAAAATTAAGGGCTATTGTATTCCTTAATGCCACTACATAAAAAAATAAAAATAAAAAATTGTGTAAACAAAATAAAAAATTGTGTAAACAAAATAAAAAAAATGTTTGGGATGAACCACTCGAAACACTTAGACGGGTATGAAAATGGGTTACGATAGGTTATCAAATTTATCGAATATACATAAAAAATTTCCTAACAGTAGGTCAAGCCGTTTCGAAGAAGTATGGCAACTAACTTTGACACTAATATGGCAATTAACAATAATTGTTAGTAATATTAGGGTGAAAATTAAATCATGCCCCTAAAGGGCCCCCTTCCCTTTAGGGGCACGAAAAATAAATAAGAACGATAAAAATACGTTTATTGACGTTTCAATTTCCACTTCGGAAATCGTTCTCAAAATACAAACAGTAAATTTATGTTTTATTTATTTTAAATTCAATTTACTGTTTGTATTTTGAGAACGATTTCCGAAGTGGAAATTGAAACGTCAATAAACGTATTTTTATTTTTAATTGTGGCTTATTCCCAGTTTAATAGTAATTAATTTACAATGCCACAAGAAAATAGCTTCAGAACTAATATGGCAATTAAAAAAAAAGTGGTTAGTAATACAGGGGTGAAAATTAAGGGCATTATGTATTTTTTAATTAACAGAAGACATGAAAGTGTAGATATAAAAAAGAAACATCCAAGCAGGAAATACAGTGTTTTATAAAAATAAAAAAATGTTTAGAGATAAGAAGATAAGCTGAAACACAAAAATGAAAATCTAAAAAATGACTGTGTGACCAATATTCTGCAGAAACATTTACATTAACAGCAAGAGAATAAGAGCACTTAAAAGTTTTTGAGAGGAAGGTTATCAGAAAAATACTGGGACCAAAGAGGGAAAAATGAAGAGGATGGAGACGAAGAAGATGAATCACAAAATACAAGAATGGATGGGTCAAGAGAACATAGTTAAAGCCATAAAATCACAAAGAATTAGATGGTATGGACACATAATGATAAGAGAGAAGAGCAATCCATTAAGAGTTATATCGGAATGGATACCACCAGATAAAAGAACCAAAGGCAGACCTAAACTGAGATGGAGACAATAAGTGGAAGAAGACTTAAGGAGTATGGAAATTAGAAATATAGAAAAGACAATCAAAGAGAGATAATAATGGAGAAAAGTACTGGAATCAAAGAAGACACATCAGAAACTGTAAAACCAAACCCAGAATGGAATGATTCCCCACACAAAAAGGATCTTTAAGTGAAAACTAGGATGAAAAATAGATAACAACCTATTCTCAGACCTACATAATACCATGTAAAATTTCAAGAAATTTTAGCCATTTCAGAGAATGAAGGTTTCACATGGCAACAAGTAATAACTGCAACCGAACTGTTTGACATCTGTGATCAAACGAGTGTGGTATGGATGTTGACATTTACTTTGTTAATGTGTTAACTGCCACAGTATGGGTCATCTATTAGTTATATTGTCATTTAAAATGAGAGAAAAACTGTTTTTAAAGTATTTCCGTACATTTTTGAAAATTATCTTTTACACACACCTCCTCCTGATAATAACAAACACAACAAAAAAAGAATTATTTAATTTGGTGCAGCTTTTTCGTGTAAAATTGAATGATGTTTAAGTTTACTTGAAATTTTGATTAATAATTATACTCTTAAAAAAGTTATATTGACTAATACTTAGTACGATTTGTGTAACTAGCACCCTCTATGAGAATCAGATATAAAAACAAATGCATGGGATGTATCAGCTTCCAATACATGTTCCTATAAAATTTCATTACAATGTTGCCAGTAGTTTCGGCAAAATAGTAAAAATGCATAATTTTTTTTTCTTCAAAGCCCTGTATCTTGAAAACGAATGGCGTTACAAAAATTTTTTACTAAGCAAACCCCAATTATTGTTCAGTTTTTTACCTACCCTAGAAACGGGGTTACCTTTTTTTGAAACACCCTATATATATAAAACAAATTCAGGTGCTTGACTGTTAATTTATTATTTTTTTTTAATAGTTATGATAATGTTGAATAAGCAATATTTTAAATTATATATCGTCCCTACCATTTCCAACTATCGAATGTGAACAATCGGGTTTTTCAGATTCGATACCTTGTCCTTGCATTAAACGTGATACACCTTGTAGCAAAATATCGAAATATTCTGTCTAAACCATCGAATATGAACATTTTGTAATTTTGTTTTGGTCAAAATATCGAATATGCTGCAAACTGACGAAAATGGAATATTCGATATTTTGTTTTGTATAAATATAACTAAAGGCATATATATGTACAATGCAAAATGACGAATGTGTCACATTCATTATCTTCAGTGTTGTATTTGATACAGTTATTCAATTATAATCTGCAAACTGTCGAAAATACTAAACATTGCTGTCAAGAACAAAACGCACGTGTTCACAATTTGTGAATTATTGCTTCCAAGAAGTTCTTTCGGTGAGGCACTTAATTATTTTGTTTTTTAATGTGTTACATACATTAGTTTCAGAGTTGTAATTGATACAGTTATTCAATTATAATTTGCAAAATGTTAAAAATACTAAACATTGCTGACAAGAACAAAACTCACGTATTCACAATAAATGGTGTGAATTATTTCTTCCAAGAAGTTCCAAGAAGTTCTTCCAAGAAGTTCTTTCGGTGAGGAACTTTATTATCTTGTTTTTATCGGTTTTTCATTATCTGATTATTCAGTTAACTGGGTATAGCTAAACCAAAAACAGTGATGTTGTCAAAGCGAGAATTATTTAAAAAAATATTAAAGAATGCTGCCTTTGGGACGTCGTCCACACAGTGTATATGGTACCAGTATCGGAAAAATGAAAATAACCAACTTTACATGAAGACTAGCATTGACGGAAACTTCTTATCTCTTGAAACCATACAAAAATTAATGTTGATAATCTGCGCATTGAAACCGTTGCGAGAGAGTATAGGAGACAAATGGACGAAGAAATGGAGAGCCTGGAGGTGGGGGAAAACGTAGAGGAACTGTGGACAAAATGTAAAAACATAATAACTGAGAAAGCAACAAAAATATTGGGGAAAACCAAACCAGTTAAAGAAAACGAATGGTTTGACAAGGAGTGCCAAGAAGCAACAGATAACAAAAACAGGGCATACCTAAAGACAAATCAAGCTGGATGCACAAGAAGAGCAAAGGAAGAATACCGGACACTAAGAAGAGAAGAAAAACGATTACATAGAAGAAAAAAAAGACAATTTGAGCAAAAGCAATTGGAAAGCACAGAATTTCTAAGAAATCAAAATGAAACTCGAAAGTTCTACAGACATCTAAACAAAATGCGCAAAGAGTTTAAGCCAAGAATAAGGAGCTGTAAGGATGTAGAAGGAAACATCCTAAATGATACGGCCTCAATCCTAAACAGATGGGTTGAATTTTTCGATGCAAAATTTAATGGTCATCATATCGAAGAAGCAGATAACACCCTAGCAAATCGAAATGATTGGAATCCTTTCAACCCAAACGAAAGACCACCTACCATCGAAAACGTTGCCCAAGCCATTAAAAAGCTTAAAAATAATAAATCACCAGGAGTTGATCAAATTTGCAGTGAGCTCTACAAGAATGGTGGCGATGCCCTACTACAGACACTGCATAAGCTTTTACTTCTTGTTTGGCATAATGAGACCATGCCTTGTGAATGGTCTCAAGGCGTGATATGCCCGTTACATAAAAAAGGTGACCAGCTCCAGTATGACAACTATAGAGGTATAACCCTGTTAACTAGCAAATATTCTCTACGAAAGGTTGCATGTTTACACAGTGGGCATAGTTGGTAAATATCAAGTTGGATTCACTCCAGAAAAATCAACAATTGACCAGATTCATTCAATAAGACAGATTCTCGAGAAAACATTAGAATTCAATATTGAAACCCATCACCTATTCGTCGACTTCAAGGCAGCATATGACAGTGTCAAGAGAACAGTGCTATACCAATCAATGCATGAGTTTGGTATACCAGAGAAACTTATCCGACTAACGAGAATGACAATGTCTAACTTAGAAGCCACTGTTAGAATACAGGGAGAGAGTTCTAGATCCTTTGAGATAAAGGATGGACTCAGACAAGGAGATGCTCTGGCTTGCCTCCTATTTAATATTGCCTTAGAAAAGGCAGTCCGAGATACACGAATTAGGGACGGCGGTACTATTTACAATAGATCGATACAAGTCTTAGCATATGCTGATGACATTGACATAATAGGGCGTAGCAAGCGAGATGTTGAGCAATATCTCCTAGAATTGGAAACAGCGGCGAAACAGGTCGGTCTAGTCATCAACGAAGACAAAACCAAGTACATGTTGGTTACAAAGGATCCGATAGCAAATGAGGAACGAGAAACAGTCTTTGGAAGTCATACCTTTGAACGTGTTGACAACTTCACATACCTTGGGTCGCTATTGACTGCTACCAATAAAACAAGCGAAGAAATCAAAAGACGAATAAATCTTACAAATAGAGCATACTATGGACTCCAAAAGCATTTCCACTCAAGAAACATTCAAAGAAGAACTAAAATTATTATATACAAAACATTGCTGAGGCCGGTCCTCACATATGGAGCAGAAACATGGACATTAACACAGAAAGATGAAAGACTTTTGGGAATATTTGAGCGTAAAATACTCCGCAAAATATTTGGAGCTGTAAACGACCAAGGGCAGTGGCGCAGAAGATATAATTTTGAATTGTATCAGCTCTTTGATGAGCCAGATGTCATAACGTTCATTAAAACACAGCGACTTAGATGGGCTGGACACATAATACGAATGCCAGAAAATACCATTGCTAAAAAGCTAACCACAGGAACACCTGTAGGAACAAGAAGCAAAGGCCGACCGCGAATTAGGTGGTTAGATGGAGTAGAAACCGACTTACGAATATTAAAAATCAGAAGATGGCAACATGTTGCCAAAAACCGAACAGAATGGCGACGAATCTTAGAGCAGGCCAAGATCCACAGAGGATTGTCGAGCCAAAGATGATGATGATGATCGGAAAAATGAAAATAACCAACTTTACATGAAGACTAGCATTGACGGAAACTTCTTATCTCTTGAAACCATACAAAAAAGAGGCAAACAAAATAGTATAAACTTTATTAAGGCATACGACGAAATACTTTCAATCACGGATGTGAAGAAAAAAAACCTCTTGTCACTATGTACCTAGGCCATACCACCAATATTACCAATCTTCACCAACATCTAATACTGCCAGAGATTGTATTCCAGAACCTGACGCAACTGAAGACAATGATAACGTTGAATCTAAAATTTAAGACTTTACTTTAATTTATTATTATTTTACTACTGATTACTTGAGGTATCTACAGGACGTGAAGTTCCATAATTGTATTGTGATTATTTTTAACTTTTCTAATTACATTAGTTTTCGATCAATACATACTTTCATAAAAATACTTTTAATAATTTCTTTATACATGATTTCTCCATTTTACCCTATAACTAAAATTTTTAATTAAATATTTTGTAATAAACTTTGTAAGAACATTAAGATTATTTTCATTTTCCTCCTTTTCAATTAAGAATATTAATGTGTTAAAATTAGACCAATATGAACTGTCGAAAATGCCACATTCGCAATTTTGAAACATTGCACCAAATAAATGTGCTAAAATTATACAAATATGAACCGTCGAAAATGCCACATTCGCAATTTTAAAACATTGGACCAAAACAAATCGTTGATTAACACAAAAAGCAAAATAACGAATGTGATTTTGTGGAAAGAAGCAAACGGTAAGCAGTTTTATTCTGATATCAATCTAACAAGGATCAAACATTAATTTTTAAAAATATAAAAAATTTTCCATTTGTCAAAGCGCTGATTTAGAATTCTCTAAAAAAGAGTTATTTTGCTCTCCTGAAAAGTACCACTTTTCACATTCGATAGTTGGAAATGGTAGGGATGATATAATCACAAAACGTAATAAATATTGTGTTATTCAAGCCAAATTTAATGTCATAAGGATCATCAAAATATGTAAAAACTAAGTTTAAACACAGTATCCTGTTTGATTTTCAACAGAAAATCTGAAAACCATTTTTCATAATGATCTCCATTAATCATCTAATGGTAATCTCCAGTATTTTTAGAAACAATTGCATTTAAACCTCCTTCAGTATAATATCTTGACTACCTACAAATATTGCTAATAATAACGCATTTTCCCCTTTCCAGGTGATGCTTTTAAACCTGTTTACAAACCATCTAAAAAAGCTTGTCATTTGTTTATGACGGATTGACATTTAAATTCTACCTAATTTTTTTTATATATTTCAAGGGTAGAACCATTTACAATAAAATACAACAAATAGTAAAAAGTAAAGATCATGTACAATAAACATCAAAACAATAAGACAGTAAAAATGTGTACATTAAAACAGTATATCAAATTAAAAACGTTAAAAAATCACATAATTAGATTATTCACTTGACTTGTAAATTGCCTTTTGAAAACATTAATGTTTGGACAGAATGGATCCACTGGGAGGATTTGCCAGAGCTGAGCATTCTCAATAAGGAAAAACGACGAGCATAATCCGTTCTATCAAAAGGAATAAGAATAATCAGTCCTATGAAGTTTGGACTGTTGAATGGGTCTTTAGGCATAGAAAATTAGGAAATTTGTTACATATTCAATGTATCAAGACATCATATCAACAGAAACATTTTGTTAATAACTGCAGTATTTGAAATTCGTAGTCCTTAAAGGAAATTAGAAGATCTGTAAGTAACTCTTTCTGTGTGCTTAATAATTAAAATATAAATAACCAATTTTGGGTCACCAAAAAATGTAAACAAATATGTATTAGCCTTATTTTAGTGCATAATATTAATGTAAACAATACCTTGTTCTCGCCACATAGCATAATGGGTGGCTATATACCCATCTTTTATGGCTCTTAATACATCCTCATCATCATCTGACCAGAAGTTTTTATGTTTGATTATCGTTTCCATAAGATGTTCCTTGGCGAACGCTGCGGCTTCAGCTCCTCCATGTCCATCATATATACCGAAAAATGCATATTCCAGATCCTTCTCATCCTCTGTTTGTTGATATGCAACTGAAAAGAAATCCTCCATGTATTTTCTACCACCTTGGCGACAATGTCCTGTCACTCGCAGGTTCACACCGATAGATGCAGGCATTTTATTAATGATTACATATAAAACGATTTAATAGATATTTAAAACGAAAACATTCACACAAATCATCACATTTACAATGTTTTTATTTATTCAAATTTTCAGCAATGGCGTAACTGTCATTTTATGACTTTTTAAGTATGTCAAGCACTACGATTTACGTGTTTTAATCTTTGTCCTTTTTGCTGAAGACACAACCACGCCTAACGACAAATCTCGAAAGCGGACGTATGTCTGTGAGTTATGAAAGGCTATGTCCGCACTAAGTGTCCTCTGACGGAGAATATTGTTATCACCAAATCGATAATATCGGAAACCTTACTTGTATTTAAGTTGTCATCACAGTACATGTTTCTCTTGTTACATGTTTAGGTTACAAGGTCAAACAAAATTTATCAACCATTTCAATTAAATTTTTATTGATTTAAAAGTTGCATCCATATTGTTATCTTAATAACACTAATACGTCCCTAAATAGTTCTGAAAAGAACTGTTTTTTCATATAAATGCAAACGAAAAATCTAAAAATTAAAGGAATAACCCAGAAAATACAAAAAATCGTCGATATAAATTTTGAATTTTAAAATTTCATTAATGTTAGTAGTGTCAAAATGTCATATTTTTAGTGCAGTAATTCTGGAAATTAATTTCGTTAACATTAACATTTTTCGGCACCAGAACTGCGCACTCACAGAGCCAATTATTAAATTACATAATAATAATTTGAAATATAAAATCACAAAAGTGTTGCTCGATTTTCAGTACATAATAAACTTCATTTAAGCTCATTACTTTGAATTTGAGATGTTAAAATTGAATAATATTGTATTTTATTCGTTATTTAAGGAAATGCCAGAGATATGTAAGAATCGTATCTCTGGGAAATACTAAGTGAAATGATATCTCAGCACTCCGCAATGCTCAGAACAACTGTAAGTTGTCTACATTTGGCGCAACTTAACGACTGTAAATTGTTATAATTTTTTTTATAAAATACACTTTTATAGAGCTTACTTTCTTCATATATAAATATGGTAAAAATATGGAAAATTTGGTGTATTTTGTATAGATTAGATCAATTAGATTAATTTTTTAACATTCTCTCTAAAATGTAAGTTTATTTAGAATTGTTTCAATAAATTAATAATTATTATTGAATTAAATTAATGCACAACTTTTACAACTATTTGTATGAGAAAATAAATTAATCTGCTTTTACTATTTTATTAGAATATGATGTAAGTGCTGCCATCTAATCAAAGAATTGTTAAACGTTAGTTTATTTGAGTGCCACTATTTTAACTGCGGCATGAACATAGTGTTTTCTGCTGTTTTTCAATTTTAAGTTCAATTTCCTGATATTGGCAACACTGTTTGCGCATCCTCTCCTTTCGTTTTTCTGCTTTCTGCTTTTATGTCTAATTCTAATTTTGATTAGTGTCAATGTCAAATGGTTTAATAAATAAAAATACATTTAAAAAACACAAAAATGAGTTCAAAAAATGAAGCAGACCTGGCCAAAACTAATAAAACATTCGCTGAAAAACAGGCTGAGCGGATGAAAAAGTTGAGGGAATTGCACAAGGTACGCAATGAGGCTAGAACACATAACCATCAAGAAGTGGTAGCTGAAGATTCCAGAATTAAACTACCTCAGAATTGGGAAAGTAGAAAGCGGCGAGCAGAATGGATACTAAACGATCAGAAAGAAAGGGAAGAAGCTGCTAAAGAAGGAAAAGACTATGATAGGATCAAATTGTTGAATGTGTCAGCTGTAGAAGCTGAACGATTTGATAGGATGAAGAAAAAGAAAAACCCTGATGAGGGATTTTCAGACTATGAAGCCGCATCCGTAAGGCAATATAATAGGTATGGATATTAAAATTAAGATTTATAATAAGTAAAACTCTTATTGTTGTAATTAAAAACAGTTCTTTGCTCTCTTTAGGAAATTACTGTATTTTGGAAATGATTTCTGAAGTGGAAATTGAAACAAACTTATTTTCAACTGAAATTGTGTTTAAATCTAATTAAAAATAGTGAGTGATAATAAAATGCAACAAGAAAATAGCTTCAGAACGATATTAAAAAACAGTTATTGGATTTGTCTGTTTTTTTCCTGTAATATTGAAAATAATTATTGGTCCACATAATTATTTTATAAATCCTGTGTTGGATTTGAACCATGAAGTTTTTGAGGTTCTTATTATAAACTATTATCTAACGTCCCAATAAACTTCATATATGCAATTGCCTCCAATACTATTTAAAATATCAAACTAGTTTGTTATTTCCTTATTCTATTATTAAATACAGTTTTATGTAACAGCTCTTATTCTCATAGGTATATTTTTAATTTATTCTCTTCTAAAACTACTGAAATATGTCCTCATAACTTCAACTGTTAACTCAGTTTAACCAGATGAAATCAACAATTAGAGATGATTCTGGTTCAATAACTTACTAGATAGGAAATACCTAATATGAGGTCTTGTCTAGCCTTTCATTCATATTCATAAAGAACCTTCTAGTCAAAAAGATTTAAAAAAGCAGTATTTATTTTTTTTCTTTTTAAAGAATCCTGTATTCTCATATATTTCATCTTGATGAAATTGAACCGTTAATCGGAAACTATGCTATAATCTATAATATTATAGATCTAATATGCCTAAATAAATAACTTTTGTGACTACCACCTTAGACAAGGAAAGAGCGAGGATGTGTATGTGTATCGCTAAAAGTGAAGTCAAACTGCTACCAGAGGAAGTGGTCATTGGCGCATCATATTTTTAAGGATTGACTAATTCGTATTCAAAATGAAACATTTTTGTACATTAAATGTTTTATTTAATTTATTTTATTTTATACACATATTTTAGAATAAAAATTAACGAAATTTATTTATTTATTTACTTATTTATGGAATTTTAACCCTCAACGCACATCGCCACTGGCAAATCATCATGGTGTGTTAGTGAAATTATTAATTATAATACAATTACTGAAATAACTGCATATTTAGTATTCTTATATACTAATTTCGATCTCACATTCCCTTAAAATACTATTTTAAATTGGTTTTGAGGTTTAAAATTGAAATAAAAAGTAAAATCAATTAATACCTAATTGCACTATTATAAATATTTACCTATGAAACGATATTCCTGGTGTTTTCTGCTCACTGCGATTTTTACAAAGAATATATGCACAATTCACCATTTTGTTAAGTAAAAAAAAATAGGTGTTTAATTCACTTTTTTTTTTAAAACCACAAAAACAAATCTGGTGTCAGATCTATTGTTTGCCACCAAAAAAAATGGCGGACACATCGAAAAGTGTCTTCAGTTTTTGAAGGTTGGTTGAACTAGTGTTACCCATCCTCTCTCTTTCCTTGTCTAAGACTGCCACAATAAAATATTATTTATATTTTAGGTTAATAAAAACAATGGCTCCCAAAGACATGGAGAGATATGAAGAGCAAAAAGAAAAGTATGGAGATGCATTTTATGCTGGTCCAAATACAATTGTTCATGGTCTTCATAAAGATAGGCCAGAAGCTGTTGACAACTTGGTAAAGAGTGTAGAAGATCAGATAGCTAAAAGAAGTAAATACTCAAGGAGAAGGACTCATAACGATGATGCAGATATTGATTATATTAATGAAAGGAATGCTAAATTTAACAAAAAGATGGATAGATTTTATGGTGAACATACAACAGAAATTAAACAAAATTTAGAACGAGGAACAGCTGTTTAAGTGTTTTGTTAATATTGTGACTATAGACTATAGTGCCTGGATAATAAATATTAAGGACATATTTGTAAGAAAGATTAACAATTTTTAATGAAAATTAGCAAACAGCCTTTAGCACTAAAATCCTCTGTATTTTGAACTTTCCAAAAATTATTTAAATAGTAGTGAATAAACATATGGAAGTATTTAGCCTTTTGTGTTTGTTAAGTGTAACTTAAGACAGAATTATTATAGAGATATTGAAAAAGTATCTATTTGTTACAAAGTACTTGATTACCAATACCAGCAGTAACAATTACTATATAAAGAGGCAAGTTGATACTTTGATTACTTTGTACCAATCACAATTTGAGCGAGTATTGTATCTCTAACCAGATGATATCAGACTGGTATTCCACCAGTAGTATAGATATTGGTATCAGAAAGTATGAAGCATTTTACAGGGCACTAAGGAGAAGCTGAAAAAGAGGTATATGTCATCAACAAAGATAGAATTCACTCAGGAACCAACCTCAACATGATTTGTCAACATAGGTTCACAGAATGAAAAATAAAAATGCAGTGCATTAGATTTTAATAATAAATATAGTGTCACCTATGAAGGATGAACTAGCCATGTGTTCATGTAAGAAGTGTTTGTTATCTGATACAAAAACTTAAATAGAATAGTATTAGTTGAGTTGGTTTTTAAGAGAGAATCAATTTAACATTTTATTTAGGCAATTATTATAATAATTTAATGTAAGTACATATATATGAGCCCTAACAACTATATATTGGAACAAGCAGTTATTTTGTGAATATAATACCAATTTACCAAAAGTATATTTTTTTAATTGAAAATATGAAAATAGCAACATTTTTTATCATGTATGGAATTAGTTTTACAGTTTAATTAAATATTTAATTATTGTTTAAAAGGTAAGAAATTGTTTTAAGGCCAAGTGTAATATATGTGGAATAAATTATTCTAATAAAGGAGGTCAAACCTCAAATTTAAAAACACATAGCAAACAAACATCACACCTTTTTCAATAAAAATATTAGTTCTAATACAGGTGCATCATCAGAGAAAAGACTAAGACTAAGTATGTTCACACTTAATGCAGTTGTTATACTTTTTAATCTTTGTGTTGATTAAAATTAACAGATTTTTCAAATCTAATCAACATTTACTTGTAGGACCATTGCTTCATCCAGCAAGTCATATTAGGGTAGTAACAAGTGTATCTCTGTCTTCTAAAAACTTAAAACAACCTCTCAAACATCGATATTAAATCACCTACATTTACAATTGTTGAAGATAATGGTTTCAGAGCACTAATTAATGGCATTGAACCATCCTATGTCATTCCCAGTCGATTTACATTTACACATTCATTTTTGTCCCAAAAAATTTGTCAAAAAGCTGAAAAGTTGAAAGTTTTGTTATTCAAGACTACTTCAGTTGCAATTACCATGGAAGCTTGGACTGCTTAACACAGTCACACTAGTTATGTAGGTTACACGGTCCATTTTATTACAGAAGATTGGACTTTTATTCCAGTTTATTAAAGTGTCATAAGTTTGACTAGAATCATAGTGCACAAAATTTAAAAGATGATTTATGTAGTGGTATCAGTAAATGGAATATTTTTAAAAAGTGTGCCTAGCAACGGCAGATAATGCTGCAAATATAAAGGCAGCAATAAAGTTGACCGAGGGGGGTCACATTGGATGTTTTGCTCACACAATCAACTTAATTGTTCCAAATAGATTAGAAATATGTGATGTCTCCACACTTAGAACAAAGGTTAAGACGATATTGTATATACTATATTGACGACTATAGTAGAGTATTTCCATGGAAGTACTAGCCAACAATAAATTTATGGCTACGCAAGCCCAAATGATTCGAGGGAACACCATTAAAGTTGAAAAAAGATGTAGTCACGAAATGAAACTCAACATATTTCATGTTTGAGCAATTTTTAAAAACTCGTGAGCCCCTAACTGCAACAATAGGAATTCTGCAGATTTCTGTAGAACTTTTAATAAACTCTGAATGGCTGGCTTTAAAAGAAATGTGTTGTCTATTAGAGCCGTTTGAAAAGCTTACCACAAAAATGAGTGCCAAAAAAAATGTAACGTTATTCGAGGTAATTATTATTGTAGAGGGCCTGGTAGCTTGTGGTGTAATTCCCTAAATATTAGAATTCACATATATAAAATATTATAATTCATACCCGTGTAACATTTAACATTCTGTTTATATAAATATATTTAGTAATTTGAATCGAGGACATTCATAAATAACATACTCTAATTAGAACTGGTAGTCAGCACTATTGTCGATCACCACATGCTTGGCGTAGGTCATGAACAAACTTGACATACTAATAAGTAAACATTTGCTGATATAGCAAGGACTACTATAAAAGCCCCAACAAACATTCTCTCAAAGATCTTAATTAATGTACCGTCAAAATGGCAAGTTAATGCCGCATATAGTCAGCGTCAATTAAGTACTGAAATATTTAGATTAAGTAACATTAAAGAGTGTACAGTAGTGTTAAATAAATGGTTAACTAAGTACAACAACATATTATTTACTACCCCACGACATTATTTATTACATGGCGATCCTGAAGTGGTAGAAACCAGGAATCTTCATCCAGAGAAGATGAGAAGAAAATCATACTGGAAGTTTAGATGGAAATTTGCATACTAGATGTTATATGGAACCAATGCATTTCGAAATGGGAAAATGCATCAAGAGATAGTGAAATTCCGGACCAGACCAGCCGAGAGCCCCGCGACAGCATTCCAGCTAAGGACAATGGACAGTAAATGGGAAAATGGACTATGGAAAAAGTGAATTAACAAAAACGTATGTTAAATGTATTATGTAAGTCAATTTATTTTATCCCTTATTATATAAATTATACAGTCTAACAGATAGGAATTATTAATTATTACTTGAGAAAAGTTATTAGAAATATAAAGAATTTAACTAGTTCAGAATGTTGAATATACAATTTTTATTGCTTTGAAAGTAGAGTATATAATTTATTTTTAAGTTTTCATTAAATAACTTTATATAGCAAATTCTATTGTTTAAATGAAACAAATGTGTCATACATTTTATTTACTAAAGGTATATTTTTAAAAATATTTATATTGTTGACCATGAAAATACACCGACAGATCGGAAATTTTAAATTACGACGTTATTTACCATGAATGGCATGAATTTGCTTAGATGACAAATTCTTCAAATAATATAGACGAAGAAATTTGATATGACTTTTATTTTACTATTTAAATTAGGATATTTAGAATTATTGTTACATTTATAAGGAAGGAAAATAATTTAGAAGAACTTTTAAAGACAGTTGACCATGGCGTCAGAAAAATTTTCATTGCGTTGGAACAATTTCCACGAAAATATAAGTTCAGGAATAAATGCATTATGGAAGAGTCAAGATTTTGTAGACGTAACGCTTTCAGCACAAGGAAAATGCATAAAAGCGCATAAAATTGTTCTTTCGGTTTGTAGCCCATATTTTAAGGAAATTTTTAAGTCAAATCCCTGTCAACATCCTATAGTAATTTTGACAAACGTGACTTACGAAGCACTAACAGACTTACTACAATTTATATACCATGGAGAAGTACAAATTAGACAAGAAGATTTAAATACCTTTATTGAAACAGCTGAATCATTGCAAATACAAGGACTCACTGGAGATAGAAAAGTTGTAAACGATAATAACATTATGGAAATTTCGGATAAAGAATATACACAAAATGTAGAAGATTTAAAGCCAGTTTCTTTACTTATGACAAAGAAACAACAACATATAAAGAAGGAAGAACATAGCGACATAGAGCAAGAAATAAGTATGGCTCTTACAATCAACGAATTTTTAAATATCGCAAGCAAGGTGTTACCCAGCGCGTTTGATGGAAAGGCAGGTAAACTGCAGTCATTTTTAGACGCACTTGAACTACTTGAGAAAATAGCGATAGGACACGAGGAAACAGCGATAACATTAATAAAGACAAGATTAACTAATAAGGCCAGAAACGTTATAACTACAGAAGATACAATCGCAAGAATAGCAGAGGCACTGAAGAGAGAACTGAGAGGCGACAGTCCAAAGACGATAATAGCTAAATTGGCGAAGAAAAGACAAGGACATAAAGATGCAGAGGTCTATGCATTTGAAGTTGAAGAATTAGCGGAACAGCTAAAAGTTGCATACGTAGAGGAAGGAATGCCATTGGAACTAGCGAAAAAATACACAACAGAAGCAGTAGTAGCTACAATGAAATATAATGCCAGCGCAGACAAAGTCAAGATAATATTAGAGGCAGGCAACTTTACAACCCCACAAGAGGTAATGTACAAATTTTTATCGATCGACGAGACAAAAGATAGCACACAAGGAAGAGTGTTAAATTACAGGAACAAATACGATTTTGATAGGAGAAAAGGAAGTAAGAATGCAATATATGGATATTATAAAAATAAATTCGAAGAAAGAAAAGAATATAGAAACAAAAATTATGGAAATATAAGTGAATATGAAAGACATGATACGAGGATATATCGTAATAGAAACAGAGGAGATTGGCAATCACAACGAAGAAGAAATAATAAACAATGGACACAGGTGAGATGCCACAGAAATAGAGGCACAGCGAGAGCATATTACGCACCGCATGCGAATACGAATACAGTGACAGAAGAAGATTTTTTTTAACAGAAATGTAGACAAACTGGATGTGGTTCGACCTTAATGGTTGGAATCTACGTCGAGCAGGAGGCTGCTAAGAGGATAAGCTAGGGCGGTACTTGAATCCCAACCCGCTAAGAGTCCTGCGGCTCCAGCACAACAGTACAGTAACTACATAATGGATTAAAATGGAAAAACAAATTTGAAATTATGATTTTTTTAATGAAGTAAATGGAAAATTATCGAAAAAGAAGTTTGCCACAATAAAGAACTTAGATATAATAAAGAGGAAATTATATTACAACATAAAACCCACAAGCAAACAGTAAGAAAGGTACTAAATAATATGGAGGCGCACAAACTACCAATTTTGTCTTTTGGAGCAAACCGAGTCTCACCAAGACTGAGTATTCGGGTCAAAAACAAAATCAAATGGTTAGGAAAATGAGCAATAAGATATAGAGATATAATAGGAAAAAGGAAATAAGATATTGAAAAATGTAGAAATATACATATGCGAAGTACCAAAATCGTAGAGGATGAATATAGTATGAATGAATATAAATAATGAATATAATATATACAATTAGTGTATTTAAATGCAAGAGAAGAAACGATATTAAATAAAATAAGTACGCACACATGCGGAAAAATGAAGAACAAATTATTTTGAAAAATATGTGTCTATATTAGTACATATTAGGCGAAATTAATTTCGAGATCGAACCGATACAAAATACAGAAGAAACAGTTATAGTAATATAGAAACCAGAAGTTGCGAAGGAATTTACAGAAGAATTAATAGATATACCGATTAAGATTGTGTTACCTATAGGAATCATAAATGTAAATAATCGAGAAATATAAATTAGAAGATAGATAACCAGGAAAATTTTATATATTTTATATGAAAGGAACAAAACAAAAGAGAAAAAAAGTCGAACAAATATTAAGCACAATAAAAACCATCAATATTTGAAGAAAAAAGGCCCATAGAAAATTGCAAAATATGCAGACATTTTTATTTTTTCGGAAAAAGACCCATATACACAAAGAAAATGTTACTTTGCAAAAAGATACGAAATCAAAGAAAAACCGTACTCATAATATTTTATTATGATAACAAAACGCAGTATTCCTAGTATAAACATTACATAACGACATTAGGTTAATTTTATAGCCAACTTACTATTAGATATTTGATATAGTTGCATGGTAAGCAAGGTCATCAATCATGAAATGAGTACAACATAACTGAACAGGTTGATTATTTATTAATATGACCCGTATATTTAAAATTTTATTTACGATGCCAGAAGAACTAACAAGTATGGATTTTATTTTTCGACATAGACGGAAAATCGATGAATAGAAATATGTTCATATGTTTTCTAGAAGAAGAACTCTTAGGACATAATATTTCGAATAAACAGACACCGCAGAATGCAAAAGAAGCAAAGCGATTGTTGCATTTGCAAATTATTATAGAAAACATGTCATCAATTTTACAGAAATAGCCACACCACGTAACAGACTATCTAGAAAATATAAAGTTTAATGGACTACTGAATGTCAAGAAGCATTTATTAAGCTCAAGACATATCCCCGTTAGCTAATAAGCCCGTTATATAATTCCCCGATTTATCGAAGAAAAACAAATTTAGGTTAAGAATTTATGCTTCAGGAATAGCATTAGGAGACAAATATGAATGCAGAAGATTATAAAGAAAATGATAATAATGAAAAATGAGAATAAGAAGAGATGAAAAATAAGAATCAGCCAATTCTTAATGAAGTACGAAGAGAAAAATAATAATTTTTTTAAGAAAGTATAAAAGCTTGTATTGTACAAGGTAAACATAATACAATCAATACATAATATAGTACAAGATAAGAAGACCAAGGAGAGTTATAAGTACCGACTTCCACATATTACAGGAAGGTTATGGAAAAATAAATAGGATATATATTAAATACAGAAATATAAGGGAATACTATTTCTGGAACGAATTATGAAGAAATGTTGAGAAATAAGTGAAATGTGAAGAGATGCGACGACTGCCAAAGGCATAAGCACTAAATCATAAACAAGGAATGGAAATGTACATGGATGAAAATGGAAACAGATATACTGACGTACAATGCGAATTAAGCAACTACGCAGAAGAATATGTAATAGAAAATGAAACAGTAGCCAAATCATTGGTAGAAAAATTTATCTTGAGGTATGGAGTACCCAGAAAAACAATAGCAGACGAAGGCACAGATTTTATAGCTAGAATAATTAAGGAAGCAATACTTTGCTACAATTAGAGTCAATGAATATACTCGTAATATATACATGTACTTTTGAATGCAAATAATATATAGAGATTATTTTAAATGAATATAATGTGTAAATATAGTTTTAAGTTCGTACAAAATATATGTTTTTAAATGTGTATAGCAAAAAGAAAAATGTTAGACTGTATAGTAGGTAAACAAAATAAATAGGGATAAAAGAATAAATAGATAAAATGACAAAACTTTATTGTGAGATGTCAAAGTGACTAATCGTGTATATGTGAAAACAAAACAATTACTTGGTACCAAGAATCATTACAAGAATTAATGCAAGTATTAATATAAGAATTAATATAAGATTTTATTATTATAAATTTTTATTTATTATCTAAAATATGTAAAGGTTATTGTAAATATTATGTGCACATAATAGGGAAATAATAGGGACTAAGACATAATAGAGACCCAATAGGGACATAAGAGGGGGTAATATAAGGTAATATAATCTAAATAATTTAACGTAAGGTAAGAGAAAACGTACGTAAAATATTGAACTAATATGCGAGTAAGGCATAATGAAGGATACCAGATAGCATATTACAAGGGAACAATTAGGGTAACCTTATAATATGCTGAGGTAAGGTTAGGTTACTAAATTTTTACTAAATGTAAGGAAATATATACCAACATTTGTATAAATATGTATACGGTAGCATAGGTAAACAGTACTTATTTGAGGTTGCAAAATTTCTCTTTTTCCAAAGGGAAAGAGAGAGGAATGAGACAGTTGCAAAAGAGAATTTTTTTCCGTAAGGGGGATGGTGTGGTGTAATTCCCTAAATATTAGAATTCACATATATAAAATATTATAATTCATACCCGTGTAACATTTAACATTCTGTTTATATAAATATATTTAGTAATTTGAATCGAGGACATTCATAAATAACATATTCTAATTAGAACTGGTAGTCAGCACTATTGTCGATCACCACATGCTTGGCGTAGGTCATGAACAAACTTGACATACTAATAAGTAAACATTTGCTGATATAGCAAGGACTACTATAAAAGCCCCAACAAACATTCTCTCAAAGATCTTAATTAATGTACCGTCAAAATGGCAAGTTAATGCCGCATATAGTCAGCGTCAATTAAGTACTGAAATATTTAGATTAAGTAACATTAAAGAGTGTAAAGTAGTGTTAAATAAATGGTTAACTAAGTACAACAACATATTATTTACTACCCCACGACATTATTTATTACAAGCTATCCAGAAAATTAAACAGATTGTAACAAGTACAAACGTTAAATCTCTTGTCACTCATGAAAAAGAAATAGTTATAAGATTCTTCTCTCTTGAATCGAATAATTTAATGGCAAATGTACTTTTTAAGATCCTATGTTCAAAACCAACTTGTTTAATTCAGAATATAATTGCAACATTGCGAATGAGCGTCTTTAAAATTCAAGAATTCCTCAAGTGCGAGGTAGCTCAATTAATCCATTCAGAACGACAGCCGGATAATATAGTTAATAATGGCAATAACGAAAAGACAGAAGAAGAAACGGCCGCAAACGATGAACAAAATTTAGTTTGGGAAGAGTTTGATAATGCCGTAGAAACACCAAAAGAAATTCATTCGAAAGCAGCGACAATAAGTAAGGGCATATTTAGCCAAAAATCTTGGTGAAATGGTGAGAAACCAGAGCTTTGTTATATTTACATTTAGCTCAGTTGGCGAAAAAGTATTTATGTATCATGTCAACCTCAGTACCATCGGTGAGGGTATTCTCAAAGGTTGGTCAATTAATTTCTTAAAGAAGAAATCAATTTACCGGTAAGAATATGGAAATGATAATGTCAACAACCTAAGTTTTACATGTATGGCATTGTTTTAATTTTTTTATGTATTTTATTGTATATATTGTATGGTTTTGTTTATGTATTATTAATAATACCGCATATCACTTAAAAAAATTTTAAATTTGTTGAAATTGAAAAAAGTCCAAATTTTTTTCAATAAAAGAGTTGACCGCATACAGTTACCTTCGACATAGAGACCTCTCATAAAGAAAATATCGCCCGCTTCACTTTCCAATCAAAATCTACTGTCAGAAATGTTCGCGTTAATCCCCCACGCCAACCTCCAACCAAACCACGTCTCCATCTACAGTATAAATGAACCGTGCATTAGCACTAATGCATTTTTTAGTGATCAGTGTAGTAGTGTTTGGGGGCTCGGAAGCCCTGAAAAAGACATCAAATAGGATGTCGAACTGGTGGTCGAACGCTCGGCGTAATGATAAATTCTTGGCTACACCAACTTTGAATGATAATTTCACTAGCATAGTGATTTACATATCCTATCTAGAAAGGTAGCCTTTAAACTACAACTTTTTCTATTAGTGTTAAGGCTGGCAGCACGATCTATATTCTATAACAAGGTTTTAGAAAGTTTATTTCAATATAGCCGAAAGTAAACAGCTGTGCGCGTACATGCTGCTTGAACGTGAATATATATTGAATCAAAAATAATATAAAGGATCATTACTTTAGGTTTTTAAATATTTGCAGTAATAAAAGACCTATATAACCGTAAAATCTGCATTTAAAAAACTATGTAGGTAAAAAGCAACATTGCCAGTTTATAGCAAGTTTTTTTGTTGCAGATTTTACAAAGAAAATTATTTTTTGTTATGGATTTTAAGCCAATCTGGGCAGCCTGTTTTTATGGGAAGAAAAAAATGCTTGTAATAACTTCGGTAGATCCTAATATTTCAGATATTTCCGATTTATCTAGAAAATTATTTGCAAGAAGAAAATATTTTCGAAAACTCTGATGATGAAACAGTTCCAAATAATATGGTTATACAAGAAATAGATGAAGATAGAGAAGCTGATGAGGAAGGAGCAAACGAAGAAGAGGAAGTTGTACCAAGAAAAAAAGCCTAAAGAGAAAAAGCAAAAAGTAAAAAACGCTTGCCATACTCCGGTAGATCCAAATATTTCCGATTTATCTGATTCTGAAAAAAATTATTTGCAAGACGAAGATATTTTCGAATAGTCTGATGAGAAAACAGGTCCAAACAATATTGTTATACAAGAAATAGATGAAGCTAGAGAAGCTGATGAGGAAAGAGCAAACGAAGAAGAGGAAGTTGTACCAAGAAAAAAAGCAAAAAGAGATCCTACCCATTTTAATTGGACAGAAGAGGATATTATAACTACTTCCACTTCTGATCCAGATCAATTTTTCAGTGGAGAGGTAGCTACGCCTTTGGAGTACTTTAACAAGTTGTTTTCGCTTGATGTTATTGAAGATATCGTGTACCAGTCTACAGTACACAGGTAAGAGAAAAATCCATCAACTCTTCTCCCCGTGAAATAACAGATTTATTATCCATTTTATTATCGATGAGAGTAATAAATGTACCTGCAGCAGAAGACTATTGGGCGATATTCTCTAGAATATGCCACTAAAACAATTTCAACTTCTCGGAAGATTTATACACTGCAATGACAACAGCCAAGTTACAAACGAAACCAAAGATCGGTATTTTAAAATCAGACCACTTTTGGATGCAGTCAGATTGAATTGTCAGAAACATCAATTTGAAAATCAGTATTCCATAGACGAAACTATGATTGCATATAAAGGTACTCATTCAGAGAATCTCAGGCAATATATTCAAAATAAGCCTCATAAATGGGGATATAAAATGTTTGTTCGAGCTGGCGTGTCTGGCGCGATTTTATTGCATACCAAGGGGATCGGACAATTTTTTTAAAGTTATTCAAAATGTTTATAAACTAGATAATTTCAAAAATTTATCATCAGGATTTTTTAGTATAATAAATCTTTTTATCTTTTTTTAATAGATATTGATAGTATAGGTTATTCCACGAATATACGACTGTTTTGGTTTACTGCAACAACAAATATTTTGCTGTGCGAGTAGAAGTATGAAGGTAAATTGGTCCAATCATTATTCTAATAAAAAGGGTCTACTATTATGACATCTAAACTAAAATTATTTCAGTTAAAATCTACAAATAAATACAATAACGTCTATAAAGCCAAATGTGTTCGTCAGACATTTGGGTAAGCTTTCCGTGAAATGTAAACACCAAAGAGGCGTGCCGGGTTTCTTTGATATTACATTACACTTTATTACTTTATTAGGTATTATAACTGTAATAAAAAGAAATATACTATTTTTAATATAAATGAAATGAAATTGGCAGAACAATGGTTCAGAAACCAGAAAAAGGATCTAATATTTCACTTTGTTAGTTTTAAATATTTGTTTGCTTTGAGTTTATGTACTCTTAAAAGTTCCTAAAGTAACGGGTATAATATACCGGCTAGGAGTCGTTACAGATATTAAAAAGTAACGAAAATTTTTATACACTGCTGTGAATCTGATCGTTGATGATAGTTTTAGAAGATTAAGAGAATAAGTGAATAAGTAAGTTTTTTGTTTTTTTAATACTAATTGAATATTCGATAATACTAAATAAATTACACCATTTGATCACTTAAGTATTGTTGCATTTCGTTAAAATCAATAATTCAAAAACCAACTTGTTTACAATACTAAACTATATGATAGTAATTATATACTTCAAAATCTGAATTGTTCAGATTCAAAAACTGTTCTATAAACTATTAACTTTATATTTATATCATGACTTTATATTTAAATCTAAGGTTTTTATCTGTCGTAACAGTATTTTAAAAATGGGGAGAATTTACTATTGTACAATTCAGCACATTGGACCATTTAAGTCGACACCTTAAAGCGAATTTAAAACAGTCGTATATTCGTGGAATGGAGTATATAAGTATTTTGCTTTCATTTGTCACCCACAGCATAACCATATCTTTATTATTTTCTGTCTTATGTTATTGTAAAAAAAAAGGTCTCTATGATAAACAAATACAATAACTTTTAAACTTTAAAATTAATATATCGGTCCCAAATGTTGAGGGTTTGCTAAGTACCCAATACCCAACTTTGGGTGGAACTCTAAAGTTTAAGTTTACTAAAAGTTTTTAACAAATATAAATTGTCACTTATTTTGCAGTTTGCGAAGCAACAAATTGACTTTTCAACTTTCAAAATTCGGCATTTTGAAGCTTTATCAATATTCTAAAAAATAAAATTTTGTAATTTTATGTCAAGTATTTAGCTTTCTAATAGAGTGCAAAAAATCGCGTTTTTTGCATTAAATTGTGAATCATTAAAAACGGCTCCGAACTTGAGGCAGGAAACAGGTAGGTTTTCTTCTTCTACTTGGATTATTGAGTGTCACGAGAAAATCCTTATTACCTTGGACTAATATAACTGGACAAGCAATGTTATGTAAACATAGCAAGAAAATAAAGAATTAAAATAAGGGGTAGTAGCATAGGGAATAATAATAATTATTTAAATAATTATTATATATTCCAAATTAGATAAAGAATAAATTCGATACAGTTAACGTATACATTTTAAATTATACAAAGAATAACAATTTGACCTAGTTTAGTTGCATTACATGAACCAATATCAGTTTGCAACAATTGTTTAAAAGGAAAATAATCACGTTCAAACAGAAACTGTTGTTGAAAAAATAACACCGCTCCTGGCCCAGTTGAAGCATATGATTACTGAGTCAGCAAAAGCTCGACCTCGGAAAATGAGAATACGCGTTCATAAAAACCGAACGAAGTTGGCCAGCGGGATCAGTAATAGCTGGGCACCGTGACTGCTCGAGGAAGTAATTGCCGGCCCCGTGAGCGCTCGGACGCGGCAGCGTCCAGTACGTCAGTAGTACGAGGGGACCGTCGCGGAGACTAGGCGACTCGAGCACGGCGAACCGCGCGGTTATGTTTTCGCCGGGATATAGTAGCGTATAAAGTGTCGGGTACCGGGGAGAGTGAACTGCATGACAGAGCACGGTATCCTCCACAACTGAGCTTAAATTCCAGAGGGACTGAAGGGCGTATTCATTAGCTAGGTCCTAAATACGCAAAGGTAACTAAAATCTATATACTAAGTATAATCTATATATAAGTAGTGATTAATAACAAACAATTAAGATAGAAGTAGTTTTCCACCGAATTGAAACAAATCAAATGTAAATCTCAAGTGAAAATGTAAAAAAATGAAATAATGGTAAAAGGAAAAGCACTAACCTTTGATTTTTTGTATTTCAAAAGCAGAAAGCATACAACAAGAAGGACCATAAGTGATGGTAACTGTCCAGTGGAAAACGGGATCTTGAATTCTTCCAGTTATTTATGGTTAATGTTACTAGGACTTCCCGTGATTTTAGTAAAGAACTCAAGACCGTAAGTGAAAGTGTTTAATAATTCTATGTAAATGAAAGAATATAAAAACAACTTAAAATGTTATAATGAAATAAAAAGAAATGTTACAAATATTTTATTTGATTTTAGCCAGATATCTTCACAAGCCGTGGCTGGGCCGGCTATCTTACCTTCGCGACAAGCTGTCGCCGGGATCAAATTTTGCAAAAGACGACAGGAGTATCGTCAGGTCGTTTAGGTTTTTAACAGCTTGTGCCAAACAGAAACCAAATTTATTATACAACGACTTTCTCATGGTGTTCAATTCCATTTGCTTATATGTTTTAGCTAAATTAATGTTTTATTTTTTTTAAGTGCTAGTCATTTTATCCTCTAAATGACTAAATATATTCATTTTCCGTAGTTTAAATAGTTAATAGTAGTTTTTTTGTCATTACTGAAAAATTCAGTAATACTGGATATCGCCTCTTTGCTTCAATAAGGTGTTAAGTTAAAAAGTACAATTTTACAGGAGCATCCTTTTTACAAAAAATTATTGTCTCCAAAGGAATACATTTTTATAGTCCATCTAATATTTACTATAAGTGTTAACTAATTACGTCTCTGAAAATGTTAGATGGGGCTGACAATGTAATAAATTTAGCAAAAAATTTGTATATTAACGAAAAAGGTGACAATATGTCACACTTTTCCTGCAAAAATGTAATAAGATGAATGTTACAAACTGACTTATCACGTTGTTGATGATATTATTTTTGATATGTTATTGGGTTATACAATAAACAAACGTTGTCGAAATAAAAGATTTTTGATTTGAGAATATGTTCTTTATTGAAAAAGTGTAACTATAACAACCAATATTAGAATTACAAGGCAAATTTAAAGTGCAATAATTCTTAAATTAAAACTATTTCTTAAAGGTTCTTAATAATGTGTAAAATCTTAAATTCTTAACGAACTAATGTTATTAAATTACGAAAATGTAACACTTAAAGTATTGTCTTTGTCAAAACAAGCAATAACACGTGACTTTTAAAACTACAATGATTCATAAAATGGCCTGTGATATCTTGGAATCAGGTTTTTATTAACCAAATCCATGGGATTCGCTTTTTTCTTATCAGGCATACCTGGTTTTGCGCTGTATGCATCTCTCAATTAGGAATTGTTGCTTTTTTTCTTTTTATTAATAACTACAGCTTTCTGAAATTGTTTGTCAGCGTATAAATTTTTAAAAAATATAGTATCTGGTTCGCTTTTTTTAAGTTGAATCACCTTTAAACCTGCTAGTTTGTTTAGATGTGCCTGCTAGGCACACATCAGTCTAATTGTATTCTAATTACACTGTAAATTGATCTGCTCCATAAATATGTGTTGTTTTATGGTTTAAACTGGCCAAAAAATTCCAATTTTTTGACAAGTTAAAATTGAAATTGTATATAACTAAATTCCTAGAAAATTTTAAGTGTAACTAGATGTTTGATTGAATAACTTTGATGTTAAATCCTTTCTTTACTACAAAAAGTTGATGAATAAAATTAAATAGTGACAATAAAAACTTAATGCGCTGATAAGACTAAGTGGTTCTGAGTTTGTGATTATAGTCCAGGAAGTTTTCTATATTTGTTCTATATTTTAATAAATAAAATGGATACATGCGCTGAGTGTAATAACCAATTCGACTTGAATCAAGTTTTTGCTTGTGATGGATGCAGAACTGTGCTTTGTATGGAATGTGGTAATCTAACAGCATCTGAAGTTAAATGCATGCAGTTGAAAACGAAACGTAAACTAAAGTTTTTCTGTGAACAGTGCGAAGTTGGATTTCACAAGGTACCAGCTCTGTTAAAAGAAGTGTGTGAGCAAGGAAAGTATAAATAAAATTCTACATAAGGAAAATGTCGCATCTGTTGCACCAGATATGGAGGATATTATTTCCGAAATGCTGAAGAGGCAAAATAGGGCTTCCAATATAATTATATATAATGTTAATGAATCTGTTAAAAATAATCAATCGGATCGTAATGCAGAGGACAAACAAGCGGTACTAAATATTTTGACTGATTTTAATATTAACAAAAATAATGTTAAACTATTTAGACTAGGAAAATTTGATAACAGAACGAGACCCATTAAAGTAATATTAAATACAGCTGAAGATGCTAAAACTGTTGTCAAAAATAAAAGATTAATTAAAGTGCCCGATGTCAGAATTTCCCTGGATCAAACAAAAGCCCAGCAAGAGTATTTCAAGAAAATCAAATTACAATTAGATGATATGGTTAAGAATGGTGATCATTCTAAAACACTCAAATTCATTAACAATAAGCCTACAATAGTGAAAAAAACTACTAACCAGCCAAAAAACTGAGAAGTACCCTAAAATGTTACTTTTATAATGTTGGTGGACTTCGAACTAAACTCTCTCAGTTAAGGGACTCTTTGCTACTAAATGATTATGATATTGTTATTTTGATTGAATCGTGGTTATCTGAAAAGTTTTTGGTTAGTGAGACTGATCTATTAAACTATAATGTTTATAGACAGGACCGCTATCAGCATGGATTGGACATTGTGGGCGGAGGAGTGTATATTGCAATCAAGAAAAACCTATCCTCTAAACTAATATGTAAGTCAAATTTGCTTAACATAGAACAACTTTTTGTGGAAGTTAAACTGAATGATGATCAGCTTATAATAGGAGGAATCTATATACCACCTAGTTCATTAGCTGAGGCATATGAATATCACTGCACCTTTCTTGAGGAACTGATAAGTCAACATCCACAGAGTTCTGTGATCTTGGCTGGCGATTACAACCTGAGAGATGCTCAATGGGCTAATGATCAAAACGGGGTTTATTTATCTACCATACTTCCTGATGGATCTCATGCGAATACAGTTTGTGGATCTTTTGCATTTTTAAATCTCCATCAGTGCAATAATATACCAAACAGACATGGAACATTCCTGGATCTCATTTTTTCACATATACCTAATCTAAATATGTGTACGCCGGTCGATCCATTGTTTTGTGAATCATTCAGGCATAAGCCGTATGAATTTTTTATCCCTATTGGTTATTTTAAAGAGTCAGTTTTTTATGAAGACTATGTTTATGATTTCAAAAACTGTAATTTTAATTCTGTTAACCTTTATCTATCTTCAGTTAATTGGGATGCATTATACCATTGTAATAATATAAATTAGGCTTGTCAAATATTTTACAGCTATATGTATCAGTGTTTAGATATTTTTGTTCCTATGAAGGCTGTCAAGTGTTCCTACAAGTTCCCAATTTGGTTCTCAATAAAACTTAAAGATCTTGTTATTCAAAAGAAAAAAGCTCATCTGAGGTTTAAATTATCTAATTCATATGAGGACTACTTATTGTTCTCTAATCTACGTGATCAATGTAAAGTTGAACATACACTTTGTCAGAAACAACATTTTTCATCTCTTGAAAAAAATTTTAGTAATAACCCCAGGGAATTTTGGGGATACATTGGCAGACTTCGTAAATCTTCGAGTTACCCCCAAGAAATGTATCTCGGTAAAAGAAGGGCACAGGACAATATCGAAATTGCTAACCTTTTTGCTGAATTCTTCTCTGGTGTATATGAGAAAGATAAAGGTGCTCCCATTCCAGATTTTAAAGACTGTGTCAGACACATTGACCCTGTAAACCTAATTCAAGTTGACACTACATCAGTGTTTGATGAATTAAGTAAACTTCCAAACAAATTCTCCTCAGGGCCTGATGGAGTCCTACCGGTATTATTAAAGCACTGTCTATGCTCTCTTACTATTCCCCTAAAATATCTTTATAATTTATCTCTTATGACTGGTGAGTTGCCTCCTTGCTGGAAGAACAGTTATATTGTACCCATTTTTAAGTCAGGTAAAAGAGAGGATATTGAAAAATACAGAGGAATTTGTATACAGTCAGCAATCCCAAAACTTCTCGACAAACTAGTGACCTCTCACTTATCAAAACTAACAGACAATATAATAATACCCCAACAGCATGGCTTTCAAAGGGGGAGGAGCACAGTGTCAAACTTGTTGGTCTACCAAGATGATATATTGGGTGCCTTTGAGAGGAAGTACCAGGTGGACAGCATCTATACTGACTTCTCAAAGGCATTCGATAAAGTAAATCATCGTTATTTAATCAGTAAATTAGGAGCCATTGGTATAGCTGGAAAATGGCTTAATTGGTATGATAGTTTTCTTGTGGGTAACACCCAGAGCATTAAGATAAATGGTGTGTTGTCTCAATCTGTTGACGTCCTCTCTGGAGTACCACAAGGGTCACATTGTGGTCCCCTACTTTTTGTCCTCTTTATTAACGACGTTGAAAAAGTCATTAAGAATTCAAAATTTCTGAACTTTGCTGATGATAAAAAAATTTATAAAGTCATTACTTGTCAGTATGATCAAATTCAGTTACAAGAGGATCTCAGCAGATTTAGCGATTGGTGCAAACTAAATGAATTAAAATTGAACATTGATAAGTGTTGTGTTATTACTTTTCACAGAAAGCAAACAATTTTAAATTACGATTATAGCATTGATAACACTCAGCTGTCAAGGCAGGACTGTGTTAAGGATTTAGGTGTTTATTTTGATTGTAAATTAACATTTCGTAATCATCTAGAGGTCACAGTAAACATTGCATTTAAACAATTAGGGTTTATAACTAGAAACACTTCTCAATTTTCATGTTTTGTTTTACCAATTCTTTTTAAGAGTCTCATTCGTTCCAGACTAGAATATGCAATAGTTGTATGGGGACCTTACTATCAAACCTCTATAGACAAGCTTGATCGTTTTCAGCATAAATTTTGTAAACACTATCATTACCGTAGTGCTTTTCATGACCTTTCTGTCCCATACAGTTATAGTATGATAGCAGATCACTTAAAAATGGTTTCCATGAATCAGCGAAAAGATTATTTTTGCCTAATATTCCTTTACAAAATTTTTAATAATTTGATAAATTGCCCTGAACTTTTAAATCGATTAGGTCTTAACACTCTTCATGGAACTAGACATACTTCATTGTTTCATCTGCCATTTTATCAATTTAATTATGAATACTTCAAGCCTCTTACTAATATGTTGAGACTATATAATAGGTACCAAAGTGATCTGGACTTATTTTTCCAGTCCTTAGAACAATTTAAAAATGTGATAAAGAGACTGCTATTTGTGTAATATTAGTTTGTATTGAAGTTAATTATTAGTTTTTGATATTAGTTTGTATTCAAGTTAATTATTAGTTTTTGTTAAACTTTACTATTATTTTCCAATGTTGTGCTTACTTTGTAAAATTTTATATATTATATGTTATTCCAATGTAAAAATGGTATATCCGTTAATAAATAAATAAAATAGTTTTACTGTCTCATTATTTTCATCTTTCAGCAAAGAAAAGTTCATTTGATTGCATAAACTCTTGAAGTAAAAAAATCGGCGAAACAGATTTCATTAACATGGAAGGCCTTGCTTTTCTTCCTTGCAGCCTTTACGGCACCAATAAATGCGTCAGGTATATACATAGGGCCGGATCTTAATAGACGTTTAATTTCTCTCTCAATTTGAGAATGAGCAGAATCTTCCTCGTTTTGGGTATGTCCTGTTATCAAATATTTATGCGTTACTGAGATAAAATGTTCAATTGTTTTGATTGCGTATAGATACATACAGATCATAAATTTATTTTTTTGGTGACCTGCACAATTATCCAAATAGAACACAACGTCCAAATTGTTAAATGTTTCTGAAACTTTCTTAAGGTATTTGTAAACACATGTACCGATTCAAACAATGTTTGTATCTTGAGAACGATTTCCGAAGTGGAAATTGAAACGTTAATAAACGTATTTTAACCTTTTTAATTATGGCATATTCCCATTTAAATATTAATTAAATGACCACCGTTTGTCGATGTTTCCTAAATCCCAGTATTCTTTAAATAATTGCAAACGTCGCTCCTCTGTGATATTTTGATATTTGACTGACATTTGAAAGCACATTTTGTCTCTGGAAGATAGTTTAAATGTACATTCTCAAATGATTTTCTTTGCCTTTAGTACTTAATAAGATTTTCCACTATTTCTCAGTTTCTTTACTACATTTTTTTGACAATTATCTTCTTGCCTTAGTCTTTTTTTTTTATTTTATTTGGACTATAATCTGGATTTATTAACTTCTGTTGAGAGGCGCTTATATTTTCTTTATCAGACGGTTTACTTTGTATTGGTATAAGGTTATTAGGTATCATTTCATAGTCTTCTCTAAGTAGCAGATTCACATTTTCACATAAAATATTGGCTTGATTTATTGTGCTAACAGATAAATCTTCTTCGTCAAAACATGAAGAATTTCTTCGATTACGATGTTGTAGTCCTACATCTTCATAGTCTGGGTCTTCCACGGACTCGTCGGTATCTGTAAAGAAAATTATGATTAGAATATTATCAGAATTAGGTAAACAAATGGAATGCTTTTGATTATATTGAATAGAATATTACTAGAATTAGGTAAAAAAATGAAATGCTTTTGATTGCATTGAAATGAACATTAATTGAATATATGAAATTACCTTCACTGAAAGAACTACTACTTAATGAGCTGGTTGACGAGTTACTAGACGAACTACTGCTATTCGAATCACGACTATGATTCGGAACTGTTTAGTCAACTTTTTCTTCTGTTAACATTGAGTCTTCTACGTTTGAAGCTCCATTCTGTATGTTTAATGTTGTGTCATTATCTAAATAAACGGTACGTCAAATTTAATAGTATTATATAATAGAAGATAAGCGTAATATAAGCGCAGAAAATAATAGTAATAAAAGCCATATACGCAAACCTGTTAGGCATACCCTACCTAACACGGATATTTAAATTTTACATGCTTTCGGTCAACCGTAGCCAGAATCGGCGATGAATGACAGCAAAACCTATCGTCTAATGGGTGCCTAAATACTTCGTCGACAACTAAAACTTACATACCTGTACTAGGCATTAGAACAGGAATGTTCGATTTCTCGGTTGCCTTTGCAAGCTCAAGGATCCCATTAGATCGCGATTTCATCTGAAAAAATAAGTACATACTAGTTATTTATTTTAGTATGAACAATGTAACATTTAAAACTAATCCTCATAAAAATATTGTTTTTTTCTGGAAGAACGAAACATCAGTATGTAACTTGAACTTGTTTTTTTGTACTGGGAAAACTTTTATCATATACAACGTGGTATCCTTAGATAACACAAAGCAAAGTTTATATATTTTCAGCAACAGTGTGACACGAAGATATGTACCAATTCACACTCCACGGACATTTTTCAACAACACTGTTTTAAAATAGACATATCACACTATAGAATAAAAACATAATATTGAATAAATACATACCTTTGCAATCACAATGTAATATCGTCGTGATATCACGTTCTTGTCGAAAAACTAGTGCACCTTCTTTTACGCGTGCAGAGTGACAACTGTCTTGTCTCGTTGTTGAAACAAAGCACTCTGATGAAAGAGATTGTGTGACATCGCAATGTAGCGCCGTTCCCCTGTCTCTTTTCCTTATACATTTGCTATTACTCACTGAATAGATACCACGTTTTCATAGAAAATAAAGTTTGACACTGCGGTTTTAATTATCACATAAAAAAAAAATTGAGTTTTTGTACTTGTTACGTTATTGAAGCAAAGAGGCGATATGTTCAACACATGTTTACGAGCCATTATATGCCCAGATCTAAAAAATAAACTCAAAAACTATTACAACATTAAAAAAACATTTTTTAAACACTCAATATGGCAATTTGATAGAAAAGTTTCCACAGAATGTTATATTACAACTTAAACTAGGAGAAAATGAATATCTTTAGTCTTTTACAATATAAAATCACTGGCAACGAAAAAAGAATAGAACTTTGAATTCACACAGAATGAATGTTCATAAGCAAAAGTCCTTGTTTATTCTTTATACAATTAAAAAATATATAACAGTAAAACACTGAAAACTTTGTTTTCAAACTTCCACAAAATTTATTAGTATTAATAAATTATTTAAAAAATATATATTTCCAACTTCTTATGGGACAAATGCACACAAATTAGAAATGTTAAGAAGCATTTTTAAAACCCCCGCCCATTGTGACATTAGACTTAGATAGTCCACCGTGAAAGAGGACTAGTCTGTAAACAAAATACTTTTCAAAACATTATTATTTTTATTTCAGTTCTAGGATAATCAAATTTTTCATTCTCGACTAATTCTCTTTTCGCCAGGTTGATCTGATGCAATTTTTACATCTGTCATTAGTACAGCCAAACTTTTAAATTTGATGAATAATAGCCAATACACTTTTTTCTATAATGTGTAATAAATAAATTAATAGTTTCTTGTACAGAATGGCCCCCAAAATACCATTTCATTATTTGTACCCTTTCTGCAGTGGTGTAAACAGTAGGCATATTGAATTTTTATTGTCACATATAGTAGGTACTTTGATCAGAAACAATCCTTAAAATACACAACTATGCAAAACTATGCTTCTCTTGCTCTGTCACACCTGAAGTGCCACATCTGGTTTTATATATCAGTCAACCAGACAAAATAGTAGTTATATTGGTGGAACAACTGTGAATCAGGGACAAATATTAAAAATAAATAAAAAGTTTATTTATTTGTTTTTTGAACTTTTCCATAAACTGATAATATATTATTTTCTTTTTTTCTCTTGCGGTCAAAACTTTTTCCTTTAGCTGTTGATCTGCCATGTTGATTTTTCCCTAATTGTGAAAATTGTATTGTTTTGGCTTCTTTTTCTTTGGCCTTTTTCCTTTCCAAACATAGTTCTTTATAATTCTTATTTTTCTTTTTTGGTGGTTTAGCACCTAAAATATAAATAAATAAATTAATTAAATGTGATGCATTTATATGAAATTTTAATTTGTTGTTATTTTCATAACCATTTTGGCCATAGTTTTTTAATATCCTGTATAGCATAAATAATAAGGCATTGATAAATTTTATTTAGTTTATTTCCTTAATATTTTATTACCTTTAAAGTATTACTAATAAAACACTTAACAAGGAGTAGCAAATAAAAGATCCCCATAATTTAGACATTTCTATCCTTATGTCCCTTTAATGTTTATTTTTTTCCGGATTTTTATTAATTTAATTACAAAAATTAAATACTATCAACAAGAGTTATTAATAAATGACAATTAACAAAGCCACTTTTGGCATTAGACACAAAAACTAAGTGTACAGAGTACAGAATAGTTGCTCTAGACACAGGAATTATTGTAAGCTGAAATTTATTCAATGGATATTCACTCAATTAACTTACCCAATTGTATCAATAAGTTAATCTTAGCTTCCTCTTTCTTCTTTGAATTCAATCCTGACAATCCTAATTTTATGATCTCATTTTTTGCTTGTCTCATGTTCAGCTCATTCTTTCCATCCATTTCTTTAGCTAATTGGAAATTATGCAAATATTAATATGGAACAAAATGATCAACTTTAAATCAAGTTGGGTTTGGTAGGGTTATAGGTATTTCAATTTTGTTAAATGTTGTCTCAATAAATATTCAGATTAAATTGGATTTTGTATTAATTTCAAATGTTAACAATGGAATATGCTTTACAATGACCATCACGAGGCATTATTTTTAAAACATTGCTAAAACTTACCATTATCATCTTTTGTTGATTTCCTTGCTTTCTTAGTTGATTTGTAAGATTCAAAAACGACAGACTCGAAATTTAAATCTTTTGCTTTTAACAAGGACGCTTTAGATGGAATAAAATCTAAACTATCGTTCATTTTAAATAATCAAATATAATTCACTACTATCATCAAATCATCACTATAAAAAGTTAACCAAAAAAACAGTTAAGGTTAAAGCTGGATTTATCTTCTTCTTCTTCTTTTGTTTCTATGGCTTCCACGTCATGGTGATATGCCAGCTCAATTTGGTGGTGACCCCGATAAAGTCTGGCTCTAAACCAACTCGAGGCCACTTACTTGTGCCAAATAATTTTGTAGAAAAAAAAATCATTAATAGTTAATAGGTTATAATTAGTAAACACTTCAAAAAGTATTGAGCATTGTCGATTACAAATTTAATTTATTAATTGAAAGGAATTTTATCAAAATGCTGACTGATTCTTCAGTAAGTTTATTTAATATAGAATATATAGTAATTGGTGAATTATAATTCATATAAATGAATTTTGTGTATAGGTCAAAACTTGGAATGATCCTTATGGGGCATTCAAAAAATATATGATTTAGGTTCTCTATTAGGCCACATTCACAGTAAGGTTGTCCACCAAATTTAGTTTGAAAAGATGTTGACTTGTTAAACAATGGCCGGTTCGCATTCTTATAATAGTTGTAATGTGTCTCCTATCTTTATATGAAAAGTTTTGAAACCATGTCTTATCAGGAAAAATATTTTGTACTCTATAATACTGATACGATTTTTTGCTAATTAAAGTTTTCCAGGTGTTTTTGAATTTGTTTTTAATTTTATTCTTAATTATGGGTAACACGTCTTGAGAATCTAGTTTCATATTCAAAGGAACATTAAGATCTCTTCCTATTTTGGCCAGTGTGTCAGCTTGTAGGTTGCCCGGTATATCGGAATGACCCGGTATCCATGAGATAAGTATTTCAAACCCGTTTCTATTTGCAGATGAAATAAGATTTTTTGTTTTAAGGCACCAATAATCTACCGAAGCAGAAATATTGCTATTATTAATTTTAGAAATTGCACTAAGAGAATCGGAGAAGATAATAACTTTATTGATCTGTCTATTAATGGACAAATTAACTGCTTGATATATAGCCATGTTTTCTGCTTTGCATATGCACAGTTCATCAGGTAGTCTAGATGAAAATTTGTAATTGATACTAGGAATATAAATACCAAAACCTACTTTGTTACAATTTTTTGAGGCATCCGTATAAATGAAAGTAAAATCATTAATATATTTTTCAGTAAATATTGCAAATTTTTCTCTAATCATATATTCATTCTTTGTTATTTCACAATTTAGTGTTTTTACTGGACTGACTAATGTATCAAAATCCATCTCATAACATGGAAAATTGTTACCTTTATATATTTTGTTAAAATATGGAAAAAAGTATTCTAGTGTTGAAACTAAGTAAGGAAAGTTATCTTCATTATAAAAATTAGGTTTCATTATAAGTTTATTCCGTAAGTTAATAAGGGATAAAATCAAAGGATGGTTTTTGATATTAACGATCTTACTTAAAAATTTAGTAGCTAATATTAAACTTCTATGTTTTAAATCATATTGCGCCGATTCTGCTAGCAATGCCAAGTGAGGGGTAGATTTCATACAACCTAAAGAAATTCGTAGCCCTTCAAAAAATACTGTGTTAAGTTTATTAATGCATTTCTGAGATATGGGTCTGAATAAGAATGAACCATAGTCTAAGTGAGATCTTATTAAAGCATTAAATACTATTAAAAGAGTCCTAGGGTCTGCGCCCCACCATACTCTGCAAATTGCACGTAAAATATTAATATTTTTCGTTGTTTTAACTAAAATATTATCAACATGTTTGTCCCACTTGAGATGATTTTGAAAAATTATGCCTAAAAATTTAACTTGATCTTTTAATGGTATAATTGTGTTACTAAGTTTGATTTCTGGGGTAAAATTTTTGCGTTGTCCCTTCGAAAACCATACAGCTTCACATTTGTCTATAGAAAGAGATAGGTCATGTTCTAACAACCATTCTTGTACATTGTACAATGCCATATTAACTTTATTAACCATTTGTTGGATAACTGGTCCCTTAACATATAAAACCAAATCGTCAGCATACCCAATAATATTTATATCTTTAGGAAGAATGGAAAATAGATCCAATATGTATATATTAAATAAAATTGTGCTTAAAGGTGAACCCTGGGGTAAACCTTTAGTTGCTACAGACGGGCCCAAAAAGTCACCGTTATTGGATCTAGTATATAAAAGCCTGTTTTGCAAAATTTTAAAAATAATATTAATTATAGGACAAGGGACATTTAAATTTTGTAATTTATTGTAAAGTTTATATATATTCACATTATCATATGCTGATTTAATATCAATGAAGATGGCAAGGACTGAATGGGATGATTCAAAGGCTTCTGAAATGAAGGTATGAAGGAGGGCTAAATTGTTGGCAGTTCCTCTACCTCTTCTGAAACCTGCCTGAGTATTTTTGAAAACTAGATTATGTTCTAAAAACCAATCTAATCTATTTTTTATAATGATTTCTAATGTTTTTAGTATGCAAGATGATAAAACAATTGGTCTAAAACTATTCGGAAGAAGTGGGTCCTTTAAGGGTTTTAGGATATTAAGAATATTAAATTTTTTCCAATCGCTAGGTAAGGGTTCTCCTTTAAGACATTCATTGTATATATTTAGGAGGATTTTTTTAGCTTTTAGAGGAAAATGTTTTATCATTGAGTAAGAAATATCATCAATTCCTGGGGCAGAATTTCTTTTATTGAACAATGCAGTGTCAATTTCTGAAATTGAGATAAGTTCAAATTCTTGGTTAGTGTGAAGTAACCGGAATTCAGGATTAATGGAAACTGATGACATATTATATAATATTTCTCTTTTAATGTTATCTGAAGGATTATAAAAATTTTTACAATTATTATGATTTGAAAATTTTTTTACTTTATTCCATACATATGTAATATTGGATCCTTTATTTAATGTTTCACAAAATTGTTTAAATTTATTTTTCTTTTTTAATCTAAGGTTACGCTTAGTTTGTGCAATTATATGTTTAACATACAAATAATTTTCTAGTGATGGTGATGAGTCAAATATGTGCAAAGCTTCCTTACGTTTCTTAACCCATAATGTACATTCCTCATCCCACCAAGGATTGAATGGTTTACCCTGTATCCTACAATTTTTATAAGGAATCGAAACATCTGCTGCTTTATTGATAACTGACATGAATTGTTTGTAATTTATTTTATTTATTGAGAAATTTACTAGGTTGTTTAATATTTCATCATAAAAAAGATCCCAATCAGCTCTTGAAGAATTTCTCATTTTATAATTTTTTACGAAAGTTGTATCTGATAGTTCAATGTCATTGATTTTTATGTATGTGGGAAAATGGTTACTATTGCCGCAGTCTTTAATAATCCCCCATTTGGTACATAAAGCCAGATTACTACTTACGATTGTTAAATCAACAGCACTGATATTATTGTTGGGAAGCTGAAACAAGGTTGCTGAGCCATCATTTAGGATGGTCAACTCGTTATCAAATATAAAGTCAACTATTTGTTTACCACCTTTATTAATTAAACATTTATCCCAAATTGGATGATGAGAATTCATATCGCCCATAATGATTAATTTTTTTATGTCTAGGTTTTTTAACATGGAATTTAAAAAAGGCACTGATATTTCGTTATTTGAACTGGAATAGATATTTATTAGGAATATGTCATCAATCTTTGTTATAATATATTGGATTTTGTCTGAATTATATTTTTTAATAGTCTGAAATGAAATATGATTTTTAATACAGGTAGCTACTCCACCATAGCCATCATTCCTATCTTGTCTAATAATGTGATAAAATTTTAGAGTAAAATTGAAATCTTCTTTAAGCCAAGTTTCATTAATAACTACTATATCTGGATCTTCTTTAGAGACTAAATCTGTCAGAGTATCCCTATTTGAATTGATACTTCTGATGTTCCATTGAATGATTTTTATTTTTGATTTTAGGATCATTCTAAGTTTTAACCTATTAATCACTATCTGAATAATTGTCCAAGTCCATATAGGACCTAAGATTAGAATGGGAAAGTACAAGTTTTTTAACCATATTTAAATTATCTGGTGAAATGTTAATAAAGTTTAAACATGATTTTAGAAAATCATGTGAAGGTATTGTATCAAAATTATAATTACTATGCGATGCACTGGCATTCCAGGCTGAATTTGGTTTTACATTATATGAATTAGAAGATTTCGATTCTGATTGAGAGGGTATCGGAGATTTAGATTGAGATAAGGCAGTTAAAGAGGAGTAATTCTCTTGTCTACCATTTGGAACATAAAGACATTCATCATGTGCATTTCTGTCATAACCTTGTTGGATTACTCTTCTTTTATTATTTGTATTTGAAACTACCTGCTGAAATGTCCTTTTTGAAGATTTGAAATTGTGTGTTCTTCTTTCTGATGGTGAAACGGTATTGTGTTGACTAGTTTTATTATTAACGGGTTTTACTCTAGTACTATTACTCGGAAGGGACGGAAAATCTTTGGAGTTGAAAATGAATTTGTCTTTTTCTATGTAATTTTTGGGAATGTATTCACTAGCTTCAAAAAATGTTAAATTTTCATAAGACATAAGTTCTTTAATATTTTTTTGACGTAAATATTCCGGACACGTACGCGCTGTTGAAACATGTGGACCTTTGCAAAAGAAACATTTCATAGTGCAATCATCGGCATGTTTAAGCTCACCACAATTCATACATTTTTCTTTTGCTTTACAATTCGTTTTGGTGTGTCCAAATCTTAAGCAGTTGTAACATTGTGTTACTGGGGGAATGAACACATTAACCAATTTTGGTAGATCGTAAAAATTTATTGATTTGGGCATTAAAACACCACTGAATGTGAACAAAACTGTACCTGTAGGTTCGTATGTAGTTGTATCCCCTTTGACTACTCTCCTGTTTAGCCTTTTAGCATTAAGAATTTTAATATCGCTGTTAGTAGAACAACATTCAATAAGTTCATTTTCACTTATTTCAACATCTATTTGGCGTACAATACCTTTACAAGATATATAATTAAAAGGTATATAAATTTTGTAACCTTGATCTAATAAATTTTTGTTATTTAGGAAATTATTTGCAGATAGATAATTATTAAACTCTACAGAAATTCGGTTTGAACCTTTGCTTCTAATTTTATTAATATTATTTAATTTCAAATTAAAAATATCTCTCGCAATTTTTATATTATTGAAAGAACCAACTCTAATATTATTTATATTTGTTGACTCAATAAACACAAAAAACGGGCCAACATCTTTTTCAGAATACATATTGACAGTTGAATTTAATTTTTTATTTTCATTTTCATTGGGATCAGGGGGGGTAACCCCCCCCTCCACCTTATTCATAAAGAATCAGTCAGAAATGTCAAATTTTTGGTCACAAAAAATGAATAAAAAATTATTTTTATCAAAATAAAATTCAAAATAATACTACAAAAAAGTACAATGCTCAAAATACCTGTTCAATTTACAAGGATAGGTTTGATTCTGTTCTATTTGGCACAAACACGCACCTCTTTTCTTCGTTGACAGTAAGTAGCTCTTTACTGCACGAACGACGACAGGGGAATGAAGCTGGATTTATAGTTTGACGTACTGTAGACGTAGACGCACTGGAGACCCTGGAGACGTAAGAAACGGACTAACGGACTGTAAATATTTTTTCAATTTATAAATGGACGTAGTGGAATTTTTGCGCATGAGTAAAGACAAGAATTGGTGACCCACAACCAATGACGTATAATATTATACGTCATTGCCCACAACATTCAATATAACCTATAAATTATACAATTATAGGAATCAGAATTCATAATAAACAAAGGGTGTGTGTTTATACTATTGTTTATTATAATATTTTTATTTATCCTTTTTGCGTGTTAGAATGGATTGTGAAATGTACGAACGTATGCTCCTTGGCGCTGTAGGATTGCTGCTGTGCTGTGTGCAGTAGCATCGCAAAAAACTAGAAGGACAATAATAAGGCGACCAAGACGTTATAAAACAAGACCAATAAACCGTAATAGAAAAATAGAGAATGCTTATAATTATTTTTTAAAGATGAAGACAGAAGATCCAGATCAATTTTTGGCATATTTCAATATTGGTGCAATGAACATAACCCATTCTTTCTTTTGATTGGTCAGACGTAAGAAACGCACTGTAAAAGTTGAAAGTTGACCAACTCTTCCGTTACAGTGCGTTTCGGTTACGTCCCGTCTTGCGTTTACGTTCATTGGTTCATTTATAAAATAGGAGTACACAAAAGTCTATGTTGATCTTTTTCCAGTGCGTCTGCGTCTACAGTCCATCAAACTCATAGATAAATAATATAATAGTAGAAACTCATCGAGCAAAAAGATAAAAGAGGGAATGTAAAGGTAGTGGGGACAAAAATATTGTTAGACAGGAAGTGCTATCTTAAGAGGCCACTTTAAACAAGGAAAAAACAGTCTCTTTCCTTGTTTAAGAAGTCAAATTTAGTTTGGTTATGTTATTGTTTGTCCCAACTGTCACATGAAATTTTATTTATATTTAAGTTTTTTACCAATTATGTCACTTTTTAGACTATTATCGTTGATATTTAATTAAAACTTTCTTGTCTGAAAAATATTTTACAGGTATTGTTAACAAGTGTTAGAAAATTTAAATTTAGCGCCTTTGCATTTCCGGATATGTCCGCCATCAGAGGCCACTTTTTTGGTCTCCTTTTCATAACGATTAGATTCCCTCTTTTATCTTTTTGCTCGATGGTCAAACTATAAATCCAGCTTAACAAAACAACCCACGGTTCCTAGACTTACTCTAGGAACCGTTCCTAGACTTGCTCTAGGAGTAAGTCTAGGAACCGTGAAAACAACCGTACAAGTACAAGCTGAATATAGCCGCAAATGTCAACCATGGAACAAACAATTTCAATTTGGCAATGTTGGGATGTTTTTTGAACTATGGTCTGTTTTTAAACCAGGAGTAATTCAAATTTTCCGCGCCATAATGCTTGTTTGTAATTGGTCGAAGCGCAGGCAAGTTTACTCCACTAAATTATGACATATTGACACTAATGACATTTGTAAAATTTTAAAATTCAAAATTTATATCGACAATTTTTTGTGTTTTCTGTGTTATTTCTTACATCTTTAGATTTTTCGTTTGCATTTATATAAAAAACAGTTCTTTTCAGAACTATTTAGTGACATATTAGTGATATTAAGATAACAATATTGATTCAATGCCAAGGTTGTTCGGCGGCCAAGTACTAGTGGTAATTATTCTTCTCCACCTTAAAAACGCCGAGTAGATTTGGATCATTTATCATCAAATGAGAAATAATGTACTATAAACATGTACAAACATGAAAATTGATAATTATGGAATAAAAATAACAGCAACGGTAGTAAAAATAAAACAGGCAGCAGGTTAGTTTTACAGAATAGTTATTATTAAAATCAAGACTTACTAAAGTAATGTGCTAATTTTAGGTATTGCGAATTCAACTATTTACAACAATAGAATTTAGAACAATTAAATAATATAAGCAAACTGGAGCAGTAAAATGTCCTAAAAATATTGAAGGTCGACCTTATATTCTTGCAACATAGGATGAAAGAGTTAAAACATGTATACGACAGATAGTACACAGCTTCTTTTTCGAGAATGAAATGCTCACTTTAGGTAAAATTTTAAGTGAAATTAACAACCGCTCAGATCTTCCAAAATATGTGTCGTTCATTATTATAAAATTCTTTAAGCAAATCAATTTGAAATACAAATATCGGTATGTAAATATTGGTTAGCTACAATTATATAGTAAAATTAACTAAAACATTATATAGATTTCATTTTTATAATCAGGTATATTATTGTTACTATTAAATATTAAGTTTTAAGTTTTTATTTGTATACTCTACTGGAATGTTGTCAAGTATTTTAGTTCAACAGATATAAGAACATGGAAAGCGAAGAAAAGGAAAAAAAGGATATTTTTACTTTACATATGCAGATTCAATGCAGCAAATATTACATAGCATAACTATAGATTGTTTATCTTACTGTTTATAGGATGATTGATTTATTGTCTATATTATGAATGTCTTACCATAGTTATATTTTAGGGGAAATTATTCAAAGAATAGTTTATACATTGGGCTGCTGACCAAAAACAAAACTTTCTTGCTCAAATATCTGAAATAAATTCAGTTTTTACTGAAAAAATAAATCAAGAAATTCAAAATGGTGTAGTTGTTCATTAATCTCACCAAGACATAAATGGAGAGATTTTGGAAGACTAATAAAATCATTAAATTTTTATTTTTACATTCATTCCGAATATATATTATGCACAGAATATTATATAAATCGATTTCTAACTCTTTAAGTTGTTTTTGTAATAACTTGGACTTGGTGATATGCGATAATAGTATTTAATGTAATATTTTTCTAGCTGATATATATAATTAATAGAGTTTACAGTGTTTATAAATGTATAAATGTATGATATTTATATCTAATTATCATAAGAAAAAACGGCAACTATCTTTTAAATTTGTGTATACTTGTTAAGAAGCATTTTCATTTTGTTTTCATCACAATAAAAGAACATTAGTAATGTTGTGTTTTACTTTGATTGTATTGATACAGTTGGTTTTGTTCTTCCTGTTGTAGATCATCACAAGAAAACTACAAAATTATACTAGAATGTAACATAATAGATTAAATTAGTTGATTATCTCACAGAAATCCTGTATTTTTTAGTAAATTTTATTTATTGATAACAAATGAGACAAACTCACTGTCAAAATTAAACAAGAATCCAGCATTAAAGAAATTGCAAGTACACACTTATTTATACAAATTTATTGTTTTGCATTTTAGTGCTTCAAATAGATCCTTAAGATATTGATACATAAGTTAAATCTATCTAATGAGGTAACTGATTACCATGCATGAAAAGTAGGACCACACCTATATTTGAACCATAATTTATTCTGTGATATGAAACATGAAAAAGTCAATTCTAAAGCAGTGAATGGGAAGAAATATGTAAAACAAACTGGCTGAAGTAATTCAGGAGATTGGATCATTAAGCTTAAAAATAATGATTAAAGTCAAAGTTAATTCTTCTGGTAAGAAAAAAAACCTAGATTCAAGAAATTAATCACACCAGAATAAGAATATGGTCTACGCAGTTTAAAAGAACAGTATTTTAGAAATCTTTGAACTCTCTCTAACTTTTTGATACATGCATTTGCATAGCTTTGTTGCATATAAGATCTATTTGCAAATTAAAAGACAAATTTCTGAGAAAAACCATACTTAGATCTGTAACATTATTGACTCTCTGGATCAAAATATTCTCTAAATTAAGTACCATCGACTCAAAAGATCTATAAAACTGGATCACCCGATATTTAAATATATATATATATATATATATATTATATATATATATATATATATATATATATACACATAAGACCAAATGTGAAAAACGTCCTTTTGTATTGTAATAATTGTAATATATATTGGAAGTGAATTAAAAAATATATTATTCAAACATAAAGTTAGGTTAGAATTGACGTGTAAGGTTGTCCGATATTGATTACTTGATTACCGCAAGGCCGAGATATACAACAAAAAAAGAAGATGTATTTGGTGACTTTTCTAGTAACTTTCTTGGGTGTGAATCTGTCTTTTTGGTTTACTTCTCCTGGGTCCGTATTCTGTTCTGCAACTCGTGAGAGTGCTCGTGCACGACAACTCATCGGTGTGAGTACTCTCTCAGTCATCGCTCACCTCACATGGTGCTAAAAAACCTTATTCACTATGATTCAGCGAGTCTACTACATTTTACCCAGTGTTGCCAAAGCGAACGAGTAACTTTGACCTATTATTTAGTTCAAATGTACCTACACTTCATCTAATTTATATAACGATGTACGTCATCGGCGCCATAGCCTGTGAAGTCACATGATACCAACACGAAATATTTAGACGGTAGGTGTGTTCTTTTTTAGAATCACTTTACCGAGTACACTGGCATTACAGCCACTAGATATATTTTATTATATACGCGTAGAAATAATATTTAAAAATTTCTATTAATGTTAACTTAAAGAAATACACAATAATATGTTTCATTTAATTTGTATAAATGCATTATAAAGCATTTTTCTCATGAACATTTGTTCGGAACACACTGTAACTGTAATCGAACGAAGGTAAAATTTTAGCATAAATTGGTAACACTTACTTGACAGTTGCGGTGTTGACACTTTTTGTATTTTATTATTTTGAATTTTAAAGTTAATGTCTCTTGTTTTATATTTTTAACTATTTAATAAAATCTGTTCTTTTTAGAACAAAATTAGTGTGTTTTATTTTAAAAATATCATTTAAGAATTTAAATAGTCAGTGTAAAGAGATGGCAATACTGTTGCAATCATTATGTGATCTATTTGATTTAAAATGGATTCAGGATTTTTTTATACTTTGGCAACTATGTCAACTTCGATCTCTGACGTAGATCATGACGTAAGTCGTTATCTAAATTAGATGAAGTATACTGTACCACAACCATATTCACGATAAAACGTAATGAGGAAGCAAAGTTTTTGCTGTCAAGGCTGCCAGGTCTAGGGATTTATCCCGAATCTAGGGATATTTCAGCATAAAAGGGACAAAGGGATTTTTTTGATATTTATGGTAAAATCTAGGGATTTTTGACCGGCTCAAATATTTACCTACATGGGCCTATTATAATAACATTTTCTTTAATTCAAGTATAAAACCACTTCGTATTAACAGCATTAAATAAGCGATCTTTAATTACAAATACTTAAACTACTAGTAAACTACTAAAGGATTCTATTATCAGATGTCGTTAACTGTCCACGTTCTTGGAATCTTTATTTTATGCTACTAAATAGATTTCTGCCAAAAATAGAATCCTATATATTTTCATAGATGAGAAGCAAATTCTGGAGAAGGAATTAGGGGATTTACAAAAATCTTAGGTTTTATAAAATAAATAATTAGGGGATTTACAGTAGGAATCGGGTGAATCCCAGGATTCGTGAAAATATATAAATAAAATTATATGCTTCACCATCTCAATTCTTTTCAAGTTGTATTTTGTATTAATTTTATTAAGTGAATAATACTTAATAATATATTAAAAGGAATATTCAAAGCCATAAATAAGTACATTATTCCGTTTTTGTTAAATCTATTCAAATCCTCGCTATTATACTGTTTAAAAATGAAATATTTTTGAAATAAAGGTATAAAACAACAATTATTTTTTTAGGTTGAGTTTACCGAAAGCACAAGCTGAACATAGCCGCAAATGTCAAAAATATTTCGGCTTGGCAGTGTTGGCATGTTTTTATAATGCAAATATTGTATGCTTCAAATATAAAGAGATAAAGCTTTTAAAAAATATATTTTGATTATACTATTTTATGATATAATGATATTTATGATTTATATTAGTCTTTTTCGACTGAATGAAATGAAAATTACCCACCCAGACGAACTCTATTATCGGTCCCAGTGGGAAATAGGAGTAGAGGCAGACCACGACTGAGATGGAGGGACGGTGTGGTGGACGAGGACGCAAGGAAAATCGGCGCGGCAAATTGGCAACGGTTGGCGATGAACAGAAACGACTGGCGAAATAGACTGGGGAAGGTCAAGGCTCAACTAGAGCTGTAGCACCACTGATGATGATGATTAGTCTTTTTCGAGATTAATTGCAAACATATGTTGTAATCTGGCAACAAAATCTATCCCCTAATCTACCAAAGTGTAATTGCTAAAAAAATTCTAATAATTAACTGCAATTAATCTCCAAAGAAACAAATATTTACACAGCATCTACATTATAAAAACATGCCAACACTGCTATAACGAAATTTTTTGTTCCATGATTGGCATTTGCGGCTATATCAGCTTGTACTTTCGGTAAATTCTACCTTTTTTTAATTCCATGTTATTATATTAGGCAACCATCAATACATTCCATCAATTTTATTCAGAATTAGGCAACCATATATACATTTATTCAAATCTAGGGATTTCTAGGGACATTTTAATGTTCAATTTAGGGAGGACAAAAATTTTCACCTGGCAACTCTTGCTGTTAGTTTAGTTGTATCACTTGTCTTGTTAATTCTGGTTATTATTATAAACTATACTTTTACGGACTTTTAGTCATATATTAAAAAAATGTGTGAGGCAAAAAAGAAATTATTAATTAGTTTCATAGAGCAACATGAAGAGTTGCGTAAGGGGCAATTTACTGCAACTTTCACACATAAAAATGCTTTCACAAAGATATATAAAGCTGTCTTTACTGAGACGGAAATGTTTAATAAAATTCACCTCAGATAACATCAAAAAAGGGTCTTCCCGTTGGAAATAGAGACGTGATATATTATTTTTAGCTTGTTCTTCCGCCTCTTCAACATGGGTGATTAACATTAACATTATTATATCGTCATCATCCATTAAAAAAAAACAATATATAAAAACCAAATACAAATAGAAGTCAACAACCTTTTTAAAATTTCAATAACCTTTCTTTCATATAAACTGTATGTATTGTATACAATATACAATCTTCTTCATTTTATTGGCCTTCTGTCATCTATAATTTCTACGGCGCATGTCCATTCTCTTAAAATTTAGCAATTCTCTTAGTTTTACCCAGTAGAGTAGTAGAGTACTCGCATAGGACCATCATAGGACTATATGAGCGTTCTCTTACATTTTCGTGAATACGGATTTTACAATTTCAGGAGAGTGACATGCGCATTAAAGCAAAATTGTGAGAGAGAACTCCTACACGACCATTCACTTAAGTTAGTGAATAGGGGTCCTGGTTAAAAAACAGAGTATAGTGTCTAGAGTCTGATCCACTATTCTGTGCAGACTTGCGCAGTTCATTTGTAAACAATGTGACAATAAGGTTTATGCGTATTGTTGGTTGCATAAGAATAACTCTAAAATTAATAGTAAATAATAGCAAATCAAAGTCATAGATAATTTAAAAAAACTTAAAAAACGAATTCAGCAGTACGAGGCTTTTAAACAGGTTATACAAAAATTTAAACAATTGCAAATATGAAACTTGTTATTGACATCCAAGGTTTTAAAATTGAGAATAATAGGTTTATTTGTAAAGAATTGGCGTGTTATTCAGGAGATAAATGTGTAGTATATATATTTAAACCACCTTTCCCATTACGAATGTTACCTCCTAATTTAATTCAGCAAGCGACATGGTTAAGCAAACACCACCACTGCATCTCTTGGAGTGAAGTTTATACCCCCTTATACGAATTTAAAAAAATTATAAAGGAATTAACAGACAAAGCTGAAATTGTTTATGTAAAAGGAATGGAAAAAGCGAATTACATAAGAAAATATTCTTCCACACCTGTAATTGAAGTAGGCGAATTTCCACCACTACCAGTATCGGAAGCAAAATGTTTTTACCACTCTAAACAAAAATGTATATGCGCCCTTTCAAATGTATTTTTTATTTATGAAAATTTTGTAATGGAGTAAATTTGAATAAAAACATTATATTTTCTACTTTTTTATTTTTTAATCCAAACTACAATAATAAGTTCTATCTATAACCTACTTGCACCTACAGGGTCCAGCCAAACAACCTTCACACTCTTGGGAATGTTGGCACGCTTCAATCATCTCAGAATCCTTGTTGGTAGCAGGTGTTCCATAGGCTTAAGCCATCCTAACAGTTTACAGGACCTAAACAACCTTCACATTTGAAGGGGTGTTGATACCCCTTACACTGCAACCGTTTCAGAATCCTTGGTGGTAGCAGGTCTTCTATAGGCTTAAGAGATTCCAATTGTTGGTATTGGACAAGTTTTTGAAAAAGGGTGTCGAAAGTTGACATCTTTTTTAGGAATTGATCCACCCACAACAAAACGTCGGAAAATTTGAAAATTCTTTCCAAAGCTTATGTCTAATAGATAACGTTTTGTCGGGTATTCGTTGACATACAGACGTAATTTCAAGGGTAGACACACATCATCAAATATGTTGTTTTGCCCGAGTTCACAGAGTACCTCCACCCAACCGTTATCACAAATTTTATTTAGTTTCTTTTGGTTGGTATAATATTCGATAGATGGTAAGTTAGGTACCGATTTTCCACTAAGTAATTTAACCACTTTTCCCATAACAAGTTCAATACTTTCTTGATGCATGGTTATTGTTTTTTCACCACGTAAACTGATTTTGAACTTACATCAACGAAGTTATATACCATCGATCCCCCACTCCACCGTATTAAAACAGGTTTTAAAACTCGTGCCGTCAATAGCAACCCCACCTTTCTTGGTTACCAATATACATGCATATTCAACTCTATAATAAGTAGTACAAAAAATATTTTATAATTTATTACAAATTATATACAAAAAAGTTTCAGTCACAATTAGAATTAAAAAACAACCATAGCTTATAGAGTTTTCAAGCTTTGGTTTTGATTTCACACTTTCAAGTTTTGCTTTTGATTCCATATCTTTTTCAAGTTTCAGTTTTGATTCCATACATAAACAGGTAGAATACGGTTTATTATTAGATCCATATGACCCCCATTTCATCAGTCTTGCAAACAAGCATTTTTGAATCGAGTCGAATGCTTTATGTGCTCATCAATAGGTAGATCGTATGGTTCCCATTTGTGTATTTCAACCTTACAGTAGAAACAGCAAACTACATCGGTATTCCCCATATAGTAGAAACCTGCTTTGCTTAACAACACGGGGTCAACTACGCCTTTCCAATATTTAAAGGATAGTAAACGATCTTCAAACAGATGCATATATCTACTACCACTGTTACCATCGTCAAGACACATTTTTAACTGAGAAGTTATGTTTCAAAAAATTAATATATATATAAAACTATAATGGAGGGAGGTATGGAATAAGAAATAGTCTTTATCATAAATAACTCAGTTTGTTGTAAAAGCAACAAAAACGAAAAACTATAAATGTAAAAACCAACAATAAGACAGACCTTGACCGGTTATTCACATTTCTTTGTTATATACCTATTTATTATATAGTTATAGGATAAAAAGAACAAAACCAATAGGATAAAAAGAATAAAAGACCTTGACCGGTTATTCACATTTCTTTGTTACACAGATATTCATTAATTAACTGTAGGATAATAAAAGTCAACCAGACCTTGACAGGTTATTCGCTTTTCATTGTTTATGGTCGGACTATAGAATAAAAAGAAAAATCCAACAAGAACTTGACGGGGTAATTACCCTATTGTTTTTAAACCTGTTTAGCGCGGTCATGGAGGTGGTACTTTCGACTGAGTTTTATTTAAAAACATTTGTTACACAGAACAGTTTAAGTCAACCACACCAAATCATGGAAGTTGATTTTTCAAGTGATTGTATAATTGTAGACAGTGGTGTATGTGACTCTAGTACAGATTGGGATAACTGTTGTACTATTAGTGATGATGGTCCATGCGATTCTACTACGAATTGTAATCTATCTGTGTGGAGTTTGTCAACACTCGAGCTATCAGAGGAGTTTAGTTCTTTGTCGGACAGTGACATGTCAGATATAGAAAATGATAGTTTATTGTATAGTGACGTGGAATTTCAGGATGTCTCGGAAGATGATGTGTTTTTGCGACCTGTGATAGCACCACCCGAACTGATTGAGGATGTATCGGAAAATAATATGTTTTGCGGACCAAAGATAACACCATTCTAACTAATTAATGAACCGATAATTATCTATTAATCGTTTAAATATTAGTACTTTATTATGGTAATATATTTGTAATTCAATTATGTTGCAAATCCTTATTAGCTATTTTTGTACTCAAATTCTATACTTATAACCATATACTTACCATGAAGTTTTATTGAAATCTCTTTTTAATAACTGTGTTTAAAAATTTAAAATAAATGTCTTAATGCTTTTCTGTTTTCTCCTTTATAACATACAAAAACAAAATACATGGTTATAACAACAAATCTACTAAGTTATAAATTAGAGCTGAAGGGTTAGATAATAGAACAAGTGTTGGGGTTTAACTATCTAGGTGTCGCACTATCTAGCTATGGAAAGCTTAAAACAGAAGTGGAAGATCAAGTTAATAGAGCAGAGCTGCAGGTTACCTGAATGAAACAATATGGAGAAAAAAAATATCAGGAAAGAAATGAAAGGTAGGATTTACAAAACAGTCATCAGGTCAATAATGACAAACGCAGTAGAAACACGACCTGACACAGAGAGAACAAAAAGAATGTTAGAAACAGCAGAGATGAAAACCCTCAGAAAAATCAATGGTAGGGTACTATGGGATAGAGCTAGAAGTCTAAATGTTGAAAAGAATGCTAGACACAGGATAGATAAAAACCCTCAGAAAAATCGATGGTAAGACACTATGAGAGAGAGCTAGAAGTACAGATATACTACGGAGATGTACGGTGGAGAACATCAAGAAATGGGGGAGAAATAGAAGAGTAGAATGGAATAATTATATGAGTCTAATAACAACAAATAGAGTAGTAAAGATGGTAAGAGACTGTCACCTAATGGGGGATGATTAGCGGAAAGACCATGAAAACGATGGAGTGACAACTTACTGGAGGGGCATTGAAAAACGGATAGAGTCATATCTACACGAAATAAAAAAGAAGAAAATATAGAAACAACAATTTTTAGATGTTTTTTATTAAAAAATGATATAGAAAATCACAATGAAAGTCATGTATACACAAAATGAAGAAGAAGAAAATATAGAAACAACATTTTTTAGATATTTTTTATTAAAAAATAAACAATATATACAAATATAAACATAATTAAAAGTAAACTATATATACTTATATACACAAAATGAAGAAGAAAATATAGAAAAAACAATTTTTACATATTTTTTATTTAAAAATAAACAATATATTTATATAAATATCACAACACAATTAAAAATAAACTATATAGACTATATATACCTATATACACAACTAAAACTAAATATTATATACAAAAAATAGACTAAAATTAAATTTATTTATTAGGGTCGTCGGGGTGGGATCTGTAACAAAGAAATAGCAGAATGTAAAACTACAAAAAATATCATAATGATGTATAAAATTAAAGGTGACACTTAATGAAGAAAAAATTAAAATTTCACCATAGAGAATAAACTACATTTTCGTTGTAAAAAATTCATGGAAAACTGTTTTATTATGATCCTAAAGAAAGAGAGGTTGGTGTACAAAATTAAAGGTGGTACTTAGTGAAGAATAAATTAAAATTCTGTAATAAATAATAAATTAAATTTTCGCTTGTAAAAATTTGTGAAAAACTGTTTTAATTATGATCGTAAAAAGTAAAAGTTAAGGTAAAAAATTGGATTACTCACGGTTTACTCATCCCCCAGCAGCGCAGGAAATCACCACCAGCATTTTCGTTGAAAAAGTCTGTAACAAACAAAAAACATTATCAGTATTGTGTAATTATTATTAATAACATTACGTAAATTTTGTTAGTAAAATTGTTGCAACATATTGTAATAAAAATTCTTACCTCGAGAATCCGTTTTTAAAGTATTGGCTAGGAAAGTTTTGGTGTTCTTTATATCTTGAGCGAACCTGATTTGTTCTTCGTGGAAAGCCGCCGAAATTTTTTCAACATATGCTAAAATATTTTCGGTGGCTTTCTTAAGCAGCTCACTATTTTTTAAACTCTCGTTTAAACTTTCCTGGAGACGGTCCCCATGCTGCTCCACAGCCGACACAATTCCCCTCTTGTAATTCTCACAAAATTCTTGATGGTGAGTTTCTACTTTTTTGGGGATTTGTAGGGCGCTTGTTCACTGGCATTGTATTCTGTGGCATAGCCGCAAAAGTGTCTTAATGGAATTTACTATTTCTCTTGGGAATAAGCCACAATTTTACTTTAAAATACGTTTATTTGGCGACATGATTTCCACTTCGGAAATCGTTCTCAAAATACTAAACATTAATAAATGAAACAAATTTTGTTTTTTGTTACTTGTATACTTGACATATATTGAGAGTAGACTAAATGTAAGACCAAATACTCACCATTTCGGGATAATATGAGGTTTTTTCCTCATGATTTAATATGGTATCACTAACAGGAAAATTTTACTATCATCATTGCATATGGTTTTTTTAAGATAAATCACATGTTATGATTTTTCTAACAGGTATTTTTGTTACAAGTTAATTTCATGTAATCGAATCGAGTGAACTATCTTCCAATAAAGTCGCTCTAGGAACGCCACTAAAAAATATTGACAATATCATTTTAAAGTAATCTTCTTCAAAATGTATAATGTGTGTCTGAATTGTCAATACGAATAAGTCGGAAAAATTAAAATAGAATTATTTTAAGTAACAAAAGATAAAATTTGTTTAATTTATTAATGTTTTGTACTTTGAAAACGATCTCCGATGTGAAATCGAAACGTCAATTAAACTTATTTTAAAGTAAAATTGTGGCTTATTCGCAATAAAAATAGAAATTACATTAACTTATTAATAGCAGGAGACCTCAATACAAAGGCAATACTTTGGGGGCATCGGTAAATGATAAGAGTGGAGACACATGGGTTGATGTTTTATATACCTGTGTAACAGCGTAGCAAGGGGCTGCGTGACGTGTACATGTCATGGCTAACTGCCAGGCCAGTCAACATAAGTTGAACAACATGTCATGGATTTGACATGCCTGATTTTCTGAGATGTTTGCAAAGTATTATAAAAAATAAGTTTACTTATATCTTATGATTGTTTGACTTGTAAACCCATAAAATATAAAACAGAAGTAATTCAAGCTATGAACTTGGTCGTATTAAATAACGGGAAGGCAAAATTCGAAAGAGGCGACAACCAAACGTACATCGACGTACCGATGGCAACGATCCTGAGTAAAAGAAAAATAGAAAAATGGGATATAGTAAAATGGGAAATCTTCACACATCTTTAATATATCCTATACAAAATAAGGGGAAAACATAAAAAATCAAGGGATGGGAGACGAATCAACTTTATTGACAAGAAAAAACTGAAAGATGAATTACAGGTAGTGGAGGAAAACCCAAATAATTTTGAAGCTGGAAGCTAAATTAAGAAGTAAAGTCACCAGAGAGAGAAAAAAGAACCGACTAGTAAAAGACAAGGCCGAAAGAATAAAAGCCTTAAAGAAATAACTAGCCAGAGAAATAAACAGCGAAAAGAAAACTGAAAGGAAACACCTTTTTTAAAATAGAGGACAACCGCAGTGGAGAACTAGCACAAGCCTTTCAAATAATACATACAGAGGCACCAATAAACGACTTTACAATGGAAGAGATAATACAAGCAGGAAAGACAGGAAAGGAATCCGGACCTGACACAATGGCGCCGGAAATAATAAAAACCATTATCGAGGAAAATGATGAATAGGCAAAAACTTAATGAACTAATTCTTCTCCTTGGAAGACAGAAATTCCCACTGTTTGGAAAGTGGCAAACCTTATCCTCATCCCTAAACCTGGGAAAGAAATGAAAGAACCGGCTGCTTGTAGGCGAATATGCTTGCCAAATACACTAGGCGAGCTATTCGAAATCCTTAACTCAAGGCTCAAAATAGAATAAAAGGGACACCTGTTGGACCACCAGTTTGTGTTCACAAAAGGCAGATCTGCCATAAACAGGTTAAGATGGTGGCACTCTTCCTGAACATCATTAAGATGGTGGCATTCAATAACACGGGGAAAATCATCTAACTAGTGGAAGAATTTAAAATATCCCCATACATGGGGAACTTGGTAAGGGATTATGTCACAGACAGGAACATTAATATAACTAAAGACTACACAGTAAAACCATCTGCCGATGTTCCACAGGGCTCAGTCATAGGACCGCTGCTCTGGAATGCTAAATACAGCCCTTGAACTAGTTAGAAGGTGGCTACAGGAAAAACACTGATGCCAGTCACACAGAAGAAGGATACCATAATCTCTAAGGGCCCAAGAGTGAGAGAGCATATCTCCTTTATTTGGAAAGAGAAATTATCCTATCTATACTCAAGAAAGACAAATATCTGGGAGTAATACTGAATGCAACCAGAGCCTCTGTTAGAAGTAATATATGCCGCGAAAAAAACCGATCAAAGAACAGCAGCGGTAACAAAGATCATGCCAAACGTAGGAGGTCCAGGGAGAGGCAGAAGGAGAATTCTTATGAATGTTGACAAGAAAAGGGAAAGTCAAAAGGGCACTACACCATATCTTCGCTATTAATGAACGTGTAGCGTTATAAAGTCGGAAAAATGAAATATTACCCATGAACGATCACATCAATCACTTATTTTGTATTAGCTGTCTTTTCTATAAATAACAATCATTTGTTATAGAAAAAGACAACAAATACAAAATAAGTGATTGATATGATCGTTTATGGGTAGTTTTTCATTTTTCCGACTGTATGAGATATCACATGACACTACGCTTAAAGATATACTACTACAGTATTGTGTGAATTAGTGGAATCATTAGACATTTTTCAATATTCACAGTTGGCAACACTGTCCACACATTTACAACTGACCAATCATTGAATACATAACCTTACATTGCTCTGCCTTTAATTTGAGTGCGTTTTAGGACATTTATCACTAAATTTGTGTTGTTTTGTTCTATTTTGTGTTGTTTTCGGTAGTTAGTGAGTTTGTTTCGTTTAATTCCATTATGGATATTATGCCTAGGAAGCGTGAAAAGATTATCACGTTAAGTGAACACACTTCTATGTTACAAAGAGAATTCGCAAGAATGTGTCGAGTGAGTCAGGATATAAAAAGCAAGATTTTGAAGAGTAAAATGAGAACAGCAGGCAGACGTACGCAATAATGAACACACATCAGAAGAGTTCGAAGTTTAAAGAGGAGTGCGACAGGGATGTGTATTGTCACCAATACTATTCAATGCATACTCTGAAGAAATAATGAAAAGAGCTCTTGAGGGAGAAACAGCAGGAATCAAGGTCAATGGAACACCAATTAACAACATTAGATATGCGGACGATACTATCATAATAGCAGACAACCTCCAAAAGCTAATGAACAAGATAGTTGAGTATGGAGAAGAATATGGATTATCAATAAACACCAAGAAAACCAAATTTATGAGGATATCAAAAACCCAAAATAATGGTGAAAGCCTGACAATTAACAGTAGTGCTTTAGAACAAGTTGAAAACTACCACTATCTTGGCACAATAATTAATCACACAAACGATTACTCCAAAGAAATCAAAGTTCGAATAGAGAAAGCACGTACAAACTTCAATAAAATGAGAAAGGTGCTTTGTGCAAGAGAACTAAAATTGGACTTGAGAGTTAGGCTGGCAAGGTGTTATATTTTCTCGACTCTGCTTTATGGGATGGAAGCATGGACACTTAACGCGTCGACTGCTAAAAAGTTTTAAGCATTTGAAATGTGGGTGTATAGAAGAATCCTGAAGATATCATGGACCGAGCATGCAACAAACAACGAAGTCATGAGAAGAATCAACAAAAGAATCGAGGTATTAGAAACCATCAAGACACGAAAGCTGCAATACCTGGGGCATGTTATGCATGTTAATGAGAGATACAACCTACTTCAATTGATTATACAAGGGAAAATCCAGGGCAAGAGAAGTGTAGGAAGAAGAAGAAGCTCATGGTTGCGTAACTTGAGAGAATGGTACGGATGCACATCAATTGAACTATTCAGAGCAGCAGCATCTAAGATCAGAATAGCCATGATAATTGCCAACCTCCGTCGCGGAGATGGTACGTGAAGAAGAAACGAGCAGCGGGATCAATAGATGTGAAAAGTTTAGGAAAATGCGGAAGAAAGAGAAAAACAACACCAGCAGATGAAAGATTTTTACTTCGAAAGAGCAAATTGGACCCAAGAAAAACAATCCAAGAGCTCCAACACGATTTAGCAGCGTCAGGTGTAGCGACTCACCTGTTCGGAAAGACTTGTGGGGAATTGTATAGAAGGGCAATGCGTCCAGAGAAAAAACAGCTTTTAACTGAACGAATAAAGAATCAAAAGCTATTGTTGACCAGAAAATTGGACTGTAGATAATTGGAGAAAAGTCCTATATAAAGAAACTCACTTTATAGTTCAGGGACAGCCGTCGAAATTCGCCAGGAAATCTAACAATGAAAACCTTAGACCATCTCATATTGATGAAACCGTAAAACATCCAGTAAAAAAAATGTTTTGGGGATGATTTTTATACGTGGGAGGGATCTTTGGTACCCATCGAAGGCATGTGAATAGCCAAAAATACAAATCCACGTTGGAATAGCGTTTGGACACAGAACTCCAAAAATGTCAACCCCAAGGAGGAGTGATTCTTTAACAGGGATCTGATCCCTGTCACAAGTCAAAGCAAATGATGGAATTTTTCAAAAATAAGAAGATTCATGCCTTAGATTGGCCCGGTAATTCTCCAGACCTCAATCCCATTGAAAATTTAGGAGCCATTTGCAAAGCTAGACAGCTCAACTGTACTACAAAAATAAAAATGATACAAGCGGTCATTGAGGTTTGATTTCGAGATGCAAGGATATCTGAGAACTGTCAGAAGCTGGTAGAATATATGCCAAAACGGGTAAAAACAGTAATTGTAGCCAAAGCCAAGCCAATAAACTGTTTTTTCATTAAAACAGCCTACGACTACATTAATTCACACAGTACTGTATAAGGCAAACTTGAGTTGAAGGTACTTGATCTATTGACGTGCAGAAAGCTTCTGATTGAGCACAAAATAAACGATTGTCGAAAAAAAAAACAATAAAAGAGGTGGGGATGAGAAATGAGCAGACTTTACATGAAAAAGGTTTTTCTCTAGTGTGTATTCTCAGATGTATTCCTGTGAAAACGATTTGGAGCAAATTTCACAAGTAAAAAGTTTATCTATAGGGATGTCTAAGATGTGTTCATAAATTGGATTTTTGTTGAAACAATTTCGAGTAAATTTTACATGTAAAAACTCTATCGTTTATTCTCAGATGTTTTTAAAGCGGATTTTATCTTCAAGGTTTCCCTCTAGTATGTACACTGATATCTTTTTAGATTGGATTTTTGTGAAAAAAAAATTTATCTTCTGTGTGTAACCATATAGGTTATTTTAAACAGAATATAAGGAAAACGATTTTCACAACTAAAAGGTTTATCTCCAGATCATAATCAGAGATGTGTTTTTTAAAAATAATTTGGATCAAGTTGCACGAGTATATCTCCAGTGTGTACTCTCAGATGTCTTCGTAAATTGGATTTTCGTGAAAACATTTTGGAGCATATTTCACATACAAAAGGTTTATTTCCTGTGTGTATTTTCATATGCGAATTTAAATTGTATTTTTTTGAAAAAAATTTGGAACAAATTGTGCAACTAAAAGTGTGTTTTCCCAGATGTTTTCGTAAATTGGATTTGTTTGAAAACAATTTCGAGCAAATTTCACATGTAAAACGTTTTTCTCGAGTGTGCATTCTCCGATGTTTTTGTAAATGGGCTTTTTGTAAAAACGATTTAGAGCAAATTTCGCATATAAAAGGTTTTTCTCCATTGTGTTTTCTCATGTCTTCGTACATTGGATTTATGTAAAAACAATTTGAAGCAAATTTCACATTTGAAAGGTTTGTATCCTTTGTGTATTTTAAGATGCTCAGTTAAATTGGATTTTCGTGAAAACAATTTGGAGCAAAATTTCACATGCGAAAGGTTTTTCTTTAGTATTTATACTTAAATCGCATGTTAAAAGTTTTTTTTTTAGCAGAGTGGGTTTTCACTTGTGATTGTAAATGAGAATTTTCTGAAACAGTGCGGTTTTTGGTGCATATTTTGCACGTGAACATTCTTTTTTTGGTGTTTTCAGTTATATCTGCTTTTAAATGATTTTTTGTTGAAAATTGTTTGGAGCATATTTCACAGGAAATAGAGTTTTTTCACTATTCACATTCGTTCTAACATAGTCTTTGAATGCTTTGCTTGGTTCAGTTTGTGTATCTTCACGGGGAAGACCTAAAATCGTGAAAATATATTAAACCGATATCACATATCTACAGCAAAGACAAATAAATGTCATATGATTGGTAAGATCAATCTTGGAAGGAAGAAGGTATGAATCGTAAGAATATTAGCAAATAGTTTTATTTTTTTATGTATTAATTGTATAATGTGTTGGACACTTAACAATACAATTTAATAAACAAACTAATACAAAGGAAATGGTGAATATGCATAGTTTTAACTAGTGTGCTTTTATATGTGTATTGAAACTTCTTGGAAATTATTTGATGTAAATTTTACACATAACAGATTTTTAGTCAGTTTTATTCTCATGATTTTTTTTTCAATTGGACACTTGCTTTCAAGCAAACTTCATTAAAAGGTTTTTTGATATATTGCGTATTCGCTTTTCGTTTTTTAATGGGGACTTTTGTGAAAACAATTTGGAAAAAAGTTCACTTGTAAATGGGATCTCTGTAAAAATAATTTGGAGCGAAGTTCACAGTAAAAAGGTTTTTATACATTGTGTATCCTCATATGGGTTTTTAAAGATTTTTTTGAAAATATCTTTTTGTAGTAAAAGGGCTGAACGGCAAGAGTACAAAATCGTCGGTTTCCTCATGTAGATCGCCATAAGAAATTCTAAGTTCATTCTGTTCATTTTGGTCTCGTTTCTTGGTGGAGACTCGATCTTCACGTACCATGACGGCGACTGTCAAAACGGCACTACATCGTATATTCGTTATTAATGAACGTGTAGCGATATATGAGATATCACATGACACTATGCATAATAGATATACTATAAAGTTTAACTTCAGGTTAAGCGGATTTTAACTAGGTTTTTCTCCAATGTGTATTCTTAGATGTGTTTGTAAATTGAATTTCGTGAAAACAATTTGGAGCATATTTCACATGCAAAAGGTTTATCTCCCGTGTGTATTTTAATATGCACAATTAAATTAGATTTTCGTGAAAAAAATTGGAGCAAATTACGTAAGTAAAAGATACATTTCCAGCATGTTTTCTCAGATGTGTTTGTAAATGGGATCTTTGTTAAAATTATTTAGAGCAAATTTTATAAGTAAAAAGTTTATCTTAAGTATGTTTTCTCAGATGTCTTCGTAAATTGGAATTTCGTGAAAACAATTTGAAGCATATTTCACATGCAAAAGATTTATCTCCCGTATGTATTTTCATGTGCTCATTTAAAGAGGATTTTTGTGAAAACAATTTGGAACAAATTTCGCAAATAGAAAGTTTATCTTCGGTGTGTTTTCCCAGATGTTTTCGTAAATTGGATTGGTCTGAAAACAATTTGGAGCAAATTTTACATGCAAAATGTTTTTCTCGAGTGTATATTCTCAGATGTTTTTGTAAATGATATTTTTGTGAAAAAGATTTAAAGCAAATTTCACATCTAAAAGGTTTTTCCCCAGTGTGTATTCTGAGATGTATTTTTAAATCAGTTTTTTGTGAAAACAATTTAGAGCAAATTTCACATGTAAAAGGTTTTTCGCCAGTGTGTTTTCTCAGATGTCTTTGTAAACTGCATTTATGTGAAAACAATATGGAGCAAATTTCACATTTGAAAGGCTTGCCTCCTTCATGTAATTTCAGATGCCAATTTAGATTGGATTTTCTTGAAAACAATTTAGAGCATATTTCACATGCAAAAGGTTTATCTCCCGTGTGTATTATCATATGCTCATTTAAACTGAATTTTTCTGAAAACAATTTGGAGCAAATTTCGCAAGTAAAAGGTTTATCTCCAGTGTGTTTTCTCAGATGTTTTCGTAAATTGGATTTGTTTGAAAACAATTTCGAGCAAATTTCACATGTAAAATGTTTTTCTTGAGTGTGCACACTAAGAGTTTCACAGGTAACAGATTTTTCAGAATTCACATGCAGCGAAGTAGTTTGATGTTGGTCCAAAACACTGTTAATTTTAACATGGTCTTTGAATACTTTGCTTGCATTTGTTTGTATATTTTCAGGGGAAAAGCCTAAAAGAGTGAATATATATTAAACCAATATCACACACCTACAGCAAAGACAAACAAATATCACAATATTGGTAAAACAACTCGACTCATGCAAAGAAAGCTGTAGTAACTCAATTTGTGTATAATTGGAGTTACTACCTTCTTCTGAATTATTCTATACGTAGCATAGAATATTGTGGTAACTCTAGCGGTTGTATAGGCAACTTAAAATACACAATTCAGTTTTATAGTATGTATGTCAAAGAACCTACCACATTTTCAACGATAACTGCATTAAGTTAAGTTACTGAAATCTTCGCTGCATAATCATCATATTTTTAAACAATATTTATCATATATTGAGTTACTACAGGTTTCTTTGCAAAATGTCTAAATAATGCTGTGTCTTCTTTGAATTAATATTGACTTGTTTGCATTTTCGTGAATAACTTTTTAAGTAATTACTATTTAAATGGGAATAAGCCACAATTAAAGGTTAAAGTAAGTTTATTGACGTTCCAATTTCGACGTCGAAAATCGTTCTCAAAATACAAACATATTGATGGTAGAGACCCATAAAGTATCATAGAAAACTTGTATTGGAAGTAAGAAAGCAGTCATATGATTATATGGGAGATTAACTCACAAATTTTACATTCAAAGAGGCATCAGACAGATATGCAACCTATTCCTGCTTTTATTTAACATCAACTCAGATATAATTTTCAAAGAGGCTTTACAAGATAACAACTTTTTAGTGAAAATCAATGGTGAACTGATTAACAATCATAGATACACTGATGATACTGATATCTTATGCGATAGTCTCCAAGGCCTTCAAGAGGTATTGGATTGTAATCAAACACAACAGGAAGAGAAATGGGTTTAAAAATGAATGTTTCTAAGACAAAATTTATGATTTTTAAAAGACAACTTCACTACAATGCTTCCTACTCATAGATCAACAAAACATTGAGAGAGTTACTCATTTTAAATATCTGGGATGCTATATTACAGACCACCTACACCCAAGTAAAGAGATTACTATTTTTGTTGAGAATAAGCCACAACTTAAGTTTAAAATAAGTTTATAATTGTAGTAAGATGTCACAAAAAGTAGCTTCAGAACAGTAATAAGTAAAGAGATCAAATGCAGAATTAAAGCAGTTCGTACAATGTTTCTAAAAATGAAATTATTCAAATGCTATATTTGGTTAGTGTTTATATATGGCACTGGACTTTGAAGGCTAATTTTATCAATTGTCTAGACCTGAGGCATATAAGATGTGGTTGCATAGAAGAATGCTCCAAATACCCTGGACAGCAATGCAGACCAATGAAGCTGTGTTAAATTAACAACTATTAAAATAACCAAAATTTCATACCTAGGGCATGTTCTTAAAGGAGACTGGTACAGACTCTTTCAGCTTAAGGCTGTTTTATCGGTACACCAAAACTTAGAGATAGTGTTTTCTCTGTTATTTACCGACAAAATGTCTCGAAATTTGGACACCTTATTCAAAATTATGTTGCCTTTAAACTGGTAGTTTTACTTTTTTAATTTTTTTGAAAGTTCTTTTGAAATACCGGATTATGCAGTTTAACGTTCTATTATCACTAAACTTTTTACGCCCATCACTTGAAAGAGTTTTTTTTTCTGTAATCGTTGATTTTTTTTCACCTTTCTGTGTCCAGTAATAATCGAGAAAAGCGTGTTCAAACTTTGAAGAAAATTAGTAAAAAATACTGAAATCTAATATTGAAACGTGTTACTCATCATTGGCACTTACTTCTAGCGTTATCGGCTTCGTGACGTCAAATCTCATGAACGTAACGTCAGTTCAGTTAGTTCGATTTGAAATCATTTTCAAGCTATAACTGCGAAATTGTTTATTTCTTTGTGACAACAAATTGTATTTTTTTTTTGATAATAATATTTTTATGTTATTTTAAATTTATTATAAATAAACACCATGGAGAATATATGGAGAATAATGCATTTATTGTCGTTAAACTACCCGTGGGCCGGCGCCACTATACCCGTAGTCGGCTGGAGGAAGCAGTGTAGAAAAGTAAGTGATACGCGAATTTCAAATCTCAGTGTGCTTTGACTGCTAAAACAACCTTAACATCAAAGGTAGAAACTAGGGCCACAGAGGAATTGGAAGGAAACAGATAGCATGGCTCAATTACATTTGCAATTGGACAGAGTGCTAAACAACTATTCCGATTAGCTGAAGACAGTAAACAATTCACCAATGTAATTGCCAACGTTAGGGGGACCTAATATAGGGGGCACAAAAGCTCAAAACTATTATGCCATAATAATTTGCATGAAGATTTGAATTATATTAAAAATAATGTAAGTTGTTAGAAAAAAATAACTAAACATTACACAAACTTCTGGACAAGGTGCAGACCTGCCACACGCTTCTTGTGTTGATAAGTAGCTGTTGCTCAGCAGGTGTGATTTGAATTTTAGTGACACCCAAGTAACCACCAGACCCTACAGCCACTCAAGGGACATGCATTTCATCATGATTAAATGTAACTGAAACCTATTAATCACTTTTTAGATTTTGAATTACTTTTAGTATTTTTAATAGTAATAGAGTAATTAGGCCTATCAACCCTCCGTTAGTCGCTATCTGTCTCACACACAGACGATAGAATTATTCATTTGGGATTTACAAATAACTGTTATTTTTCTATCGTCATTTCTGTACCTCTCCCTATCAACCAAACTCGTGTTAGTGTACATTCTTACCTGCCTGGGTACAGTTGTGCGAGTTTTATAGTTACTTTCGGTGCTAGACTCCGTAGCGACTAACAGTGTAGCTATAATTTGTTGGCATAACTTGCAGATCAGGTGAATATTTAGCATCTTATATATAATATCTTATATATATATATATATATATATATATATATATATATATATATATATATATATATATATATATATATATAATATCTTATTGCATTCTATCGGTAAGTTTTTGTCAATTCATATTTATAGATGTCCTTTGAAGCAGAACAAAAACACTTGGTGGAATTATGGGTAATGGTTCCTACCGACCATGAAAATTATTTAGATGATAAGGGAAGTGAAAATGAAATCGATCAAATTGACGAATGTGATGCCGTAAGTGAATTGGAACAAGATGTGACAGATGAGGAGGAATAAAGTGAAAGTAATACCTTAGTGTTTATTGGAAAAGATTGAGTTACTAGATGGAAAAGGGCTATTCCACCAAGAAATATGAGGACAAGACAAGATAATTCAGTAGTATGTAATACAAAATATTGTTTGTATCTTGAGAACAATTCCCGAAGTGAAAATTGAAAAGTCAATAAACTTACTTTAGCCTTTAATTATTAAAAGTTAAAGTTAGTTAGTAAACAACTAACGGAACTTACACTCTCTGGCGTAGAGAGTGTAGTCAGAATCCAAAACGAATTTTCAAGACCCTTCCATTGTAAAAATAGACTGAGACAGGGAGATGGACTGTTGTGTCTCTTATTTAACCTTGCACTAGAAAAAGTAATTCGAGAGTGCCATATTAATACGAATGGCACCATGTTTAATAAATCTGTACAAGTGGTCAGATATGCAGATGACATAGACATTATTGCTAGGTCCACGGAATCTCTGATTGAAGCATTTCGATCATTAAGGGCATTTGCACTGAGAATGGGATTAAAAATAAACGCACAGAAAACAAGTATATGTATTGTACTAGATCAGGCAACCAGATACCTAGACTATTAATTGATGATTTGAAACTGGAAGGTGTGGACACCTTCTACCTGGGTAAGACCTGACCAAAGACAACAATGTCAGCGAAGAAATTAAAAGAAGAATAGTGCTTGCCAATAAGTGCTATTATGGCTTGAGGAAACAGATGGCCACAAAACTACACAGAATAATTAAAATTACCATATATAAAACACTAATAAGGCCAGTGTTAACATACGGGTCAGAAACCATGGTCACTCACACAGAACGACCAGGAAATGCTTAGACGTTTCGAGAGAAAAATTCTAAGGAAAATATATAGAGGAATCCAAGAACAGGGTTTGTGAAATAGGCGCTACAACTTTGAATTATACAGAAGTTTTGGGGAAGCTGACATTGTAAAATTTATTAAATTAGCATGATTTCGATGGATAGGACATGTAATTAGGTGAGATGAAGATGCAATGAACAGAAAATTTTTCGACCGAAGAGGACCAGTGGGAAGACAATCCAGAGGAAGACCAAAACTTAGGTATCAAGATAACATAGAGCATGATCTAAAATCCATCGTAGTTAAAACATGGAGAAGAGTTGCCAGAGACAGGGACGAATGGAAGATTGTTCTGAAGAAGGCTTTGGCTCATAACGAGCTGTAATGTCACTGATGATGATGATAACCTTTAATTGTGGCCTATTCCCATTTATTTAAATAGTAATTACTTTAAAATGCCACAAGAAAATCGCTTCAGAACAATATTAAAAATATATTGTTATATTAGTGTTTTTTATTTTGTATCTGTTTTTTTTTTCAATAAAATATTTTCAAAAATATTTTTCAGTTATTCCTATACACAATATAAAATACAATAATTGTATGAATTTTATAGCAAAAACTATTTTTTTTTAATTGTCAATCTCAGAAACTGTAGAGACTCTTGATGCTCAGTTTTTCCTAGCGACTAACTGAGGGTTAATAATTACTTATAAATATGAATATTTAAGTGCATATTTTCAGGATTTTAATGCATATCTGCAAGCAAATATTACCTATTTTAAATGCATAATTATCCAAACTCTAGTGATGATGAAGAAAGTCAACCTTTTAAGTCTATTAAGTAAGTCAGTCCAACTACTGATGATAAAACTTTACATGTCCTTTTAAATATACAACAGAATTCTAAAATGTCATTAATTATAATATATTATAAAGAAATCATCTATCATATTTTGTACAACTCATTTTGCACAAATTTTTAACTTAATAATAATTAACTGGAGATAATTTTGGTCAACAATTGAGGGGCTCGGCAGTAAATAATGGTAACGGACAAATTTTGATTTTTCCCGAAATATTATGTAAAAGATGGCAAGGGACATGGCAACGCAGAAAACTTGACTTATTTTATCCTCCGAATAATAGGTGGCGTCAGATTAATTTCTTAAATTTGGTAAGGGACATGCATAAGCATGAAAATAATGTTATGTGTCCATGATGGCGGAATACAAAGCAGGTTGTTCAAATCTAAATGACTTTTTTGATGTTAATAGTGACAATTCTGAGAGCTATGATGATTACGACTCAGATAAAGATCCTGAATTTCAAATATTTAGTGAAGCTAGCTCGATTAACTTTCTACAAAGAAGGTAATTTATTTATATTCTTAGAATCATTGTTTGCAAGTAAAAAATGGTAAAGGATGTACTTAACATTGTTTACATCCACATTCACTTTGCATAAAAACTTAACATTTTTTACTTGCAAATATGAAAATGAATTCTCTGCAGCACTATAATACTTAATATTATTTTTATTTATGTTTTAGAAAACTTTTGAAAGAACATGGACTTCAAGAAATTTCTTCTCACACATACCCAGAGTCCAGTACTGAAGAAGAAGAGGAGGAAGAAAAAGAAAATAGAGGAGAATTAAATGAACACAGTAAACAAGAAAAAGAATATTCTGTTTCAGACACAAAATCTAGAAAAAGGAAACGCAATTTAAGTAAGCAATTAAAAACAAAAGAGCTCAGAAATCGCGGAAAAGAATATAAACAATACAGAGGTAAGGGAAATATTGTTTTATCAAAAACACAAGGTCCACCGTGTAGTTGCCCCAATAAATGCTATGAGTTATTTGCTTCTCATGAAGAACTACAGACAATTTTTGTTAATTTTTGGGGCATGAACAGTTTTGATACACAAAATGCTTACTTACAAGGTTGTATGAGATCTAAAAATGTGACTAGGAAGAAAACTAAAGCACTAGTGTCAAAAAGATCTCAAACTATTGAATATAAATTAAAATCACAAGGGAAAGATGTTAAGATATGCAAAATGGCTTTCCTAAGTATCCATGGCTTACAGAAAAATCGAGGTCGAGTTGAAAATCTAGTAAAACAATTAAAAACTGGATCAAATACTCCAAAATCAGATCTAAGAGGTCGACATTCAAATCATCCTAAAAAATATTCCAATTCTGATATAGATTTTCTGAAATCTTTTATTGAAAGCTTACCTAAGTACAAAAGCCATTACACCCGTGCTGACAGTTCTAGACAATATATGAGTATGGAATATTCTATTCAGACTTGTTATGAGAAATATGTAGGAGAATGCATTTTGAAAAAGATAACTCCAGTTTCTGCAGATAAATTCAGAAGAATATTTACTGAAGAATATAATATAAGTTTCAAAACTCCGAAAATGGATACATGTCAAGCATGCGATAAGTTTTCAGTAGCTTTAGAAAATGCTAAGTTACACAATGATGAAACTGAGGTTAAAAAAATTAAAACTGAACAAGAATTACATCACAGAAAAGCTGAAGCAGGTCAACAGGCAGTCAGAGACGCAGTAGAGGAAGCAAACTTAAACCCAGATGTGCATGCAATTAGTTTTGATCTACAGCAAACCCTTCCCACACCAAAGCTTACCACTGGTCCCATGTTCTATAAGAGAAAATTATGGTGCTATAATTTAAGCATACATTCCCTTGGAGATGGTCAGGGTCACTTTTTTATGTGGGATGAATCCACTGCTAAAAGAGGGTCGGACGAAATAGCTAGCTGTCTCAAAATGTACTTTGAGAAAAATAATATTCATGGCAGAAAACTAATAGCTATTTCAGACAATTGCTGCGGACAAAATAAAAACTGGACCATCATTGGTCTTTGGCTATATCTTTTACAAAATGACTATTTTAAAGAAATAGTTCATATATTTCCTCAGGTAGGACATACAATGTTGCCAAGCGACAGAGACTTTTCTGTTGTAGAAAATTATGTCAAGAAAAACTGTGAAATGGTATATTCGCCCAATCACTGGGAAGATATTTTGAAGAAGTGTCAGAAAAAGAAACCTTTTCTAGTAACTAGGGTCCAGCAAGAGGATATATACGATTGTTCAGTACTGAAAAGCTATTTTAATCAACCGGTAGGTATTTTACAAAGTAGTGTGAAATTATGTCTATCTTCAGAAGTTCCCAGAAATATACAATATTCAGCATCATACAACGGATTATTTAATTCCATGTCCTTGAATAAAAGAGGAAGACCAACAGCTACAGAAGAAAAATTTCCTACACTTACTCAAAAATATAATCATCCCCTTAGTATTCATTCAGAAAAACTGAAAGATGTAAAATCATTCTTGGAATGGATTCCAGCTGTTTATCACGAATGGTATATAAATTTAAAATAACCTCCTAGTACCTACCAAATTATGTTATGTTAAGTCAACACCACTTAACATGTTACGTTAAATTTTTCAAATATTTTAGGTAAATAATGTTAAGTTGTAGTACATATTTTCATATTTTCCTCAATAAACATTGTAAAAAAAATATTTGGTATTTCATATTTTGCCTCCTGATTAACAACATAATCAGCTAATTTTAGCATTATTCATAGTTTTATATTTTTTAATAAAAAATATAACAATATTTTTTTTTAAATTCAACACTTCAAAACTCAAATCTTCTTTATTGTCCCTTACCATTTTTTACTGCCGGACCCCTCAATTAGAGTTTTGCGAAAATGTAAGAGAGAAAATAAGGATTTATTTTCTCTCTTACAATTTTTCAGATGATATATTAGTGATGAAGCCACTTACTTCTTTTATTTGTTAGTTTTTCTTCAACTTGTTCTATTTCAGTTTTTGGAGAGTTCTCATGTAAAACTAAATAATCAAATGCATCATGTGCACTTTCTCTCTTGGGCTCCTCATTAATCTCAATTTTGTAGTTATCAAGTAGAGCGTCATTCACCTCATTATCTTCTATTTCTATTTTATATGAGTCGTCGCTAAACTCTTGTTTTACTTCCATTTGATCAAACTTGATTCTTGATTTTGGTTATCTCTATAACATTTTGCTTACTTTGCTACTTTTTCTTTTAAGTATAGTGTTTTTTACGATAACACCATCACAAATATCACAATTCAGTGTTCTATTTCTATGAAATATAGTTTAAAAGTATACATTAAGGACATTCTAACTTTACTTTATTGATGCATGCATTTTATTGCTATTTTTATAAAACAACATGCTTTATTATTTACACAACCTTGTAAACTTGCTGTAGTAACTATTAGAATACTTAGATATTGCAAGAAGTGGAAAGATTCTGTAATAATATTAAAAAATAACGAAAAATACAAATTATCCACACTAAACAACGTTTGTTTGGAAAGTGAAGTGAAACTGACAGATCAAATCTAAATCTACGTCATCGTCATCACTCCTGCGGTCCATTCATAGAGAAATAAGAAATAACAAATAAGTTTATTGTTATTTCTCTATGGGTCCATTGCTCTTTTGCGTATTGCCCGGTGGTTTCTACTATTATTATCTATTTCTATTATTTATCTGTGCGGTAACCCTAATTTGTATTTAGTGGCTATGGAAGTAAAAACTGAAATTAAGGAAGAGTTTGAGGAATGTCACCTAAGATATATAAATAGTCAGTTAAACTTATCCACAAATCTTGAAGATTTGATGAATGAACCAGAAGACAATTCAGGTAATACAAGTAAAATTATTGTTAAACAATGTGGTCTAATTTGTATTTATTAGCCAAGGAAATAGAAGCTGAAATTAAGCAAAGGCTTGTTAAAGGTGATCCAAGATATATAGAGAGTCAGTTATCTTCATTCACAAATCTTGGAGGTTTGAAAAATGAACCAGAAGACAATTCAGGTAATATATGTAATATTAGTGCTAAACAATGTGATCTAATTTGTATTTATTAGCTATGGAAATCAAAGCTGAAATTAAGGAAGGATTTGTTGATAGTGATCTAAGATATATTGAGAGTCAGTTATCCACCACAACAGATCTTGAGGATCTGAAGAATGAATTCAAAGATAACTCAGGTAAGACAAGCAATTATTGTGATATTTGTTTTGTTATCCTCAATATCATTTGTTTCTTTGATTACAGCATTATAAAGTGAGTAGGAAGTCATACATAAATATTTCAAATTTCAGCCTACATTTACCATCTCCTTTTACCCTTAGCATTACCAATATAACAAATACAAATGTTCGTATATCTAAGGGTATGATGGCGATAACGAGACTGATTTTGATATATATTTTATATAAGCTTTAGTAAGTTTATAAGAAGTTTTCTCAAACAGGTCTTTTGAAAATTTATTTCAGATTATAATCACACTAATAAGTTTTGTTTACTAAGATTTGTCACTAGTGTAACATCCAACCTCTTATGTGTTAGTGAATACCTTAATTTAATATATGCCACATAATTCTTTGTGAGAAAATCAACTATAATCCTTTTACCTTATGAAGGCCTATATGTAATTAATATATGATCAGTGGGCCTCAAACAGTGGGGCATTAATATTTAATTTCTATTGCTTGAAATATAAAAATATTTAATTTCCTGTATTTTATGTTCAGTAATAATATTGGATTTTACTGTATCAAAGGCAAATAAAATGAATATAATATGTATATACAGGACAGTTAAAAGAAGTGGGACGGAATATTTCGAATAATCTAAATTATTTGTCAACATCAAATGTTCATCAAGATCTTTATAAGTCTCTATTATGCGTAGAGTAAAAATTATATGAATGGTTTTGCATGCAGTTAAATTGAAAAATACTTGCCAAGTTGCTGGTATGTCCAAATTTGAATAAAATACATTCAAGACTTTACTTTCTGCAAACACTGTATTAAATATAACCTTGAAACAATTTGGCACTAAATCACTTCAGAGTTTTCAGCAAAACAAAATGTTTAAACACATGTAGTCCAGTAATTAATACCAAAGCTATTGTGAGTATGCAGTCCAGTAATTAGACCAAAGATACTTTCAAAGATCTTTGACCAAAGATCATTTGTCTAAAACACACCACAAAGTTTGAATTGAATTCCCGAAACACTCTTTTGTTCCTTCTTTTTAGCAAACGATTTGTCCTATTCACTGTCCAATATTTCACTAGCAGAGTCGTCACTATCTGAATTGTCTATACGAATAATTAGAGGCCGGACCTCATCTATAACTCGCTCGGTTTGAAAAGACTGAACGATTATGTCTTCTGTATGTCTAATACAATTTTGCCATTGTTATGCCTTTATTTGTTCTAGCGATTCTTTCCATAAACCAAGAATGCTAGCTTCATCTTTTGTTTTGGATGCATGTTTATCATAAAAATTTTTGGCTATACCCCAAACTAACTCAATTGCATTATAGTGACAATGGTAGGGTGGAAGTGGAAGAACTTCATGGCCATATTTAAGAGCCATTTGGTCAGTAACAAAGTTCTTTTGAATTTTGTGCTCTCCACACCTTTGCAGTAAATCGACTTTTAAAAATATGTCACTGTGATAAATTTTCTTTTCTGTCAACCACAACTTTATTTTTTCTTTTGTCCAGCTACTTGAAGGAAATATCTCTTCTACTCTTGAGTGGTTTCTTCAAAAATATTTGCATCCATATTCGCATGGTCATCTGTATAATCACCATAATCACCTGTATTCTTTGTTGACGAAAAAATTAAACTAGCGTCAGGAATAAAACTCTCATCATTTCCAGCATGAAGTATAATGTAGCATTTATCATTACCGGAATGACTAGAAGAATAACATTTCTTGGTGTCATCTTGCCAAGATGATTTTGACATATTTCCTTTAGCGAAAATCCAAGTTTCATCTAAAAATACAACTGCCTCGGACTATCAGACATTTTATTGTATTAAATATGTAATACTTGTCTATTATTTGTCTTTTTATATTGAAAACCTAAATGTCTCAACACTCTCCACAAACTTGTTAAACTAATATCACACAGTTCCTTGTCTTTTATTTTTTGCAACACAGCACTGTTACATGTTTCTTTGGCTTTATACATATTATATATAATATTTTTAATTGCAAGTTTAATTAACTGATGCAAATCTAAAGAATTTGGACGTTGACGATTTCTCTTGCTTACTTTATTTATTTCATCCTCACTCATGTTATTAATTCTTCGGAATCTCCTCTCTGAGATACCACAAGCATCGCATGTGCGTTTCTGAACTGCCATAACAGATGTCAATGGACCCATATTATTTTCTCTAAATTGAAATAACTTTTGACTTTTAGAACTAAACGCCGTTCTTCTGGAGATAACACTGTATGTTTCGACTGTATTTTGTTTTCTTCCAAATTACTTATTTTACTTTAAAGTACCGCTTCACTACACTACTATAAAAATAGGTACTTATATACAACTACTAGACCCTAAAAAGGACGAGGGTTGTACAACAGACGAAAAAATCGAACACAAATTATTTAACAGCCAATGCTAAACAAACATAACCACTGTATTGATTGTGATTGCAAAAACCATTCGCATGTTTTAAATAAGGTTTTTGCTGATTATGTATTTTGTTAAATTATTAAAATACAAAAATACAACCCACGACCATCATTTAATTTTTAAGGATATACAGAAGAGAAATATGATGACGTTTGAATTTGATCTACTTTATCGATGACAGTGTCGTTAATAGCAAGATATTTTAAACAGCATGAATCATTTTTCAATGATTGTGTGGATTTAAGAAATACATTACTAAACAAATTTTTTAAGTGTGTATAAAATCTTAACTGTCTTTTTTCCTGAGATTACAATTATTATGACACATGGTATTTACTCCTTATTTTTCAAATAATATGTTCTTGTAAATACATAACTTTGATTATTGGGTAAACCTATATTATAGAAGAAATTAAAAAAAATTAACATTGCAATAAAATTATAAACCAATAAATTTTAACTTGTTGAGCAGTGCTGATTGAAACAACAGAGCAGTAAAATGTTATTCATAAAGGTAGTGTAAAATATATCGCCGCTTATCTGGTCCGCCAGTAATAAAGTTACCAGCATTTAATTGCAATGCAGTCTTCTTAGGTGAAAAATCCAAGGTTTTAATGAAATCCTCAAATACCAAATATGTATTAGAAATAATATTAATTGTACTATTAAAAAATATATTTCTTCCCTTTTTAGAATGTTTAAAAAAGTTTCAATGAAAACTAGATTTTTCAACAAAAAACAACATATACCAAAAAATATAATCACACTTGTTTAATAATAATATAAGTTTTGTTTGCTAAGTTCTGTTACTAGTGTAAGATATAGCCTCTTATGTGCTAGGTTAATCTGTGAACCCAATATGGTCTAAATATAGCTTGTAATAATTATTGTACATATTTGAATAGGTACACTAGTATACTATGAAATAATATTTCATATAGGTCACAGAAATAATGTTTCTGTGACCATTTAGTTGAATTATTGCTCATCGTAGTACTTGATACAAAGTATCACACTTGATACTTTGTATCAATGAGACTCTTTAAACTATAATTAATTGATCCCCAACGAGTTTTAACTGGCAGTTTAAAAATAGGTGCCACCTTTGTCTCACTTTTTCAAGCTGAATTGAGCTTTAATTTTTTCTTCTAAAGAAGCCATTGCTTTTGTTTTAGAAATGTCACCAATTAGAAATCATATTATGATACTTTACAGCGTTTTCTGTGGTCTGTGCAACATAATTTTCAAATAACAAAAGACAAGTCAATATCTTTAAACTTAAAAACAGACTTAATGTGCTAGTCAGTTTGACAATGAGATTTTACTGAATAGAAGAAAATAATATCTTTTAAAGCAAATAAGTAGTTAGAATATACCATTAAATAAGATTATATTATAGTACAGTAATAAAAGTAAAAAAAATGTAAAATATGAAAATAAATACTAAATACTTTCCCAAACCTTTGAATAGCGACATTTCCAGTGATAACAAGTAAGTACTGGAACTTACGATCGGTACAGTTTGCTCTTAATCGGCAGTAGTCTTCAATGTAGATAGATATATTTAGGGAGGTAGCCTTTTGGCCTCTGCCACTGCGATCTTTTCAGATCTATTGTGATCCTCTAGCCCTAGTTAACATTCTCTAGCCTGACCCTTTTTGTAAAGTGTAATAGCTTCGAAACTGTACCTTCCATGTAGCTATTTGCCGGTGGATTTTCTTCTCCTAATGCAAAGAACCGCACATTTGCCAGACTGTCACACTGACATAGAATGTGCTCTGCTTTTTCTTCTTCGATGTGACAGAATCTGCACAGGTCATCATCTGATAATACCATCAGCTACAAGTGCCTATTCAGCTTACAGTGTCCTGTTAGAAGAACTACTATGTTTTCGTGTCTTTACTTAGGTCTCCCGTAAATTTTGGCCAACGTTCTGTAATGAACTGTTTCGCCTGTCTTTGTCCTGGTGAATTCCTCCACCATTCCACAGATTTGTGAGCTACCCACTTCCTTGTAGCCGTTTTTGTTATTGACTTTGCAACGCCGAAGAAGGGTTCCGGTCCAATGAATGGCATTGATGAGTCTGGTTTGGACATTTCATCTGCTTTTTCATTGCCCTTATGACAGTTTGAAAAACCACTTAAAACTGCACGCTGGCGAAAAGGCTTACAAGTGTGAAGTGTGTTCTAAACAATTTATTCAAGTTGGGAATTTGAAAAGCCATTTAAGAATGCATACTGGAGAAAAGCCTTACAAGTGCAAAATTTGTTTGAAACAATTTGGTGAAGCAGGCAGTTTAAAAACGCACTTAAGAATACATAATGGAGAAAAGCCTTACAAGTGCGAAGTTTGTTTAAAACAATTTAATCAAAAAGGAAATTTGGCAAGACATTTGAGAATGCACACTGGAGACAAGGCATATGTGTGAAATTTATTTTAAGCAGTTTAATAAAGACAATGCTTTTAAACATCACGTTAAGACACATACTGGAGAAGAGTCTCAAGTGAGATTTTTTAAGCAATTCAGTGAAGCAGGAATTTAGGAATAAATATTTTATAAAATTTACCTATTTAAAATTTGTTTAAGCAGTTGATTCAGACTGCTTACAAGGGGATGGATTATGTATAAAATAAACTATGAAAACACGACATTTTTTTCTAATTTCCACAGCATATCCTACATGGCATATATTTTTTTAAAATTCCTCCGAAGTCTTCGACTGTTTGCCTTTGGAAACAATTTAAAATATTCTCTGACGAAATATTTATTGCCGTTTTTCTACCTGTATTCTAGTTAGGCTAAATAAGGAAGACTTCCCAATATCTCTTTGTCCATCGAGATTTGAATTTTTAAAACTATTTATTTCTACTAATTCAAGTCTAGGACGACGTCAGATGATATCATTAATGGGAAAAGACGAAAATGAAATCACAAGTAGAGAAAACATACTGACACGAATAGAAGAATTTTACACAGAACTTTACAGATCACATCAACAAGATGATGAGATGAGACCAGCACGGAAATTAATAAAAAATGTTGGATCAGAAATAATGCCAAAAGTAACAATTTCAGAGGTAACTACAGCATTGGAAAACATGAAGAGAAATAAAGCTGCAGGAGAAGATAGTGTGAAGTTTATATAGTTCTAATTTATTTGTCTTTATTCTAATTTATTGTCTATATTCTAATTTATTAAAACTCACGATAACTAATTACGAATTTATTAAAGTCTTTATTAATTCTAATTTATATTACAAATAATAATTTATGTTTCGTTACATTTAAATATCGCGGTTGCCGAGCTTCTTATGACTGACTGCCAAATAAAAATCTTTCATTTATATACACAACTGTTGTCATCCAGAGAATTCGGCGGACTTCTTGAATAGTCTCGTATTTTGGTGAAGGCGCTCGACTCGTTTTTCAACCTCGAGACGTGGATGACTCACCAAAATTAGTGTCTAGAGATTTCTGGTAAACAACTGGTAGCTAAGCTCAGGTATATTTTGACCTACAAATTACGAGAATCAATAAAAAGAATTAGTCATAAAATATTTACAGTTCTATATGCCATAACATTTAAAATCGTAACATTGCCCCCCTCTTAAAAGATGGTTCCTCCTGGAACCTTGTCGGGACTGGAACTGGAACGACATGCTGATATCGGCAACTGGACCCTCTTTTACAACTTCCAGTTGTATAGAAATGACAAGGGACGGTTTTCTCTCCGCAGCAGTAACTATGCGGATTGCAACAGACTAACACCTGGACTTCGGTGTCTTTAAAGACTTCCTCCACCATGTTTCGTATAACCCTCCAATCTAATTGGCGGCACTCCAACTTTGGCATGGCTAACTTTTGCACGTCGGACTCTAGTACGTGCTCTCTCAACTGAAGTAAGGCTTCCCATACATCTCGGTAGGTAGGTTGGTCACGGGCAGTGTCTTTTGTTACCAGGTAGAAAAGGTAACGTGATGCATCTTGAAGTTTCAAGGTTTTACCAGGAGCTGGCACTTGGCATTGAAGTTCTGCAACTCGACCAAACTTCCTTCGAAAGACGGATGCCAACCCTGGTGCATCTTTGATACTGGCCGGGATGGTAAGGGCCAGTGAGTAGTCATCGGGAAGCGCGAGTAGATCTTGCCTTTCTTCAGTGGTAACACCATGTCTTGCTTTACCGGTACCTCCATAGGCACCCATGAATTCCTCAAACGTGAGGTCAGACACATCTTGGACTTGGTTTACTTCCACTTCTTCATCTACGTCGTGGTCACCCTCGAAAGACGCCAGCCGGTTATGGTGTACTATCATCGGCTTTCCTCTCGGAATCTTGCTTATTCGGTAAATAACATCATTGATCTTCTCCATAATGAGGTATGGACCTTCCCAAAACTGCTGCAATTTGGGAGAACAACCTTTTCGCTTTTTGGGGTTATAAAGCCAGACTTTATCGTTCTTCTTAAAACACCCCTTTTCGGCTTGCGTATCGTACCGTTTCTTCATTCGGTCACTAGCGATCTGGAGATGGGAACGGACCAACTCGTGTACATCGTCCATTCTTCTTCGTAATTCGATCACATAATCTTCACCTGCTACATCTTCTCCAGGTCGACACCCAAACTCTAGATCACAAGGTAGTCGCATCTCGCGTCCGAATAGGACTTTGGCTGGTGTCTGGCCTGTTGATTCATTAACAGCAGATCTGTAGGCCATTGTGAAGAACGGGAGATATTGGTCCCAGTCTCGCTGATGATCGGACACCATCTTTGTCAAATACTTGCCAACTGTTCTATTCATTCGTTCTACCATACCATCCGATTGCGGATGATAAGCCGTAGTCCTTGTTTTCTTCATACCTAGTCTATCACATATTCCTTGGAATAAATCGCTTTCGAAGTTCCTGCCTTGGTCACTATGGATCTCCAAAGGCACTCCAAATCGGCTGATATATTCTTGGATCAACTTATCTGCAACGGTGGCCGCCTTCTGGTCTGGAAGTGCGTAAATCTCGACCCACTTAGTGAAGTAATCCATTACTACCAACATGTACTTGCCTCCATTATCACTTTCTGGAAACGGCCCAGCAATGTCCAAAGCTATTCTTTCAAACGGGCTTCCAACGTTATATTGTCTCATAGGAGCTCTCCTTTTTCGATAAGGCCCGTTACTCGTAGCACAAATAGTACATTTCTTACACCAGTCTTTTACATCGTCGGAACTGTTCATCCAATAAAACCGTTCCCGAATTCGCTGAAGGGTCTTCTTCACACCAAAATGCCCTCCTGATGGACTGTCATGTAACTGACGAAGTACTTCGGCTATTCTGCTCTTTGGAATCACCAACTGTCTTCTCTTCTCTGAACCGTCATCATTTTCCAGGACTCGTTTGAGCAAGCCATCTTCCATGATAAATGAGTCCCACTGGGCCCAATACGTCTTAACTACTGAGCCTAGGTTCGATATTTCTTGCCAAGGTGGTCGACGGTTTTCCTCTTTCCATTTTCGGATTTTCTGTATAACTGGATCTCTCTCTTGTTCTTCCCTGATCTTGGTAGGCGTCCAGTCGTCGTGGACCACCGTCGTTCTTAGCACTGCTGCTTCCTTGGATTCCGTTTTGTTGCAGTGAGAACACTCTGCTGGGCATGGCCTTCTGGAAAGAGAATCAGCGTTTCGGTGGCTAACTCCGGCCCGGTGCTCAATCTTAAAATCATATTCTTGGAGTCGTTCGATCCACCTGGCTATCTGACCCTCTGGATTCTTAAACTGCATCAACCACTTAAGGGCGGCATGGTCGGTTCGGATTAAAAACTTCCTTCCATAGAGGTATTGATAGAAGTGCTCTACTGATTTCACTACTGCCAGAAGTTCTCTTCTCGTGACGCAATAATTCCGCTCAGGTTTTGAGAGAACTTTACTGAAATATCCAAGGACTCTTTCCTGTCCTCCCTGAATCTGGGACAGCACTCCTCCAATTCCCACATTACTTGCATCTGTATCTAAGATGAACTCTCCTTCTGGCAGTGGATACCCTAAAATCGGTGCTGTGATTAAATGCTTTTTTAAGGTCTCAAAGGCATTTTGGCAGTCTACATCCCAGCGGTATTCTCTTGCTTCCTCTGTAAGTCGCGTTAATGGTTTAGCGATATCTGCAAACTTCTTAATAAACCTCCGGTAATAAGTACATAGTCCAAGAAAACTTCTCACTTGATGTTTGTCAGTTGGTTTTGGCCATTCCTTAATGGAATCGATTTTTCCCTTATCCACGGCCACTCCTTCTTTACTGACTATATGACCCAGATAATTGACTTTACCTTGAAATAGCTGGCACTTCTTGGGGTTTAACATCAATTGGGCAGCTTTAAGTCGATTAAAAACGTTTTCTAAATTCTTCAGATGGTCCTCAAATGTCTCCCCCAAGACGATTATGTCGTCTAGATAAACTAGGCACGTTTTCCAAGATAACCCTCTCAACACATTTTCCATAAGTCTCTCAAATGTCGCAGGAGCGTTACAAAGTCCAAATGGCATAACGTTGAATTGCCATAATCCAGATCCTGTGGTGAAGGCTGTCTTTTCTTTATCTACCGGGTCCATTTCTACCTGCCAGTATCCAGACTTCAAATCCAAAGTAGAAAATAATTTACTTCCAGCCAATGTGTCTAATGTGTCATCAATCCGAGGCAGAGGATAACTATCTTTCTTGGTAACGTTGTTCAGCAAACGGTAATCCACACAGAACCTCGTTGTTCCGTCTTTCTTCTTAACCAGGACTACCGGAGAGACCCATGGGCTCGTAGAAGGTTCTATCACCCCGTCTTTCTTCATTTCCTGAACAATCGTTTCAGCTTCCTCTCTTTTCGCCTGTGGTAATCGTCGAGCTGTTTGACGAATTGGCTTAGCATTACCAGTATCAATTCTATGCTTAACAACGGTAGTTCTTCCCGTCTTTCCTCCTTTCGGTACGAAAATATCACGATACTGCCGAAGAAATTCCCTTAATTTCCTTTTCTCAATCTGATTCAGAGACTGTCCAGCAACTGCAACCATTTGATCAAATTTGTCGTTGGAATTATCAGACGTTGTCGTCTGACGGATTATGGATGTCACAGGTACACAAGTTCCTACTTTTGTCTCTTTCTTGATGGTCACTGGGTAGTCATTGACATTGATAAGTCTAACAGGAATTTCTTTAGCCGAGGTCACCAATTCCTTTCCAATTATGATTCCACGGCCAACTTCGTCGTCATGGTTCCAAGGCTCCATCATAACAGGTGACCCTTCGTCCGCAATTCCCTGTAGCCGCGCTACTATGATTGTTTCACTTCTCGCAGGCACGACTGTATCTTCTTTAACGGCTGCTTGCATAGTGTTGTCATCATGTGGATGGAGAAATACCTCCTCGTTACCAACTTTGATTACCTTATTCTTAAAATCCAATTGGAATCCATGCGTATTCATTACGTCCATTCCTAATATAACATCCTCTTCGATGTCAGCAACTATAACAGTATGGACGAACTTTTCTGCTCCAATTCCTAATTGTACCTGGATTTCTCCATGAATGTTGGCATTTTCCCCTGTGGCGGTCCGAAGTCGCAACCTCGTTGGTAACAGTTTCTTTCGGCTGTTTATAACTGTCGGGCGTATAATGGTTCTGGTCGCTCCAGTATCCACCAACAACGTATGCTTTTTACCATTTATTTCTCCATCTACATATACACTATCTTCACGACATTTCAAAGAAGCTATTAGTATCAGAGGGTCTTTGGTAAAGTTCTGGGTCGAAGCTGCTCCCCTAAGGCCGACGCGTTCTGGTTTTGTCTTCGGTCTTATGGTCTTCGTTTTCTTGTGTGTCATGCTTTTTATCATATTAAAGAGCTGGTCAAGTTTATCTTCATCTCCTTCCTCTTTTACAGTCCTAACTTTGCTATACCCGCCAGAGGCCTGCGTAGCTGACTCGTATTCGAGGGCGGCAGATAAGACATCCATCAGCGTCTTGTGACGAGCTAATCGTAGTGTTCTCTGCATCTCATGATCACGAAGACCATCAATAAACGTTTGAACGGCCAATTTTTCCATCATGTCTTCGGGAGCTGTTGGATAAGCATATCGCACTAATCTGGCGATATCTACTTCATATTCTTGAAGAGCCTCATCTTTCTTTTGTCTTCGATTTTTGAGCTGCGACTGATATACATGCTCCAAGTGTTCGTGGCCATATCGCATATTTAACCTCTTCTTCAGTTGTTCGAAATCATCCGTCTCCTCTACGGCTATGGTCTGGAGCACATCTAAGGCATCTCCTCGAAGAGCGATAGTCAGGTTTACAGCCTTTTCTTTTTCAGACCATCCATTCGCTCTTGCAGCTGATTCGAACTGTTTCATGTAGTTGTTCCATGATGATTTTCCGTCGAAAGTTGGGACTTTGACATGAACGGAACCTCCGCTTCCTTCAAATTTCGGCCGTGTTTCCAACTTACATTTCGTCTCATTTTCTTTTATCTCTACCGGATCTAAAGCTACCGTATTAATTGGTGGTAGCACTCTCGTGTTAGTTATCATGGTCTCTAACTGTTTGATTTTCTCTTCAACTTTATCAAATGTTTTAGAGACTTCTTCAAACTTCTCACCATTCTGAATACATACTTCGTCGAATCTTCTAGACATATTTTCAATTTTCTCGTCATTTTGTCTAGCTATTTCTTTAATAATTTGAGACGTTTCATCGAATCTTTCATCATTCTTTCGAGAAGATTCTTCAATCATTTGTGACGTTTCATCGAATCTTTTGGAAACAGTCTCGAATTTTCCATCAATTATTTTCGTTAAAACGGCTTCTTCTGCTGACTGGAACTGGAATGTCTCTGGGTCGTCTCTATTCTTGTTGAGAACAGTCTGCAGTCGTTCTTGGAGGATCTTCTTGGACCCGCTGCAGTCTTCATCGCGTTCTTCTAGTTGCTCACGCAACTGTTTCACTGAAAGTTCTACTAGCAGCATCTTTGGTCAGGCACACACGTACTTTTTAAATGTTCTTTCGTACAACGATCACTACTGAACTACGCGGATGTTCCCGACGAACAATACCTTTCAAAAGTTCAAAAGTCTTTTTCAAAAATCAAATTAAATTTATCTACAATCCCACTTCTGACACCACTGTGAAGTTTATATAGTTCTAATTTATTTGTCTTTATTCTAATTTATTGTCTATATTCTAATTTATTAAAACTCACGATAACTAATTACGAATTTATTAAAGTCTTTATTAATTCTAATTTATATTACAAATAATAATTTATGTTTCGTTACATTTAAATATCGCGGTTGCCGAGCTTCTTATGACTGACTGCCAAATAAAAATCTTTCATTTATATACACAACTGTTGTCATCCAGAGAATTCGGCGGACTTCTTGAATAGTCTCGTATTTTGGTGAAGGCGCTCGACTCGTTTTTCAACCTCGAGACGTGGATGACTCACCAAAATTAGTGTCTAGAGATTTCTGGTAAACAACTGGTAGCTAAGCTCAGGTATATTTTGACCTACAAATTACGAGAATCAATAAAAAGAATTAGTCATAAAATATTTACAGTTCTATATGCCATAACATTTAAAATCGTAACAATAGTATTACCACAGATATGATATTAGAAGGAGGTAAGGAACTAATTGCAATTGTAACTAAACTTGTGGACAGTTGTTTACATCAGGGCAAAGTCCCTAAGAGCTGGAACATTTCTACAGTAATCTTATTACACAAGAAAGGTGATAGTCGAAAATTGGAAAACTACAGACCCATCAGCCTACTGTCACACCTGTTTAAAATACTCACCAAAGTCATAACTACTCGACTAACAAGGAAATTAGACGAATACCAACCATATGAACAGGCAGGTTTTAGGAAAGGCTACTCAACTTCCGATCACCTGTTAACCACAAAAATATTAATAGAAAAATGTAACGAATACAAGTTTCCAGTTTTCCTAGCATTTGTAGACTACGAAAAAGCTTTCGATACCATAGAACACACGGCCGTAATAAACGCAATGCAAAATTGTAGAATAGACAGCAGATATATTAACTTAATAAAAGAAACTATGAACCAAGCTACAGCTACATACTACCTAAATGAAAATGAACACACGAACCCTGTACCATTAAACAGGGGAGTCAAACAGGGAGATACTCTATCACCCAAACTGTTCACCTTAGTTTTGGAGGACGTTTTTAAAAACCTAAATTGGAAATATAAGGGAATAAACATCAATGGCCGCTACCTCAGTAATCTACGATTTGCAGATGACATAATCCTAATAGCTACTGACCTATAAGAAATGCAAACCATGCTTTTAGAACTACATACCGAATGTTCTAAAACAGGACTGAAAATGAATTTAAACAAAACAAAAGTCATGCACTCCGAAGACACCGTAACAATAATAAACGATAAAGTTATAGAAAAAGTTGAAGAATATATATACTTGGGACAAAAAATAATCCTAAATAGGGAAATTCAAACTGAAGAAATAAAAAGAAGAAGAAAGTTAGCTTGGGCAGCATTCGGTAAACTGAACTATATACTCAGAAATCAACAAATTCAATTACATCTTAGATCTAAAGTTTTTGATGCATGCATTATTCCGATATTAACTTATGCGGCACAAACATGGACAATCACAAAAAAGAATATGAATATACTTAGAGTCACTCAACACGCGATGGAAAGAGCAATGCTAGGTATATCACTTAAGGACAAGAAAACAAACACATGATAAGACAGAAAACCAAAGTCACCGATGTGGTGCAAAAATCATTAAAATTGAAATGGGAATACGCTGGACATGTAGCTAGGAGCGATCTAAACAAATGGCACAGATCAATTTTAACCTGGAGACTATACCAACACAAAAGACCCAGAGGCAGACCTCCTATGAGATGGACAGATGATCTGAAAAGGACTTCCGGGAAAAATTGGCTACAAGTAGCATACAATAAAAAACAATGGAAAGGAAGACTTGAAGAGGCTTATGTTCAGATGTGGACGTGAATGGCTAGACGAAGAAGAAGAAGAAGAATTCAAGTCTAATTATCGAGTCAATAACTACTAGCCTAGGTGGCACAGCTAGGTCGCTGTCCCCTTTTCAATTTTGATGAGTCCTCCCAATTTTTTTTATCTATTTTTGGAGTATGATTACGAATTTTGAGGGTGGATTTCGATACAAATGGTAAACAATTCTTTTAAACGATTTAATTGTTTATAAGGCTCTAGCTCGTAAATTAAAAGACAAAATATTTAAAATAAAAATTGTTCCTTGAAAAAAAAAAAAAGATGGAAAATGACGTTTACTAAACTTTAATTCAATAGTCAGAACTCGAGATATTGTAAAATTAGTTCAAAATAATTACAGAATAAGTATTTTTCGAAACTTTTTTTGTCGTAACTCGGCTTCTATCATCACCTGAGTTTTTATCTTAGTTTGGTTTTTTACTTTGTTACATTTTGTTTATGATCTGCCGTTTCTGCATGCAAGGTTTTATAGTTTAATTTTTATTTTAGGTTTACGTCAGAACGAGATTAACACGAAATCCGAAAGATCTTTGGTAACACACACAAGAGCAATTTCGCACAAGTGTGAAACATGTTTGAAGGAATTTAAAACATTAAAATATTTAAAAAACCATGTGAGGACACACACTGGAGAAAAGACTCACAAGAGCGAAATTTGTTTAAAACAATTTAGTGAAGCAGGCACTTTAAAAAAAACACTTAAGAATGCACAATGGAGAGAAGCCTTACAAGTGCGAAATTTGTTCTAAACAATTTATTGGAGATGGACATTTGAAAAGGCATTTAAGAATGCACACTGGAGAAAAGCCTTACAAGTGTAAAATTTGTTTTAAGCAATTTTCTGAAACAGGTAATTTGACAAAACACTTAAGAATACACACTGGAGAAAAGCCTTACAAGTGCGAAATTTGTTTGAAACAATTTGGTGAAGCAGGCAGTTTAAAAAAACACTTAAGAATGCACAATGGAGAAAAGCCTTACAAGTGCGAAATTTGTTCTAAACAATTTATTCAAGATGGGCATTTGAAAAGCCATTTAAGAATGCACACTGGAGAAAAGCCTTACAAGTGCGAAACTTGTTATAAACAATTTAGCGGAGCAGGCAGTTTAAACAGGCACTTAAGATTACACAATGGAGAAAAGCCTCACAAGTGCGAAATTTGTTTTAAGCAATTTACTCAAGATGCGGATTTGAAAAGACATTTAAGAATGCACACTGGCGAAAAGGCTTACAAGTGCGAAATTTGTTTTAAGAAATTTTCTGAAACAAGCAATTTGAAAAAGCACTTACGAATGCACAGTGGAGAAAAGCCTTATAAGTGTGAAATTTGTTTTAAGCGATTTTCTGATACAAGCAATTTGAAAAAACACTTAAGAATACACACTGGAGAAAAGCCTTACACGTGCGAAATTTGTTTGAAACAATTTAGTGAAGCAGGATGTTTAAAAATACACTTAAGAATACACACTGGAGAAAAGCCTTACAAGTGCGAAATTTGTTTGAAACAATTTGGTGAAGCAGGCAGTTTAAAAAAACACTTAAGAATGCACAATGGAGAAAAGCCTTACAAGTGCGAAATTTGTTCTAAACAATTTATTCAAGATGGGCATTTGAAAAGACATTTAAGAATGCATACTGGCGAAAAGGCTTACAAGTGTGAAACTTGTTTTAAACAATTTAGCGGAGCACGCAGTTTAAACAGGCACTTAAGATTACACAATGGAGAAACGCCTTACAAGTGCGAAATTTGTTTTAAGCAATTTACTCAAGATGCGGATTTGAAAAGACATTTAAGAGTGCACACTGGCGAAAAGGCTTACAAGTGCGAAATTTGTTTTAAGAAATTTTCTGAAACAAGCAATTTGAAAAAACACTTACGAATGCACAGTGGAGAAAAGCCTTATAAGTGTGAAATTTGTTTTAAGCAATTTTCTGGTACAAGCAATTTGAAAAAACACTTAAGAATACACACTGGAGAAAAGCCTTACACGTGCGACATTTGTTCTAAACAATTTATTCAAGATGGACATTTGAAAAGTCATTTAAGAATACACACTGGAGAAAAGCCTTACAAGTGCGAAATTTGTTTTAAGCAATTTACTCAAGATGCGGATTTGAAAAGACATTTAAGAATGCACACTGGCGAAAAGGCTTACAAGTGCGAAATTTGTTTTAAGAAATTTTCTGAAACAAGCAATTTGAAAAAACACTTACGAATGCACAGTGGAGAAAAGCCTTATAAGTGTGAAATTTGTTTTAAGCAATTTTCTGATACAAGCAATTTGAAAAAACACTTAAGAATACACACTGGAGAAAAGCGTTACACGTGCGACATTTGTTCTAAACAATTTATTCAAGATGGACATTTGAAAAGTCATTTAAGAATACACACTGGAGACAAGACATATGTGTGAAATTTATGTTAAGCAGTTTACTCAATAGAGTGATTTTAAACATCACGTTAGGACACATACTGGAGAAAAGTCTCAAGTGTGATTTTTTTAAGCAATTCAGTGAAGCAGGTAGTTAGAAAACGAATTTAGGAATAAATATTTTATAAAGTTTACATATTTGTTTAAGCAGTTGATTCAGAACGCGTTCAAGGAGATGGATTAAGTATAAAATAAATTATGAAAACACATTTTTTTTTAATGTCCACAGAATATCCTACTTGGCATATTTTTTTAAAATACCTTCCTCCGAAGTCTTTGACTGTTTGCCTTTGGAAAAAATTTAGGATATTCTCTTACAGAATATTTATTTCCGTTTTTCTACCTGTATTCTAGTTAGGCTAAATAAGACAGACTTCCCAATATCCCTTTGTACAGAATTGAATTTTTAAAACGATTTATTTCTACTAATTCAAGTCTAATTGTCGAGTCAATAACTACTAGCCTAGGTGGCACAGCTAGGTCGCCGTCCCCTTTTCAACTTTGATGAGTCATCGCAATTTTTTTATCTATTTTTGGATGATTGCCAATTTTGAGGGTAGATTTCAATCCAAATGGTAAACAATTCTTATAAACAATTTAATTGTTTATAAGGCTCTAGCTCGTAAACTAAAAAACAAAAAATTTAAAATAAATATTTTTCCTTGAAAAAAAAAAAGATATAAAATGGCGTTTACTAAACTTTAATTCAATAGTCAGAACTCGAGTTATTGTAAAATTAGTTCAAAATAATTGCAGAATAAGTATTTTTCGAAACGTTTTGGACGTAACTTCTTGGCTTTTACGCATGCAAATGCGCTTTACGCTGTCTCATTTTAGTGCTTAATTTATAGAATTTTAAATAAAATTTGTTAAATTACTTTGGATCTATTTGGATTGAAGTTATACTCGTTATATATATATATATATATATATATATATATATATATATATATATATATATATATATATATATATATATATCATCGAGCAAAAAGACAAAAGAGGGAATGTAAAGGTAGTGGGGGCACAAATATTGTTAGACAGAAAGTGCGATCTTTAGAGGCCACATTAAACAAGAAAAGAGAGTCTCTCTCCTTGTTTGACATCAAATTTAGTTGGGTTATGTTATTGTTTGTCCCAAATGTCACATGAAATCTTATTTATATTGAAGTTTTTTAAGTATTGTGTCGCATTTTAGACTATTACCCTTAATAATTAATTAAAACTTTCTCGTCTGACACATTCTGAAAAATATTATATAGCTACTGTTAATAAGTGTCGGAAAATTTAAATTTGGCGCATTCGCATTTCCTTTTTCATTTTCCACTTTTTTGATCTCCTTTTCATAAGGATTAGATTCCCTCTTTTGTCTTTTTGTTCGATTATATATATATATATATATATATATATATATATATATATATATATATATATATATATGAAATTTAAAACGGAACATACGGATTTAATACAATTAGTAAGATCCCCTGACCTGCAATTACCCAGTGTAAATTTCAATATAACGTCGCGATGTCTTATAATTAATTCATTTGTTCGACTGGATTGCTACTCCTTCGCGATTTCTAGTAGCGTATTCGGCAGGTGTACGTCGACATTGTTGTCTATCGTCCACTGATTTTCTGTGTTTTTGTGCAGATAATAACAATGTTTTATTAATAACAATTTTTTTGTGTTCATTATATTCATGATATTATTTGAATTGGTTAGTGTATAGTTTAATATATTTATTATTCCAAATATTGTTGATAATTTAAAATGATGTATATGATACATCAAAATCTACAGATTTTTGCCGAAGGTATCTACCGATTTGGCAACAGTCCCAAGGAACACCACTGGCCGAGCAAAACAAATACATGCCCTTTGCTTTGCTTCTCATTATAACGCCATAAGGTGAAATAAAAGTAGTGTTTCTAACCATAAACCATGTATACAAACAAAGAAAATGTACAGAATTTAAAATAGTTTTTTTGGGCAACTCGTACCGTGATATTATAAATTTATTTACTTGTGCCTATGAAGATAGACCAATACCGACACAATTAACTATTAGTCGTATTATTAAAAAATTTGAATCGTTTGGTTGTGTACAAAACTGTCAAAAATGTACGGATCTACCACGAGAGAAAATAATCAACGAAGTTAGGCAAAATAGGGAAATTGATGTCTGTAGTATTGCTGAAACTAGTGATCCTTATTCAAGCAAGACTCTGAAGAAGTTGACATGAATGATAGGACTGTCAGGAATATTTTGAAACGGAATGGTTATCGTTATTTTAAGGTTTCAACAACTCAAGAGTTATTAGCCGAGGACAATTTCAAGCGTATGGAATTTTGTGAACTGATGATGAATAAACAAAATGAAAGTGAACATTTTTTAAAAAACATTTTGTTTACCGATGAATCGACATTTTCGTTACATCGGAAACAATCCTTCTGTCGTACGATATTGGTCTCATCATAATAAACACTTGAGTATTCCAGTACGAACACAGTATCCCCAAAAACTTAATGTTTGGACAGGTATTTTGGGGGATTATATCGTCGGTCCATTTTTTATTGATGGTAATTTAACGGGAAATAAATATTTAGAATTGTTGCAAAATCAAATTATTCAAGCAGTTCAATTACTTCCTGTCAACTTTGACGATATTTGGTTTCAGCAAGACGGCTGTCCTGCTCACAATACACGAGCAGTTCAAAATTATTTAGAAACCATTTTTGGAAATAAATTAATTTCTTCTCGTGGTACGATCAAGTGGCCTCCCAGATCACCAGACTTTTTGATCCAAATGATCTTTGAATGAAAAGACCCAAATGATTTTTTTCTTTGGGGGAATTTAAAAACAAGTGTTTATCGACATGGTTTTAAAAGAGCCCGAAATTTAGCGGAATTGAGGGACAAAATAATTCATCTTTGTGGAAGCATTAGATCGGAACTGCTCAGGGATATGAGACTATCTTTGTACAACAGATTTGGTTATTGCTCCGCAGCGAGAGGTGGAATATTTGAACCTCTATTACGTTGAATTTTTGTTTTTAATATTATTATATTACTTTTGGAATTCGTTTTTATTTTAATTTTTAGAAATCTACTTTATTTTAATTTTTAGAAATCTACTTTTTTTATGCCATTATGGCAATAAAATATAACAATTTCTTTTAATAAAATAATATTTTAATTCCATATCTACGTAATATTGTAGATTTTTGACGCTTTGAGATATACCCTCTCCTGTATTCCGTTTTATACTAGCGGCTTGGCGAGATGCAAGATTTTATTATTCGATGTTCGTTTGTATTTGGTAAGTTGCGCACGTGCGCAGCAATCGAAAAAGATCGACTGGAGAAGGAGTCCAGCCGAACAAATGAATTAATTATAAGACATCGCGACGTTATATTGAAATTTACACTGAGTAATTGCAGGTCAGGGGATCTTACTAATTGTATTAATAATCCCTATGTTCCGTTTTCAATATTCCAATACTATATATATATATATATATATATATATATATATATATATATATATATATATATATATATTATATAGTATTGGATATATATATATATATATATATATAGTATATATATATATATATATATATATACATATATATATATATATATATATATATATATATACATATATATATATATATATATATATATATATATATATATATATATATATATATATATATATGTAAAAGTAAACCTATGTTTATTTTAAGTGAAACAGCAGGGTTTAGTTATTTTTAGTTATTTAAAGTTTTAGGTTGTATGACTGTTTAAGTTTTATTGACATTGACATATTGTAAATTGTATTGTCAAATTACTTAATGGCGTAAGAAATAGCATTGTTCTTGATTCTCTTTTTAGGTTTGTATATTTGTTAAGTTATGTTAGTTATGATATTATTGTTAATAATTTATATTGTAGAATTTTAACGATAATAAACTCTTTTTAGACGAATTCAAACTGCTATCTCTTCACATGAATAAGGGTATGATATTACACTTATAAATCAAGAACTTAAGCTGATAAAAAAATATATAGTGATAACTATAAATTTCCAAGCCGTTATTTGGACAAAACGATATTTAAGAATGAATTTTACATCAATGAGAATTTGCATGGCTATAGAAGCAAACAGTAGTGATAGTAAGAAAAATGTATATAAATTTAAGTGGCTGCAGCCGACAGGGTCCCGTTTTTATTATGAAATTCCCTTTGAAAAACAACTTCAAATTGATCATTCTGAACTATTTCATCTGAAAAAAGTGAAGAATATGTTAGCATCTATGAAAACAAGAGGATCCTTTAGAACAGGTACTATAGCATTAGAAGACAATTTGAAGGAGATTTATTTTGATTCAGATGGTGATGTGGTTTATCAAAGTGAGTACTTACAACAGACCTTATTACCAGTGTATGAGAAGATAGAAACAACTGAACAATTTCCATCATTTGCTGAGTTGCTTCAGAAATTTAATGACACAAATTTACCTAAAGTTGAAAAGAAAAATTTAAAAAAAATAAAAGATGATTTTGTACTTAGAAATTTTGATGGAAATAATGTTCCAACGAATTCATGGCTCAAGACCTTCGAATCAGAATGTTTGCGATGTGAGGTGGTTGCTGATGAAGACAAGATTTTGATTCTACGTTTGTTTCTTGATGGAATAGCAAAAGAATGGTTTGAATCAAAAATAATAACATTAGGCTTAGATAACAGTTTTGAGGTATGGAAAATTAATTTTTTAGATAGTTTTTGTGAAACAGGTTGGCATAATCATAGGCAAGCTTATTCTTTTAGGTATATAGGTGGTAGTATGGTTGATTATGCGTTTCGTAAAGAAAATTTATTGCTAAATATTAAGAATGATTTTCCCATTGATATACTAATTGATTTAATTGTAACAAATTTGCCAATTTATATACAAGATAATATTAATAGAGCTGACGTTACAACAATGGAAAAATTGGTAGGTGAATTACGAAAATTGGAAAGTTTAGTTATAAAAAAGAAGAATAAATTGGAGACAAAACCAAATTTTTATCAAAAAACTACTATAATACCAGAAGAACAGAAAACTACTTGTCAATATTGTGATAAAAAAGGATTCCCTGGGAGGTTTCATCCAGAGGCAATATGCCGTTTAAAGCAAAAAGATAAAAAGGTAACAAAAGAAAACAAATCAAATGATATTAAATATATTAATAATATTGCTATACAGGAGACATTAAATGAAACAGTACCTGACCAAAAAAACTAGATTTGCTGCCATTGATCAAATTAAAAGTATTCCTAAATAATAAAGAATTATGTGGAGTTTATGACCCAGGCTCAAATGTTACTCTTCTGAATTCGAAGGTGGCAAGAAAGTTAGGATTAGATATTCAAGAAGATAGGAATATGTTTAAAACGATAAATGGCAGAACTAATTTTACAGGAAAACTAATTGCAAAACTGAGAATTAATAAAATTGAGAAAAATATTAATCTTTTTGTAATTAATGATGAATATTTTGAGTATGATATTCTACTCGGATTAGATTCCATTTTAAATTTTCAAATGAAACAAGATTTTGATTTAGAAATTTATCAAAGATTATATGGAAGAATTGAAGAAAAAATCGAAAAATTTAATTATAATATTAATATTACAGAATACTCCATAAACTTTAATGAGGGAATTCCCACAGAACTTTTTGAAGCGAAATTAGAGCATTTATTGCCATATCAGAAAAATAAAATAGAAATATTACTAAATAAATATGACAATATTTTTGCAAAACATAAATTTGACATTGGGCAGGTTCAAAATAATGAAGCTCAAATTAAACTTTTAGAACATAAATTTGTTGCAAAAAGGCCCTACAGGTGCTCGATAGAAGACCAAAATGAGATAGAATTTCAAATAGGACAATTATTAAAAGCAAATTTAATAGAAGAATCATCTTCACCTTTTGCAGCACCTGTTACATTGGCTTTTAAAAAAGATGAAGGATCTAAAACAAGATTGTGCATTGACTTTCGTGAGTTAAACAAATTAATTATTCCTGAACCCCAACCTTTTCCTTTAATTGACGAGATTTTAACCAAAACAAGGAATGCTAGGTTCTTTACTACTTTAGATATAAATTCTGCTTTTTGGTGTATTCCAGTTCGGATAAAAGATAAATACAAGACAGCCTTCGTTACCCAAAGTGGTCATTGGCAATGGAAATGCTTACCTTTTGGGCTTAAAACATCTCCTGCAATATTTCAAAGAATTTTAAGTAATATCATCAGGAAGCATAATTTAAATTCATTTTGTATAAACTACATAGATGACATTTTAATATTCTCATTATCATTTGAAGAACACTTAGACCATATAGAAAGACTTATGAAAGCAATTATTGAAGAGGGATTTAGACTCAAACTTCTAAAATGTAATTTTGCAAGAGAAGAGGTTAAATATTTGGGACACATTGTGGGAAACAATTCAGTTCGTCCGTTACATGATAATTTAATATCGATCAGAGATTTTCCAGCACCAGACACGAGAAAAAAAGTACGACAGTTTTTGGGAAAAGTAAATTTTTACCACAAATATATAAAAGATTCAGCTAGGTTATTAGAGCCACTACATAATTTACTTAGAAAAGATATCAAATTCCACTGGTCTTTAAGCTGCCAGACAGCTTTTGATAGGGCAAAGAATATCCTTTGTTCTGAACCTATACTAGCGATTTTTAACCCAAATGCTCCTACAACTATATATACAGATGCTAGTGTTCTAGGAATTGGTGCGGTTCTGAAACAAAAACAAAGAGATGGAGAAATGAAACCCGTAGCATACTTTTCAAAAAAATTGAACAAATATCAAAAAAATAAAAAGGCTATTTTTTTAGAATGCCTGGCAATTAAAGAAGCAATAAAATTTTGGCAATACTGGCTAATGGGAAGAAAATTTCTCGTTATTACTGATCATAAACCCCTTGAGGGAAGAGAACTTCGTACAAGACCAGATGAAGAATTAGGAGATATGACACATTTTCTTTCACAATTTGACTTCGACATTAAATATGAACCTGGAAAAGAAAATGTAGAAGCAGACTGCCTTTCTAGAAACCCAGTTTTGGAAAATATTAAAAATGCAGAAACATTCATAAGAACAGTAAACTTAGTCACATTAACTGAGATAAAACAAGACCAAAATAATAATCGACAAGTTATAGATACAATGAGAGGAACAATTTTGAACCAAGATATATTTTATAAATTAAGGAAGAATGAAAAAAAAAATAATTTTATCCAAAGATTTTGGAAACGAGTTAATAACAAAAGTTCACAAATTTTATGGTCACATTTGTGCTGGTAAAGTAACAAACAAAATTAGAAATTTTTACTACATTAAGAATATAGATTCACTAGCAAAGGATATCTGTAAAAAATGCGAGATCTGCTGTAAAAATAAAACAAGAATCGGTCCAAAATATGGTCTTTTGTCACAATTGGGTCCAGCAAAAGAACCTTTTCAGATAATGTCCTTAGATACAATAGGAGGATTTGGTGGCAATCGTTCGACAAAAAAATACCTCCACTTACTTGTAGATCACTTCACCAGATATGCGTTTGCAGTTACTTCTAAAAATCAGACCACAGATGATTTCATAAAATTAATCGCCAAAATTCAAGATAAACACCCCATAAAAACATTATTAACAGATCAGTATCCAGGAATTAATTCCAAAATATTTAGAAATCATATGAAACATTTAAATATTCAATTAATTTTTACAGCAGTAGACTGTCCATTCTCGAATGGATTAAATGAAAGACTTAATCAGACATTAGTTAACAGAATAAGGTGCAAACAAAATGAAACTAGAATTCGAGCATGGACAAAAATAGCTGAAGAATGTATAGAAGAATACAATAAAACAGATCATTCTGTAACCGGATATAGCCCAGAATATTTGCTTTTTGGAAAAGCAAGTCCGATTGTTCCCGAGGAACTGTGTGAGACAACAAATGTATCAAAAGATAAAGAAATAGCCTATAAAAATTCGGTACGACATCATGAATATAATAAAAAACTGTATGACAAAAATAGAAAATCCTATGAATTCAAAGAGGGAGATTGGGCATATGTAGAAAATAAATCAAAACTAAATAGAAAAAAAACTTGACGAAGTAAGAGTAGGTCCATTTCAAATAAAAAAACAAATTTCAAATACATTATATGAAGTAGATATTGGATACAAAAAGAATGATATGAATTATTTCCATATTTCAAAATTGATGCCTTGTGATAAACCATATACTTAGATGGTTTATCATACCTTTTTGGTAGGGGGATGTAAAAGTAAACCTATGTTTATTTTAAGTGAAACAGCAGGGTTTAGTTATTTTTAGTTATTTAAAGTTTTAGGTTGTATGACTGTTTAAGTTTTATTGACATTGACATATTGTAAATTGTATTGTCAAATTACTTAATGGCGTAAGAAATAGCATTGTTCTTGATTCTCTTTTTAGGTTTGTATATTTGTTAAGTTATGTTAGTTATGATATTATTGTTAATAATTTATATTGTAGAATTTTAACGATAATAAACTCTTTTTAGACGAATTCAAACTGCTATCTCTTCACATGAATAAGGGTATGATATTACACTTATATATATATATATATATATATATATATATATATGTTCGGAAAGATTTCCGCGGTTAGTACAATGAAACCTAGAGCTAAGATTAATATTATTACTAAAATTAATATCAAACTCACCAGTCTTCTGGGTTGAACCGCGTCGATATCCATTTTGCCGAGCTTTCAGAGCATTTTTGAGTTGTCAGTAGTGACAGCGCAGTGATCAGTGAACAGTGTAGTAGTGTCTGGGGGCTCGGGAGACGTGAGACCTCGGAAGCCCCGAGGAAGGCATCAAAGCCGGCCACTCACGGTACAGCGTTGTCGTTAGACATAATCGGACAGAGGCGTTGTTCAATTTGTTGGTATATCTGGTGCGCCCACACACCATACTGCGACCGGTATCTCGACCATGTTAAATCAAATAATCATTTTAGCGTCTCTTACTTTGTGTATAACTAAGCGTAAAAAGAAACCTAAAATAAAACGTAGATTCTGGTACAAAGAATCCAATATTTTGGTACAAAATAAATCTCGTCTGCCCCTGCACCCGATTTACTGGACTGTAATGCTAATTTTAATTCTCTTTTATAGGATGTTCTAAAATTGTTAATTTTTTTCTTACATACTCTTTATTCGCATCCTTGTTTACTTCTTGGAACTTTAAAACTAGAATGTTCATTACCTGTTTTCGGGCGTTTCTATCGTGATACGTTGTACCTTTTATTCGCTATAAGCATTCTTGTTTTTTATATAATTCAAAAAACTCTCTTAAAAAATTCTCTGCAAATCAAGCCATTTCGATTTTCTATAATATGATCAAAGCATGTGTGTAGTTAAAAACGAAGTTGAACAACGCCGCTGTATCGTGAGTGGCCGGCTTTAGGAAAGCCCCTCTTTCGTTTATCGAAGATGGAGAGTTTGAGCGGTGTTGCCCAATATCATTCCTCTAGATGTTTCTAAAATAACTACAAACTTCTGAAATAACTACAAACCATTAAGTTTATTTTTGTTATTAGTGTGTTGTAGTAGATTGGTAAATGAAATGTACAATGAAAAATATAGGCAAATATCCGATTTATTTAAAGATACGAAGAAGATATAACTCTCAAAAAGATCCGCAAATCGGATTATTACACGACGATTGGCAACATTGACTTTGGGCTGTGCTCTAGACTATGGTGCGTTCAAAAAGGAGGCGGATAATTGAACGATAATTTTATACAATGTCTATCACCGGGTATGGATTTATTTTTGTCCAAGTTTTATGTTGGTGCACTATTTCAAATGCAGTTCAAACAGACATATATTAAATTGTATGATCCGTTTTAAATTCGTTCAATCTGTATATCCTTGCAACAGTTTTTAGATGGCTTGAACCATCTTTTAATGATATGTGTGGATTTAACAAATTAATTTAGGTTAAAACTTTGATCGTAGTATTTAAAAAAATAATGATGCTGTTGAAATTGTGGAATTTCCCAACAGTAAAAAGTTTTAAATTTAGATCTTACCAATGAATCACCCTCTTCAATAAATCGTTGGATTATACTTATGATCATCTCCTGATTTTTTTATCTTAGTTTGGTTGTTTACTTTGTTACACTTTGTTTATAATACACAGGGTTTTATAATTTAATTTTTATTTTAGGTTTATGTCAGAACGAGATTAACACGAAATCCGAAAGATCTTTGGTAACACACACAAGAGCAATTTCGCACAAGTGTGAAACATGTTTGAAGGAATTTAATACATTAAAATATTTAAAAAACCATGTGAGGACGCACACTGGAGAAAAGCCTCATAAGTGCGAAATTTGTTTGAAACAATTTATTCGAGATGGGCATTTGAAAAGACATTTAAGAATGCACACTGGAGAAAAGCCTTACAAGTGTGAAATTTGTTTTAAGCAATGGTCTGAAACAAGCAATTTGAAAAGACATTTAAGAATACATACTGGAGAAAAGCCTTACAAGTGCAAAATTTGCACTGTGCAAAAACAGGAGAATCAGGCAAATTGAAAACCCACTTAAAACTGCACGCTGGAGAGAAGGCTTACAAGTGTGAAATGTGTTATAAACAATTTATTCAAGTTGAGCATTTGAAAAGACATTTAAGAAGGCACACTGGAGAAAAGCCTTACAAGTGCGAAATTTGTTCTAAACAATTTATTCAAGATGGACAGTTGAAAGGGCATTTAAGAATACACACTGGAGAAAAGCCTTACAAGTTCGAAATTTGTCTGAAACAATTTGGTGAAGCAGGCAGTTTAAAAAAGCACTTAAGAGTACACACTGGAGAAAAGCCTTACAAGTGCGAAATTTGTTCTAAACAATTTATTCAAGATGGACATTTGAAAAGGCATTTAAGAATACACACTGGAGAAAAGCCTTACAAGTGCAAAATTTGTCTGAAACAATTTGGTGAAGCAGGCAGTTTAAAAAAGCACTTAAGAGTACACACTGAAGAAAAGCCTTACAAGTGCGAAATTTGTTTTAATCAATTTATTCAAGTTGGGAATTTGAAAAGACATTTAAGAATGCACACTGGCGAAAAGCCTTACAAGTGCGAAATTTGTTCTAAACAATTTATTCAAGATGGACAGTTGAAAAGGCATTTAAGAATACACACTGGAGAAAAGCCTTACAAGTGCGAAATTTGTCTGAAACAATTTGGTGAAGCAAGCAGTTTAAAAAAGCACTTAAGAGTACACACTGGAGAAAAGCCTTACAAGTGCGAAATTTGTTTGAAACAATTTGGTGAAGCAGGCAGTTTAAAAAAACACTTAAGAATGCACAATGGAGAAAAGCCTTACAAGTGCGAAATTGGTTTGAAACAATTTGGTGAAGCAGGCAGTTTAAAAAAGCACGTAAGAGTACACACTGGAGAAAGGCCTTACAAGTGCGAAATTTGTTTTAAGCAATTTATTCAAGTTGGGCATTTGAAAAGACATTTAAGAATGCACACTGGCGAAAAGCCTTACAAGTGCGAAATTTGTTCTAAACAATTTATTCGAGATGGACATTGGAAAAGGCATTTAAGAATACACACTGGAGAAAAGCCTTGCAAGTGCGAAATTTGTTTGAAACAATTTGGTGAAGCAGGCAGTTTAAAAGAGCACTTAAGAGTACACACTGGAGAAAAGGCTTAAAAGTGTAAAATTTGTTGGAAACAATTTAGTGGAGCAGGCAGTTTAAACAGACACTTTAAGTATACACAACGGAGAAAAGCCTTACAAGTGCGAAATTTGTTTTAAGAAATTTACTCAAGATGCGGATTTGAAAAGACATTTAAGAATGCACACTGGCGAAAAGCCTTACAAGTGCAAAATTTGTTCTAAACAATTTGTTCAAGATGGAAATTTGAAAAGTCATTTAAGAATACACATTGGAGAAAAGCTTTACAAGTGCGAAAGTTGTTCTAAACAATTTGTTCAACATGGACATTTGAAAAGTCATTTAAGAATGCACACTGGAGAAAAGCCTTACAAGTGCGAAATTTGTTCTAAACAATTTGTTGGACATTTGAAAAGTCATTTAAGAATACACACTGGAGAAAAGCCGTACAAGTGCGAAATTTGTTTAAAAAAATTTAATCAAAAAGGAATTTTGACAAGGCATTTGAGAATGCACACTGGAGACAAGGCATATGTGTGAAATTTATTTTAAGCAGTTTACTCAATAGAGTGCTTTTAAACATCACGTTAGGACACATACTGGAGAAAAGTCTCAAGTGTGATTTTTTTAAGCAATTCAGTGAAGCAGGAAGAATTTAGGAAGAAAATTTTTATTAAATTTACCTACTAAAAATTCGTTTAAGCAGTTGATTCAGAACGCTTACAAGGGGATGGATTAAGTATAAAATAAACTATGAAAACACGAAATTTTTTTTTAATTTCCACAGAATATCCTACTTGGCATATTTTTTTAAAATTCCTCCGAAGTCTTCGATTGTTTGCCTTTGGAAACAATTTAAAACATTCTCTGACGGAATATTTATTGCCGTTTTTTTTTTACCTGTATTCTAGTTAGGCTAAATAAGGAAGACTTCCCAATATCTCTTTTTCCATCGAAAAAACACTTCAGAATACACACTAGCGAATAGGCTTACAAGTGCAAAATTTGTTTTAAACAATTTAGTAAAGCAGATAAATTAAAAATTCATTTGAGAATACACACTGGAGAAAAGCCTTACAAGGTTATTCATCTTTATACAAAGATATTCTCTTACAGAATATTTATTGCCGTTTTGCTACCTGTATTCTAGTTAGGCTAAATAAGGAAGACTTCCCAATATCCCTTTGTCCATCTAGGATTGAATTTTTAAAACGATTTATTTCTACTAATTCAAGTCTTATTGTCGAGTCAATAACTACTAGCCCAGGTGGCACAGCTAGGTCGCCGTCCCCTTTTCAACTTTGATGAGTCATCGCAATTTTATTTATGTATTTTTGGATGATTACCAATTTTGAGGGTAGATTTCAATCCAAATGGTAAACAATTCTTATAAACAATTTAATTGTTTATAAGGCTCTATCTCGTAAACTAAAAGACAAACAATTTAAAATAAATAATATTCCTTGAAAAAAAAGATAGAAAGTGGCGTTTACTAAACTTTAATTCATTAGTCAGAACTCGAGATATTGTAAAATTAGTTCAAAATAATTGCAGAGTAAGTATTTTTCGAAACTTTTTGGTCGTAACTTGGCTTCTACGCATGCAAATGCACTTTACACAGTCTCATTTTAGTGCTTAATTTATAGAATTTCAATTAAAATTTGTTAAATTACTTTAGATCTATTTGGATTAAAGTTATACTGTCTTACTAATAAAACACTCGTATTCTAAGGTTATTCCGTATTTATTCTTAGAATAGTTATCCTAAGTATAAGGTAAATATAGTACTAAAATAATTTGTTACAAATAAACTCGGTATAAGTTAGTTATAAGTATTCCCACTTTATTCCGAATTAATAGTTTGGCAATGTCGCAATATTTTGCATAAATACATAGAACAACGAAATATTGAGTGAAATATGTCAATTTTGATTTTTCTTTGAAACTGACAATGACAACTGTTATATCTTTATAAATGTATGTATAACTGCGTACCTCGGAGGTAAAGGACACTATGTCCATTTTTATCGAAATTTAGATTATTGCACTTTGGAATATAACTTTTCTGGCTCTACACATAGGTAAACCATACTATGTCCAGAGACAATTTTACGGCAAGTTACCGACTTTTTAATAAACACCAAGTCCACTTTCAGGCAGAGGTAAACAACACCATGTGGACTTGGTGTTGTTTACCTCTAGTAAATGTGTGCATTGTCATTTACTATCCGGACATAGTGTTATGTACCGTTGTACCTGGCGGAATTATCATGATCTAAAATCATTGCAACCTTTTTATTTAGATCGCAATTGTGTTAGGTTGATAAAAGTTGTACAATAAGTTCGTTGTTTAATAATTGTAAAATGGATCCGAACTCTCGTGGAAAAATAATATTACAATTACTGTCATGTAATATTCCAAATAAAACAACACTTACAGGTAAGCTATTGTTTTTTCACACTAATTTTGTATTTTTCTAACCTCAAATATTTAGTATTGTATATTATTTTGTATAGGGCTCAGAATTTCAAACTGTACATACATTTTTTCTATCTACCGTTAAAATAGAAGTATCAGTTAGTATGTTCTTGTTACTAGTAAAGAATTTCGTTTGTTTTTTTAAATGACCATAATATGGTATGATTGTTGTCAGTTATTTATGTAACATGCATTGCCATTTATATTATTGTGTTGTCGGCATAGACAGGAATTTACCAAGCAATTATCAATATATACTCGTATGAACAAAATACTACAAGAGATTGGGTAAAATTTATTTACCGTTAGGCGTAACGGGTACCCCAAAAACTATTGTTGTTGTTGATACCAACAGATTAGGGTAAACAGATGTTGCCAGATCTATATTTTTTTAATGGAAGTAACGGAAATTGCTCAGTAAATTCCGGTCTTTGGTTATAAGGATTATTTTTGTGTTGGCCAATTATAGGCCTATAAAATTAGTCTATAATTATTATTACAAGGCTGGATTTGTTTCAGAACCACCTGGTCATTACAGTAACTTCCAAGGTAATAGCGAGGAAGTGTACGAAGATGATAATTTGTTTGGAGATAATAATTCGGATATTGATATAACTTATGAGCCTCTAAACTCAGAATCAGACGACAATGATATGAGACGTATAAGTAAACCAGCGAAAACAGAGATAAAAGAGAAAGCTATTATTACTCCTACGACTAGTGTGGCAATAACAAAAAATCTTCTTAAGGACGATTTATTCCTAAGCAGTGATGCAGGCAATTGCAATGAACATAATGAGGTTATTTTAGAAGAAGAGAAAAGTGTTAAAAGAAAGGTACAAAATGTAACTAAGTGCAAACAAAAAGACAAAAAACGTGTAGTAAATGAACAAAATTGGGTCTGTAATGTTCGCAAATCAAAAATAGCTGGTGGGAAAGAGCATCTCAGTAAAAAAGGCAAAAACATGCCTTCAAAAATGTTAAAGCTTCCTTGCATGTGTCGCATAAAATGCTCTAAAAGATTGCCAGAATACGAAAGACAAAAAATTTTCAACTCATACTGGACTGAGACAAACGTTTCAGATGTTAAAAAGCAATTTATCTTCTCATGTGTCGACATCCAACCTACTCTTCGATTAACAAAAAAAGACATAAATTCTACCAAATCTAAAAATAATACACTACACTACCTTTTTACAGTGAACAATCAGCGAAAACACACTTTGTATATCTAATTTAGTAGTAGTAAATATGTTGAAAAAAATTGAGCCAGGAGGTTTAATAAAAGCTGATCAAAGAGGTAGTAGACACACGCTAATCAATAAAACTCCTACCGAAACCATAAATAGAATACATCAACATATTAAATCATTCCCAAAGTGCAAGATTTATTATTCCAGAGAAAGGAGTTAGAGAGATTATCTTGGCACAGAACTTACGATAGAAAAGTTGTATCAACTGTACTTTGATGAATGCAATGAAATACATGTAGATCCAAAGCAAAGAGTAAAAAAGTAATTCGACGCAGATTTACCAGACTTGGAAACCCGAAATAGACACTTGAGATACATGCAGTACATTCACAGCTCAATTGAAAAATAATCTTACTGCAGATGAACTAACCAGTGTACAGGCTAATCATGATACTCACCTAATTGAATTTAAAACTCGGTATAACTTACAACAATTGGACTTTTTAATGGCTAAAGAGTCACCACAACACAAAGTACTATCTGGTGATTTGTACAAATGTTTGCTTTCACAATTGTATTAGTTTCTACAAAAGGAAGCTTTTGTAGAAGCAGTGATTCTTCTGTACAATGTATGATGTGGGACAAATCGAAAGAGTTCCGAGGTGCAAATGATATTATCTCGTGAATTTTGAAATGGACTGACAATACAATTACAGGTAGTCAAGTAAAGGACATCACTCTTTGGACCGATAACTGCTATGAACAAAATAAAAATATAAGTGTTATAATGTGCTATTTTTGGAGACTGCGTACATACCCTCAAATAAAGACGATCACTCAAAAGTTTTTACTGAAAGGGCACACACATATGGAAGCAGACAGTGTTTATGCTTTAATCGAGAGAAACAAAAAGAAACTCTCCAATTTGGCCATGTTAACGCCACGGAACTGGCAACAGCTAGTTAGGCAAACATCAGGTAAATACACAGTGCACAATATGGAACTTGTAGATTTTAAAAACTTCAAAACGCTGTTCGATAAGAAATTGTCACTTAATCATCCTTTTGTAAGTAGAAAAAAGAATGTTAATGAAGATCCTGTTCTACTGTCAACATGTGTTGACTCCTACAAGTCCAACAAGAACACATTGGGAAGCTCTTTTATAAGACCGATTTCAATAATCAAAATATGGGTAATTATTTACTAAGCCGGAACGCCTTAAAAATGCCCAATTTTTTGTGGACTTAGCCGAAAAAGTGAAAACAACCTCAAATTTTAATGTTTTCTTTGCTTTAAACTATTAAAAGTGCCCAAATAATCAAAAAAATCAGAAAAAATACAAAAAAAAGTATTATGAACAAAAAAAAATTACATAAAAAGCAAAGAAAAGTATATATAAATGTCTTAATAAAAAAACGTAACTAAAACATTAAATATCACTATTTTTTACTGTAAAATTATGAAAAAAATGCGTAAAATTGTTTAAAATAATCAAGATTTTTAATATTTCAAAACAATATGGCGGCCATGCGCAAGAAGTTAAATTTTATGTACTTTTGACATTGTTGCCAGTTTTAACATTTAAAATACCTAAAATTGAATGAAAATTACATTTACATTTTAATATTAAAAATGCAAACCAATAAACCAAATCTAACCCAACAAGAAAACATGACAATAAAACTAAACCAACCTAACCTAACCTAACGCTCGTAAAAAAGCAGTAATAAGAATAAAATTTTGTAATATAATTAAAAATCAAATTTTTTATTTTTCATAAGAAAATATGATAATAAACGTAAAGAAACGTAACCAAACCTAACCTGCCCCTTGTAAAAAAGGTATAATTTTCAGTTAAAAGTAGGAATATAATTTATTAAAAATCAATTTTTTTATTTTTCATAAGAAAATATGATAATAAACGTAAAGAAACGTAACCAAACCTAACCTGACCCTTGTAAAAAAGGTATAATTTTCAGTTAAAAGTAGGAATATAATTAAAAATAAAATTTTTTATTTTTCATAAGAAAATATGATAATAAACGTAAAGAAACGTAACCAAACCTAACCTGACCCTTGTAAAAAGGTATAATTTTCAGTTAAAAGTAGTTAATAATAAAATGTTATTTTAATGTACAATTAGAAATATAATTTTGAATAACTATGGCAACACTGGTTAAAATTACCATTTTTGACCATAAGAAACAGTTGTCATTCTTGTCATTTCTTGTTGTTTCATGGTAAATAATGGCGAATAATGGCGGTGGCTTTTAAAAATCGGGCATATTTTAAATGGAAATTACATAAAAAATAACGTCTTGCACCGCATAAAAATCATTGCACAATTATTAGTAAGTGAAGCAGAATTCATTGATATAAATTTCATCTCCGTAAACATGGTTCCGGCTTATTACACTAGTACCAACCCGGTACCAATCAGAAAACAAAAGTTTAATGACTTCATTACCTTACTGCCTTTTTCCGTCAGTTTGTAATGCACTTTATCAAAATTTAACACATAGCGATGTAGCCACAAACGATTACCCACAAGAAGATGAAGTATGGAGCCTCTTTAACAATTTTGAAACTTGTCTATAATTTTACTTTATTAACTTTTCTTAATTTAATTATTATAACATTATAATATTTACCTCTAATAAAATAATAGTATAGGCTGTTTAGTGTATTTCTATTGTTTATTTCGTAGAGACCTTAACATACAATGTCACATTATTTAAAAAAGTTATTAGAGATAAACAACACCATGTCCAACTACACATTTAAAAAAAAAATTATAAAATGAACGGTAAACTTCAGGTACATAACACTTCATGGAAGGAAAAACGATGATACACACCACAATAATAATATATTAATCTTGGTTAAATATAAGAAACATTTGAGTATTTACTGATTAAAAATTTAAAAAATGTTAAAACTGCTCTCCTGAAAAAGTAAGAAAATGGACATAGTGTCCTTTACCTCCGAGGTACGGAACTGTATAATTTTTTTTATATTTGTTATCTTATATGTTGAGTTTGAGTATTTAAAAATTGCAAAAAACCTCACACCGCCTTTAGAAAACCGATATTTTATTATAAATTCTCTATCAGTGTTTTGAAAAGGGATTTATTCTTTCTTTAAAAGTTTTTCTTTTTCGTGTATTTTCTATCATGTTAATTAAATTATCAACTTCCTCGACAGCCGCAACACCTCTTAAACACATTTTTTTTTATTAAATAGCTACTCACAAAATAATACAAAAAATAATATCAAAGAATATAGACGCTTATAGAAGAGCAGTTCAAATGGGCCATTTGGTTACGGTTTATACGTCAAAACACTCCTTAAGAGGGTGGCTGCATAAACCCAAAGCGTGGTGCCGTGGCCGTCGGGTTAATGAAATATGTAGTTAGGGGGAAGTGGGAAAGGAGTACGAACGGAGCTATTTATGTAACTTTGCATCCCTAAACAAATTTCGATGCCATTGATTTGCAAACTGTCTTTTTTTTTTGTTTTTTCACAATAAAATCTTTAATTTTAATATATTAAATTGTTAAATTTTTAATTTTAAAACTTAAAAATGTATGATATTTACAATATTCAAAGTATTTATTTTTTTAATTTCATAACTTTGAATTAAAAATATTCATACACATATCCTTCATTACGAAACACCGTCACATAACTTTTTATTATACTGTTTTTCTGCCCAAAAATTAACGAAACATTTGTAAAAAATTTCAAAATTTTTCAACCAAAAATTTAATTTTTTCAGGACTTTTCGTCAAACTTTTTAGATAATTTTTCAAATTATTTCATTGAACAAATGTCCTGTTCAAAAAAGTATTCAATGAAACTTTTTACTAAATTATGAAATTTTTCATTTCGCCGAAACTTCCATTTCATCCATAATTTTTTAATAAGAACAAAAAGCATTCCTGATTTATTTTTGAAATATTTAACAGTAACTTTTAATGAATAGTCTATGTGAAAGTTTTTACGCTGTATGGGTACTATTTAATCTTTTAAAATAACAACTAGTACTAAAACATAATTAACTAATAAAGGTATTAGTAATATTATTAAAAGGAAAAATAATAATATTTATAATATTAATGACATTCTGTGTATAACTTAAAATATAAAGCAGTGAAATAAAAGCATAAAAAAAATTGAACAAATAGATAAGGTATTGAAGAAAATAATCTAAAAATTGTTATAGCTGAATGTATTTGCTCCGTGCGTGACCATAGTAGGGGTACCTTGAAACGATGCCAGCGTGCTTAGCGGCGAAATATGACCTAATTGGACCTATCTTTTTACGCATAAATTTTATCAAAAATGTGTACAAATACATGTTGCGTATTTAATTGTGCTAATAATAGCAAAAATATTGAGTGTAGTTTTTATAGGTTCCCAAAGATTACATATAAATTAAAGAAAAGAAAAAGATGGATTTGTGCTATTAGCATGAAAAAGTAAATATCACATAATTTCATTTTTATGCTATTGAAATAGGAAAAATTTTAATAATTTACCTTAAATAATATTTCATAAGGGAGAGCGCCCACCAAAGTGGCGTGGCAGTGGCAAGCAGCAAGTAGCACGCGTCTAGCATAATGTAACCAATCCTAACGAATGATTAGAATGAATGACGTTACTGTCATTTTGGTGTAAACTGAATCATTCGTTTTCATTGGTTACATTATGTTAGACGCGTGCTACTTGCTACTTGCCACTGCCACGCCACTTTGGTGGGCGCTCTCCCTAAGGCTTCAAGCTAACTGCCTGATGACTTTAGCTTTTATATCATAACTTTTATTATTATTGTTTTTAATTATATGGTCTTTCACGTGAAAAACTTAATTTTCCAGTACTAGATTTTTCCATTTCTTTTCCGTTTGGGTTGAAAAGATATATTATGATGAATTGTGAGAAACCCAGTTTTAATACTACATTTATTTTGTACATAAACTGAAAAAATATAATTAAAAAACTAATTATTAATAATTGTCAATTTCGCATGTATTTAACAATGTCAAACATATGTCATATGTTTAACCTGAAAATTGGGGGGTCCAAAACTGTCAGATGAAGGCGGTAGGTGTCGCGTGAGTTACGCACGGAGCAAATATTTAAGAAATTTTTATTCTAAAATTGAAATTGCTTTTTTACATTACCTATTGATGACCTATTGATAACTAAAAATTCTAATAACCGTTGTCGATGTGATTTACAAGAGTCGTCAATGATTAAAAATGATGGATTGATTTCATTTAATTTTTTTTATACCATTTAAAATCAACTTACTGACAATTTCCAAATAACAAACATTTTTAAACTTAACATCAAAAATATCAAGTAAAATATGTATTACTTCTGTAGGTACGCAAAGATTACCAAGTTTGTTAGTATTTTGAGAAACTTTATAAGCTTTAAAAAATAATAAAAGATCTGTCATTGAAATAAAATTAACATTTTTATGAACAAAATAATTTTCACACTTTTCACAATTAGTTTTTTTTAGACATTTGTATGCAAAATATCCGGCAAGGTACTTGAGTGAATTGAGATAAAGAGAAGTTGAGCCAGTCGAAGATGCATTATTTGATACTCTTTCAAATATTGATAAACATTTAAAACTCGTTTCTGAAAGTTCCTCATTGATGGTCAGATTTGTATCAAATGATTTACAATCAAAAACTTCATTCAAGCTAGAAGTACTATCTAATTCATCTTCGACAAAGTCATCAACTTCCTTATAAGATATTATCGAATCATCATTATCGCTATTACAATCTTGTGCATCTGAAAACCGTGAGCATTTGTTTAAAGGATCATTAGAATAAATAGTATTCTTAATATTTGCATCATGTTTTTCTGACATCTCATCCCCTGCATCCATAAAAGCGCAAACCTCTAAATCAGTTACAGAATCAATACGTTTATTATTAAAGCTTATTTGTCCATCATTTTTTTCTTCAATAACTTCATTTAATTCATCGAATGATTTTTAGTAGCGTTATAGTTTCATCTAATTACGTGAGGAGGGTCATAATTAAAAAAAAAAATTTCGACCAAATTTTTCAATGGATGGTTTTTCTGGCGTTATTCCAAATTTTTTATCGCAGTTTGACTGCTACGGCCGATATCGCAAACCACACTTTTAACTTTAAAACCGGCTTCTTCAGAGAAATCTAAATCATTTAGAATTAAATTGCTTAGTTTTTTTCCAGGTACACAGTTATGGGCGACATAGTACTTAATAGATTGCCTCCAATCAGTTTGTCTACCTCTTAACATGAAAACTAAAACGTGATTACCTTCTGTTGGAGAGCGACCTAGTTCTCCCAAATATGTGAACCCCTCAACGATATCTTTTTTAGTATTATAATCTAGCCACTTTTTTATGCTCATTTCATCCCACGATAAAACACATTCCTTTTCTTTGGAATGCATTAGCGACGATTTAATTTGTAATAATGTCAACAAAGTGTTACATTTACCGGGTTTTAAATCTAACTTATTAATCCAAACTCTAATGTTACTTACGCAATGGAAACTTAAAATGTTTTTTTTCTCTCGAAGGTAGCAATACGCTTTTGGAGATCTATAACATAAAGATATAGCATACTGTTTATCTTTTTCAGTCCATTTACTTTTCTGAATATGGTTAATTTGCCTAACTAAAAATACTTTTATTTCGTCATCAAGTTTATTAAATAATTTTTTGAACTTTATTGCTTCGTTTGAAGCTTTTGTACGTTTATTTCATTTACGAGTTAAGTTGTATATAACATATATACTTGGTTTTTATACCTATTAATCACTTTGTTTTTAGATTTACTTTTTGCCTCATATTTGTTTACAATTTTATTTATTTTTAACTCTGATGTAGTTTTTAATCGTTTTAATGCATCTTGTGCATTTTTAACTTCTTCATTTTTTTTATTTAATTGGATTTGGACTGAATTTTTCTGAATACAATTATCGCTTAAGTTAGGGTAGTTATTAGAAAATGAAGAAAAATTTTGGTCACAATTTGAAAAATCCAACGACGAAGACATGTGTGCATCATTTAGATTTTGACGGTATGGTTCACTTTTAAGTGATATAGGAATTTTGAGATTTAATTAAGAGTCATTACTGAATAAATATGTATTGTTAATTGTTGAATAAGAATTATCAGTTCTATTTTGCAAAGCTTCGAATATAGCAGAGGTTACCTCATTTTTAAGAATAGCTGTAGGTTTTAATATATTCTTACCGTTTTGGTTTATAGATTTTATATTGCTATCAGTAAAATGATAGCTGCAAAGAAATTTTTGACCAACTTGATTCTCTGTTAAATCTAGAAGAGTCGAATTTCCGGAATGTCGAACCCACAGATGACGTCTAGATAAAGTTATAATTTTTAAGTAGTAAAAAATAAAAATAAACTTTTTATTTTTCTAATTGCGTTGTCCGAACAATATTTGATGTAATTGTACTATAATTACTCAGTATATTTTGACAAAGGTTCATTTAAAAATTAAATTAAAAGTTTCAAAAAATAATTTTTTTTGAAGCTTGGACAATTGTCATTCAGCCAGTCTCGATCAACAGAAGTTTATTTAAAGAATTTAAATATAATACAATTACAACGATAAACCTCAAATTACATCTTACAGACCTCATAATTAAAAATAATGGTCTGTATAGTCTATATTAGATATACGAATAAATAACACGTTTCGCCTAATACCTCAAATTAATGAAAAATGTAAATAATGCAATTATAAATCTGTATGGCAAAATAAGTTCTCAGATTTAATAATTGCATTTTTGCACACAAATTTAATATCCATACTTGTCAATACAATCGACATACATTTAATTTAATACTTTTTTTATTTTATATACATACTTATATAACTATGAGAAATTCAGAATAATGTTATTTGCATCTAAATTCTACATTCTTTGTCAGTGAAAGGAAGGTAACGAAAAAGGTCTGTTGGCCAGATGTTGGGCACTTATACTGCTTATACCCTCTTGAATGGAAGTAGAGTAGGTACCTACATTTGGTATATATAATAAAATTTTAAAAGCATGTGAAGAACTATAAATTTGAAATAAAATTGTTTGAAATATAAATATTTTGTAAACAGAAATAGTTATTTTAAAATTATTTTCTTCTAAGAAATATGATAATAAGGAGCAATGTATCAAATTATATATATAACAGTGTTGTGTTTTAATTTTATGTTAAGATATTATATTAAAAACAGAGAAGAAATTATTAAATTTAGAAATTTTGGAAATATTTAACGATATAATTAATAAAATTCATCATTATCATCATTCTGTCTTTACAACTCTGCGTGGATTTTAGCCTTCTCATGAACTTCTTTCCAGTCGTTCCTATCCATTGCCTTTCTCCGCTAAGTAGGTACGTACAGAGAACTCGTTGTTATTCCATTAGGGTAGGTCCAACAAAACTACACAGTACAAAACGGAGAGATATTAATTGCACCTTTTATTCCAATTAAGTATTCATCTTTTTCAATCTAGATTAGAAAAAGAACAAAATGAGATAAAAAGAAATATGGATGTAGAACAAGAATACAACAACCTTAAAACGATAATAAAAAAAATTGCTTATGAAGTATTAGGAACAGAGAACAACGACAAAAACACCACGAACCACCATAGATGACAGAAACCGTAAAATAAACGATACAAGAAAAAAACAAAATGTATAAGAAATGGCTAACAAATAAAACATCTAGCAATAGAGTAACATATCAAAGGAAAAACGGAGAAATACGCAATCAAAGAGTACGGAGAAATGTATGGATGTTGAAACACTACAACGCAAACATGACGATTTCCATATGGACAAAAAAAAATAAAGAGGTACAGAATACCAGAAAACAACACAAAACAGGAATAGTTGTAGACATTGAAGGCTAAATGTTGACTACAATTGAGGATAAATTACGAAGATGGAAAGAATATATGCAAGAATTATTCGAAGATGCAGCACGAAGTCCGACTGAAATAAACAATCCCCACGGCCCAGAAATAACAAACGAAGATGTTATGGCCATTAAGCGGATTAAAGATGGAAAATCACCAGGACCTGGTGAGGTGCATGGTGAAATTTTAAGTCTATTAGAGGCACACTAATACTAATACAGAGAGCCAGGGATGTCAATTGCGATCTGTGTTTCATTGATTTCGAGAAGGCATTTGATAAAATCCCACATGGGAAACTAATCGAGATCCTAAAAACATCAGGACTCGATGATAAGGATATAAGACTGATCTCAAACTTATATATCCAACAAAAAGCAACAATACGATTAGAAAATGAACTGCCCGAGATCTTCACAGTCGAAAAATGAGTTAAACAGGGTTGCATATTGTCACCGGCATTATTTAACATATACTCTGAAAACATCTTTAGAGAGGCCTTAGACGAATCAGAAGATGGGATTGCTGTAAATGGCCAACACAAACAACATTAGACATGCAGACGATACAGTGTCTCTGGCAGACAGTGCGCAGGATGATGGATAACGTTGTAGAAGCATGTAAGAATAGTGATCATTAGTAAGAACACCGGCATAAACGCCCAAATTACAATTAACGATACACCGTTAGAAAGAGTGGAAAAAATATGCAATTTGGGCAGCAATATTAAGGATACTTGGGTTATAGCTACGAAATAAAAACTGGTATTGAAAAAGCCAGAAGCTCTTTCAACAGCCTTAGGAAGATTCTCTGCAACTTATCTTTAAGTGTTACTATACGCATAAGAATTCTTAGATGTTACTTTTTTAGTGTCATCTTCTCTGGAGTAGAAAGCTGGAAGAGAAAGCTGGAGTAGAAAGCTGGAGTAGAAAGCTGGACCTTAGAGAAGATGCCATAAAATGATTGGAGGCATTTGAAATGTGGTGCTACCGACGTATATTAAGGGTGTCATATATACACCATACAAGTAACATTATTCTCCAAAGGCTAAGAAAAGCCAAAGACATTATTAACATCACAAAAAAACAGAAAATTGGCTTACTTCGGCCACATCATACGTAATAATAAATACCAACTTCTACAGTTGATTCTACAGAGCAAGATTGAGGATAAGAGAGACCCTGGACGTAGACGTATATCCTGGCTGGCCAATCTTAGGAAATGGACTGATCTAACGTCAACTGATCTATTGCGCGCTGCTATGAATAGAATAAGATAGGTCAATGTGGTCGCTAACATCTCTATAAGATAAGAAGCAAAATACAATTTCTGGGAACAAAAATGTGTCCAAGTTTGTAAATTTAATTGGTGGTTCTCAGAGTACGGAAGCATGGAAAACTATCACTAATCTAAAATAAAACACTCATAACTCCTTAAGTAACTTAATTCCTATAGAACAGTGAGAAAATCACTATTGAAATTTTCTCCAACAGTCCAGATTGGAATATATGGGACAGGAATACAGAATGGAGAGACAAACAAATAGTAACATTAATACTATTAATAACGAGGTCCGTACCACGTTAATTAAAATAAAAAACGGGCGATCTCCAGGACTTGGTAATATAGCTGTAGAGTTACTTAAAGCAGGAGGTCTACTCCTAATAGAACGAATAACTTTTCTAATGAAGCAATGTTGCAAACAAATTAAAGTAGCATCTGAATGGAAAACCGCTCACCTAGAGTCCATCTTTAAAACAGGTAATCGAAAAGATCCTAACTGCTACAGAGGATTACGTATCCTACCTACTTTCGGTAGATTGTTTGAAAGAAAGATAATAAATGGAAAAATACAAGATGATGTAGGACATCTAATTAGCGAAGAAGAAAGTGGATTTACGCCTGGTAGATCTAGCACTGATAACTTATATCCAACCAACCAATTGTTGGAGTTTATACTCCAACAATTAACAGAAAAAAGAATAACGATTGGCACCGAAGTACATCTAGCTTTCATCGATCTAGAAAAAGCGTATGATACAGTTCCAAGACTTAATTTGTGGCAAGCTTTACAACAACTCTGCATTAGTCCATACTTTTTAGGAATAATCACAAAAGTGTATATAGGGATAACACTACTTACCTAAAAATCGGAAATAAACTATCAGAGCCAATAAAAGTAACCAAAGGATTAAGACAAGGATGCAGTATGTTACCCTTAATCAGGGAGTAAGTCCAAAGGAACAAAAAAAGAATAGGGCAAACCATGGTTGAATCAGTTCTTTGTTATGGCTCTGAAGTATGGACAATTAATGCAGACCTGAAGAGAAGATTGTTGGCAGTTGAAATGGATTATTTGAGAAAAAGTGCTAGAACATCAAGGCTGGAAGGAAGACCAACGAATCTATAAGAAATAATGCGAATGCTACAGAAACAGAATAGAAAAAAAAAGTTTAAAATGGTTTGGACACCTATTGAGAATGCCTGACTAACGTTGGCTCCAAAAACTTCACAGATGAAAGCCGCCTGGAAGAAGAAAAAGAGGTAGATAGGATATAGGAGGTATGCTGATCTGAGAACTATCTCCATAACTCCTCCCTCTATAACATTTATCTTTACTGTCGTTCAGTATGTGGAACAGAGATCACAAGTCTTCTGAGTTAAGGTCTTGATTTTGCCTTTTTAGATGGGTCCTTCATCAAGTTTTTTCTTGGGGTCGCGGGTGAGGATCATGGGGCGCTTAGGCATATTATTGAAACAATTATATTTAAGTTTACTCTCTCCCACAGGCCCTCAATAGTCTTCACCACTTCAGTCGTCCATTTTTTTGTATACTCGTTAACACAGTTCACCCACAGAGTCCCTTTGCTAAACGATGTTTTATGGAACTGCAGGAGTTCATTTTGACCTTAGATAGGAGCCTCAAGTGCTTGCTCTAGTTTGTTAATGATCAAATTTGCTTGAGCCCGATCCAGTTGAGTATCAGGGTGGTGTCTGTTGTCAGGGTGCTTTATGACCTAGTCTGCTCGTTAGAGCACTTTGATTTCTTAGCAACTCTATTACAAGGGGGTGATGTTATTCTCCCTTTGTTGAGCTCTGGTGATTAGTTATTTGAGACTTACTTATTTTTTAATTTAAAAATCCGAAATTATACTTCACAATTTCGAATTTTCAAATTATAAAAAATAATTCTTTGGTGTATGTGTTAAAAAGCAATTCTAGCGTACTAACAAGATCAGGAATTGTTTTTTGATCGAAACACCTTACAATTTTTTGAGCTTTCTCTCCCGGTGATTGCCGCTTAATTAATTTTATTTATAGTTTATAAGAAGAGAGTTTTAATTATATTATTTATACTTTTGTATATATTTGAATTAAAAATTTGAGTCATATTTTGTTAAAAAGATTAATTTATTAAAAGTTAAAATAATAATAAATAATAATAATAATAAAATATATTCTTTTCTTTAAAAATTTTTATAAAATGCAAAAATTAAGCGTCTATATTCTTTGATAATATATTCTTGTCACTTATGACTTTCACATATTTATAAAATAGGTTATACCGTTATACCAGACTAAAGGTCGATTCAGACACATCAGTCACGTCTCGTCACAGTGATTGCGCCGAACCGAACAATCCGTCATACAAAATATTCTTTAACACACATATGTATGTTGCCGGCATTCACACTCATCAGTTGACAAACAGTTTCCCAGCTGTCAGATAGTTGATAGTTCTGTGACCAAACAGGACCGGTTCGGCGCCGAGACTATGACGGGACTGATGTGTCTGAATTGACCTTTAAGGCTGATTTATAAACTTTACGTTGGCGTTGGCGCTGGCGCTGACGTTCGCGTTACAACATGGTCAAATGGAAAACTCGTATGTCCATTTATAAACATCGTTCGCCGTTGGCGTCGGCGTTCGGTTCCGTTCAAGATGAACCAACTTTATCTTTTGCCGTTGGCCGTTGTAGCACAGAATACACAAACCCTTCTGTGGTTGTAGTATCGATCTCAGAACATAAAATAAAACTGTATCTTTGTCATCGCAGCCAATAGCAATATCGAAAAAGTGACAAAGTTTGTCAAACAAATCAAACAAAATTATTTGTTTATGTTTCCACGTGTTTATAAAGTGGAAAAGTTTAGATAATAACAAGCCTTTCTTCAACAGAAATTCCATTAGAGCGACAGTTTACATTTATTTTTGGTTTTAACATTTGCAGTAATTTTTCAAATACTGGAAACAGTATCCTGGTGTATTTAAAAAACTGCTGGGTATCCCAGTTTTCATATTTTTATAATAATTAAAATTACCTCTTGTCCTTCTGTTCTGGTTAATGGGCCTCAGTTTGTATCGACGTTGTCTTTTATTTCGAAGGCTCAGTGCTGCTCGAATACAAAGTATCAGTGCCACTGCACCTATCAAAGGCTGAGCATTTTCCATTGTATTAATTTTCAAGCAAAAATTAATAATACCAAATCAAAAATGTAAGGCAAGAAATTAAGATGTGATCTTTTCTTTAACGCCAACCGAAAGTTTATAAATGCAGTGTATGATAGCTAGCGCCAAGGTCAACGGCGAACGCCAGCGCCAACGCCAACGCAAAGTTTATAAATCAGCCTTTAAGGTCGATTCAGACACATCAGTCACGTCTCGTCACCATCTCGTCACAGTGATTGCGCCGAATCGAACAATCCGTCATACAAAATATTCTATCCGTTATACAAATATGGCGCCGGCATTCACACTCATCAGTTGACGAACAGTTTGCCAGCTGTCAGATAGTTGATAGTTCTGTGACCAAATAGGACCGGTTCGGTACCGTGACTGTGACGTGACTGATGTGTCTGAATTGACCTTTAAACTAGGGTGCGGGTCGGTATAATCTTGGAATAAATTCTTATATCAAGTATAACCTATATCTAAGTTATTCCGTGTTTATTGGTAAAGATTTTGCCTATAGCTGATTTATTCTCAGTATAAGTTTTATACTTGGTTTATTAGTTATGCTGATACTCGTTTGAAGTTTAATGTTCTTATAACTTTTTTAAATAATTTGGTTAGAAGAGTTTTGAGCAATAAACATTTATACTTGAATTAACAGTTATGATGGAAAAACTCAAAAGGAGCATTTTGAGCTTGGAACAATGTTCGTAGGTTTTTTTTTGTGTCCAAGATATCGATATTTAATAGTGCGCTCCGAAACTCAAGATCGGTTAGCAATAAACGAGACGCTTGATATAAATCGGATTTGTTTGAATTGGAGTCAACATAAAAGAGGCTAATTGCTATTTAACTGGGAATAAGCCACAATTAAAGATAAAAATACGTTTATTGACGTTTCAATTTCCACTTCGGAAATCGTTCTCAAAATACAAACAGTAAATTAAACAAATTTTGTTTTTTGTTACATAGTGAAAAATTCTTCTAATAATTTAATTTTATCTGACTCATTTATATTGACAATTCAGACATACATTATGCATTTTAAAGTAGACGACTTTAAAATGATATTGCCAATATTTACTTATAAGATAGTTCATTCGATTACATGAAATCATAATACAGAATTCATAAATCCTATTCTGCCTATAAAAGGCAAAATCCTATTATTTAAGTTCATCATATTGTTTTCCTAATAAAAATAAACCACTAAATGATGTTTATTCAAAATTTATACTTTAGAGATAATTAAAAAAAAAATGGTAAGAGACTGGAAACTTTTTTGTATATTTTGATAATCATTTGTTCTATTTTTAAGCTTACTCTTTCAATTACAATCGAAATTAACTTATAATATAAAATAAGATAATTTAAAACTCCAAAATTTTAAGTTACCTAGTTATAGTACTGAGCCAACAATATGATAGATCTGAGGGGCAAATGTAGATTCTGAATCTTCTGAAGGCAAAACAAAAGAACCTTCAACAACAGATTATAAAATAAAGCAAATCATGAAAACTTAAATCAGAAAAGGGAAACCTGTAAAAAGCCATTAAATTTGCATCCAAAAAGTACTAAAACAAAGAAGTGAATGGTTTGATGAAGAATAACTGAAAGAAAAAAACACAGCATATAAAGCAGTAGTTACACAAGTTCAGGTAAGTAGAAGCAGAAAATGAACAGCTATGAAAAAAAGAGAAACAAGTCCATAAAAAAGAAGAGTGAAAGTATAGATGAAGAACAACTTCAAGAGTTACAAAACCTAAGTAAAAGAGCAGTGGCAAAAAGTCCTACATGAAAAAGCAAATGAAGAATTTAAACATAGGACCATGATGTGCTGAGATAGAAGGAAATATATTGACAGAACAATATGAAATAAAAAGATGGACAGAATATTATAAGGAAAAACTTGAAGAGCAGAGATGCGAACCATAAAAATTACATTTGACCAATTAGATAGCACAAGAAAAATTTCCCAACAATGGTTAAGATTAGAAGAGCAATAGATAAACTAAAAAATAGTAAAGCAGCCTAATCAGACTATGTAAATATCATCTGAGCTGATTAAGCAGGAAGAAATATTATTACTTACTGTAGAGTGTTTTTCTACAGTAAATTCTCAAAACCGTCAATGCAATATCGACAAACACAATCCTAAATGTTAAAAGTGAATATGAAAACATAAATGTAGGGTATCAAATATAAGCAATGACAGAAGGAAAAATCTTGAGCCACACATATAAATGAGATAAAGAAAATTGTATGTGGAGATGTATTTTTAACTGCACATAGCATACCAGGATTTGGATAGTTAACATTCATACAAATAGGATAAGTTTAGTAAAAGGAACATGAACAGAAACAAATAAATATCAGCTGGACATAAAACAAGAGGAAGACTGCTGAAGATTAGATATAAGGAACAAATAAAACATTACATGGCAATTTTAAAAATCGGAAGAACCTACTACAAAATATAACAGAATGGGGAAGTATTCTTAAACACACAAAGACCGAAAAAGGTTGTATAAATGATGAAGATAGAAGACAATAACTTAAAACTCTATAGTTATTTAAGCTATTTAGTACATTCATATTATATTAAAGTTGTTGATTTCTGACAAGTGTGAGATTTATTACATGAGGGAGGCAAAGGAATAGCAGTAAATTTGACATATAAACTATCACCACCTCCAGAAAAAAATTAGCTTTAATACAAAAAGCCAATAACTACAAACTTAGCAGATATATTATATAAAAATGTTTGGACGATTTTCACATTTGGTCCCATTGAAGTTAGCTTCAAATGGGTTTGACAGAATGAAATATTGGTGTTTCGCAGTATTGAAATTTACATTATAAATTAAACATACGCAATTAAAAGCAATAAGATATTTAAAACGAATATGTAACGATTACGAAAAAAAGAAAAAGTAAATAGTTTTAAAACAGTTTTTAACAGTAAATAGTAAAATGTCAGTATAAATATTAAAATTTAAAAGGCATTTGTTGCAATCTGGCAACTGGTAGTTTGAGGGTTCTGACTCTATTGCCAAATCTATCCGCTAACCTATCAAAGGGCAATTGCCAAAAAAAAACTTATTTTTCTACTCTCTTACTAGTAAATTGTATATTACCTACTATTTGGATGCTAAGTAAATGCATCATAACAGATACTGACACGTAATGACTAGCACGTAATAAAAAAATTACGCTTCAGTTTTATAAATATGTGTAATATCACATAAGCCTCGTAAGTCAATTGGTCGAGTTACCATGGAAACGAATAAACAGACGTTATTTTGACAGATTAAAAATTATTAATCTGTCAGTGTAAATATAGTGGTAATTTAATTTTTATTTTTATAAACGAAAATAATGGTAGAAAAAGTATAGTACAAAAACTTGAGTTGTAAGCTTATTACATGCTTGTAAAATTACTGCGCTCGCCGCTACGCGGCTCGCGCGCAACTTTTTTACTCGCATGTAATAAGCTTCTTACAACTCTCGTTATGTAATATACTATTATGTTTTCTTGTATCGTTTCTTGTACGTACATTTTTGCCCTGTATGACACTATGCAAGTTCTTTTACCAGAAACTGTATGTGATTTGGAACATGATTGGTCGAAATTTTGACACCTATAAAAATAGAACTGCAGTACCTGAGGCACCGAACAAGGGCCTAAGGACCCCAAGCTACTGGGGACTGAGAACATATGCTACTGATTATTTTTAAAAATACTGTGGTGCAAAAAATGAAAGAAATAAAATGTCCCAATATGAAAACTAAATTGGAAACCATAATTTTTGAAGATATTCAACAGGTTGTAATGGAAGACAGAAATAATAAATAATTTGGTTGTAATAATTTGTTTTTTTTTTAAATTATGTGTTTGAATGGTATGCTCTTGAAACTCTACTCTCTTATTTGGAGATATAAAATAATCTTTAAACTCATCACGAATTTTTAGCGCGGTTATGTAATATGTATTGTTTTGGTATTGTTTTTAGTAAAACATCTCCTACTTTCAGTAGTTCCGATGCTATTTGATACAAATCACTGTGATTTATTGTTTTTCAATATGGCTACTGATGTTCTAATCTTGGTTATTGTTGGTGGGCACTTTTCTCTGATGTCTGCTTGGCCTAATTGTATGTATACATCAGAGATACTTACATATCTCTGGTATATATCAAAGTTTTGCTCCAGCCATAGAGAAATAAAAATAATTATTATTTTTATTTCTCTATGATCTCCACCCGCCAATATGGCATGAAAGAAGTTTTACGTTTTAGCGGTTTTGCGCACAAATTGGCGCATTTCTTGTACAAGAAAATGCAGCGGACACAAATTCTTGTATCGTTTCTGATATAAGAAACTATACGCCTGTATGACACTATCCATTTTTTTGTTATATCAGAAACGATATAAGAAGTGATACAAGAAAATGCATAGTGTCATACGGCCTTAATAATTTATTACAACTAATATCAAACGAAACAAATATTACTTCATTAATATTTTATATAAGGTATAAAATTGCAAAATCTATAAAATAATATGATAAAAATGTACCTTTTAAAAGCTTTATCTCTTTGTACTTGAAGCATATAACATATACATTATAAGAACATGGCAACACTGCCAACGCAATATTTCGTTCTGTGAAACTTAATTGACAGCTAATTTGAGGCTATCTTCAATGGGACCAAATGTGAAAATCGTCCGAAAATGTTTTAGATTAAAATTATTTATGTAAACTTGGAGTTGAAATAATTTTTTTTATGGGGGCTTGGGCTTGCTATTAAATAAAACCGCCAATAAAACAATTACATAACCTCACAAATCATAGGTCCATTACTGGGTCCATTCATCGAGCAATAAGACAAAAGAGGGAATGTAAAGGTAGAAGGGGTAAACATATTGATAGACAGGAAGTGCCATCTTGAGAGGCCACTTTAGACAAGGATAGACAGTCTCTTTCCTTGTTTAAGAAGTCAAATTTAGTTTGGTTATGTTATTGTTTGTCCCAACTGTCACATGAAATTTTATTTATATTGAAGTTTTTTACCAATTATGTCACTTTTTAGACTATTATCGTTAATATTTAATTAAAACTTTCTAGTCTGAAAAATATTTTATAGCTATTGTTAACAAATGTTGGAAAATTTAAATTTAGCGCCTTTCCATTTCCGGATGTGTCCGCCATCAGAGGCCACTTTTTTGGTCTCCTTTTTATAACGATTAGATTCCCTCTTTTGTCTTATTGCTCGATGGGTCCATTACACCAAAATGAGATTCTTAATCAGAGTCTGTGTTTCCTTCTAAAACCTTCCTCCTAAAACATGGCGCGCGTGCTGAAAAACTTCAAAGGCGGCATCTGAGAGTGAGCCTTCTGATTGTTTATTATTCTGTGTTATGTGTTTCAGTGTTTCCTTCGAAAAAATGGCGCGCGTGCTGAAAAACTTCAAAGGCGGCATCTGAGAGTGGACATTCTGATTGTTTATTATTCTGTGCCCAAAGACACAAATACATGCAAACACTGTTAAAAACCGAAATTTGTTGTTCCATGTTTGACATTTGCAGCTACATTCAGCCTGTTCTATCGTTAAACTCAACTTGACTCAACCCTGTTTGCCTGTATTACACGGGCTTTACACCAACAATAAATTCGTGAAGTCGCTTCATGTTCAAATTTGACCGGTGTTGACATTAAATTTTGCCGTGAATAAATTCATGAATAACTTCGTGAAGAAATTGACGAAATAGAACATACATTTTTCTCATTTATTGGACGTGAATTCAGTATCACCAACCTGTGTAGATTTGGCGCGAAGTAGGGATAATAATTATTTTGTTATATGTCTATGGTTTGGTAGCTACGTAATACTAAGCGTCTATATTCTTTGGTAATACCAATGAACCAACGATTATTGACGCTGGACATTATGCTAGAAGAATACATTTTGTCCTTGTCATTTGTCAAATACATTAAGAGGTTAGACACTTTAGTTTTACGTAATCTATAAATTTTTAGCAAAGTAAAGTTTCTTCATAAAATAATCAATTAAAAATGTTCAGAAATACAGCTATCCGTGCTCACTCAATTTTAAGGACAGCGCTTGTTGCTCCTAAGCCAAATGTATCTACGATGAGGTAAGATTTTTCAAATGCACAATAAAATAATCAACTCATATTTTTTCATTATATAGATTGATGTCAAGCCACAGTACCGAAACTGATGAGCAGTTTGATAGCCGTTACGAAAACTTCTTCAACAGAAAAGATATCGATGGATGGGAAATCAGAAGAGGTATCAATGATTTATGGGGTCATGACTTGGTTCCAGAGCCAAAAATTCTTATTGCTGCATTAAAGGCCTGTCGCAGAGTAAATGATTTTGCTTTGGCAGTAAGGATACTAGAAGCCACTAAGGACAAATGTGGAAGTAAAGTTAATGAAATTTACCCATACATTATTCAAGAACTGAGACCTACTTTGACAGAATTAGGCCTCAATACCCCAGAGGAGCTTGGTTATGACAAGCCCGAGCTGCACCTACAGTCTGTATTCCACATGTAATTAATTAAATGTATAGTTAAGTTATTTCAAGCATCTTATTGTAGCTTCTCTAAATAATTTGAAATAAAATATTCACAAGTATTTAGGTTCTGATGAACTCTAATATAATTTTTTATGTCACTTTTTTATGTTTAGTCCAGTTTCCCTTTCCCGATAACAATTAATTTTAAGGAGTAATATTGTATTTTTTTATATACAATATTGAAGTGTTCTTAAATATAGAACAACTTTTAATTAAACCCTTTTAAATTTGACCTGTTAATATTTAATGATGAAACTTACTTTCAATAACCTGAAAATTATGACATTATATATATATATATATATATATATATATATATATATATATATATATATATATATATATATATATATATATATATATATATATATATATATATATATATACGCACCAGTGGATAGCTCCTCCTTATATAGGAAATTTACATTGAATAGGTCCTCCAATGTGGTGGGTCCTCCGTATACGGAGGACTTATCGCAATCATTATAAAAGAAGTCGAATCATCATTCTAAACCATTGAGCAAAATTTCAGATGGGTGAGTTATTGCGTGTTTTTGTACGTTTGAATATTTTAGTTCAATATGATCGCCACATTACTTGTTGTGTCGCTAGTGTCGGCGTATATTTCGTTACGTATATTCCAATTATAGTTTACCGACCTTAGTTCTTCCTATTTTTATATTACGGTGGTTTAGTCCTCCTCTGAAATAATGATTCGAAAACTACTTAATAGTTTTCCAATCTTTCTTTAAACTTTAAAGTATATATCTATTTCAACAAAAAATCTTAATCAAAGTAGAGACGTTTTTGGTCACAATAAAACTAATGGTAAAAACGAAAAACAAATTCTTATGTATTCTATTTGTTTTATTGTAATCGAATCTGATTATTTAAGGGCTATATATACTATTGATAATCATTTGTAAATTTCTAACATGGGCTAACGAAAAAAAAACATATATCTATGTTCGTTATAAATCTTTAATTTTAATATTTTAAAAACAAATAATAAAAATATGAATAAAACTGCAAATATAAACACAAATGAAAATACAAACAAAACTGAAAATTTAAGGGAAACTCAAGACATTCAATACTTTTTATATTCATTTTGAATGAATACCTTTATTTTGAGCCAATTTTTATTTTTTAATAGATCAGATCGTCACATTCTGATTTTTTGGGGAGTCTCTTTTGCTTAATGTGGGTTTTAAAATACATTTTGGCTAGTTTATTTTAAGTTTCAGTTCACGGAACTAAAACCCTTTTTTGTTTTTTGTCTTCATATCCATTATTCCCTGTTTTTCATTATTACATCTTTCTGGACCTTTTGATTCAATAACATCATTGGTTTCATTTTCTTGTTCCTTAAATACTTCATTAATATGTCCATTATCATCTTTTATAATGTCTTCTTCCAAATTTATCTCTATTTGTTCTAAACCTTTTACCTGCTCTACCTTTCTCCATTAACAGAGCAACTTAGAGATCTTTACAGTTTGATAAATGTCATCGGGGAGTCGATATAAGGATCGATGATTTCTAATGTGGGTCCCATAAATGAAGCCAGTTGCTCCATGTCATTTTCCGATATTGTAAACAACTGGGTTAGCGTTGCTAGATGTTTTCGCAACCTTGTACATGTAAGAGCACTAGGATTTTTAGCTCCGCATAATTTAGCATACTTTGACATTACTTTATACCATCGAATTGGTTTATCAAATTTTGGATTACCAAAAAGATAAAATCTAGGTATTTTTAAAAGTAAATCTTTACATTTTGTAATCATTTCTAAGTGTTCTTGTACATCCTTACTTCCTAGGACGGCTACACCACGTCCCCTCTTACTTCTTATTACTATTCTTTTAAAACTTTTTATTAAAATTCTTTCGGTTTCTGAAATTGCTTCAGAAAATTCTTCATAATATTGATTATCTTTAGCACTAATGTTACTCTGTATAGTCATTCTTTCTAATTCACCAGGGCGCCTTCTATTTAATAAGATTAGACAGCAATATACATACAGTTTCTAACAGAAACATGTAAGAATTAATATTATTATTATTTTTCTTTAATTTATCACAACATTCATTTGTGATTCAGAGGAGATAGTTTTTCAATAGCATAAGGTCACTTGCTAGTGGTAGTAACGTCACTTTGTTTAATTTTTTCATGTCGTAAATCATTTGCAGCTTGACTGGAAATATCATATTTCCAATTTACTTATATTATTTGTATTTAGTGTCTTTATTTTAGCATTGACACTTTTAACAGTAAACTCAGACTTTTTCGCATTATGCATAAGTGCTATTATCACAACACTGTTTTTATATAGTGCCAATATTTTTAGCAAATGATCCAGCTTTAAAAGTTTTGCTTAAGTTTTGAAACTATTTTAGTAGGAAACACTAAAGAATCGTAATATTCTGGTTTCAATGAGTCAAAGAGCGTTTTAATTGAATTGAGAAACTATTTTTTCTTAGTTCGATAAGAATTTTAGCTACTTTCCCTATTTTTCTTGATGCCATTGGTACAAAGTATTGTTCTCTATGGATCTTTAAATATCTTGAGCCAAAAGCACAAATGAGCGGATCTTTTTTAGCCACGAGGAATACATTATCTGTTAGCATTCGATGAAAAACAGCTTCTTTTAAATAATTATGTGTCCAATTTAAGGTGCCTTACTAAGAAATTTTGTGCTTGTGATTGTGAATTTCTGGTTATTGAATCAGGATTACATATTTTTCTGTTACGCCATAAGTTTTTTGCAGAATACATGCCGAAGCAGTGGTCACACGGTAGGTAGTTTGTATCTGCAGATCCTTTCCTAACTGGTTTTAAATTTGCTGATAAATAATTTTCCTAATAAATAGTTTTCCTTTTTGCTCAAAGCAAATAACAATTGCATTCTCGTTTTACTTCTTGGAGGGTAAACCAAAATTATTTGAACTTCTAATTCGCTTTAATAATATCGTATTGTATGCCTGGGAAAATTAATACAACTGATTCACAAAAGTAACAAAAAATAGATTTTTTTAAAGACTTCATATTTATATTGCAAGTTTCTTCCACGTTGATCGATATTTAGGCTGACAGAAGACGAAGGTGAATTAGATTGTTCCTAAAAAGTATGTGCTTTGAAATATATTGCTAAAATATTTAAAGTAAACTTATCTCGATATTTAAATCATCTTTGTTAACTTGTTATTGAACTAGAGTGGGAAGAATAATTATTTATTTCTGGAAAACTTGAAGATTTTTTCTAAAAACTAAATTAAAAAAAATAATATATTTTTCCGTTATCCATTTCAATATCAAAGTACTCAACGAATGTTATTCCTTTAAAACTGTTATTGCACTTACTGAAGAATCATCGAAGGGAACATAATTGGGATCTAACATTTGATCAGAAGCTGTAGATGGAGTTGTAGTTGGAGCTGTAGATGGAAATTATATAAGTACATACCTGAAGAGTTTCCACACTATAATATATTATTTGGTTTACTTATCCACCGTGGTTTAGTCTCTGATTTATATTTGGAGGAGTAAACCACCGTAATGTAGTTTTTGACGTATATTTTGAATAGCGGAAAGATTTATTTTGTTAGTTTAATATACATTGGAGGAGGTATGTATAGTAATTTTAGACGGAAGACCATTTGGTATTAATTTGGTAATTGTATAAAAAATTCTAATGTTTTTATTTTCAATACATTATAAGAAGGGTTAAAAATTTAATATACACGAATAAAATTTTAAAGATATTCACTCTTTCTGGAAGACGACTTATAACCGCATTTTGAAAAGAGGAGCTATAGCCGGGACGTGTAAATATATATATATATATATATATATAATATATATATATATATATATATATATATATATAAACTTTATATACTATGCATTTAAAAGATTCCATGTTAAAAACACCAAACAACCAAGGTTATGAGTTGATTGTAATCTATCATTTTCAAATTATTTTAAAAACTTTATTTTTTCCAAAAAGCACATTCAGAATAATGCATAATTATATGTAGAATTTTCATAAAATTATTAAGAGCAGTTAGAGGTACCTGTATCTAAGTAGACAAGAAGACATAGATACTATAATACCGAGGTAGAACCAGGTAAATAGCTAACTTTGAAGAGTAAGAAGTGAGAGAAACATTTAATTCAATCAGTTCAAAATCCTATTCTTGGATGAGGTGGATTATTCCTCTATGTCATTTATAGCTTGCTATGTGTCTTTGCTGCTCTCATGACTCTTTTCCATTTCTTCTTCTACATCATCCATCCATCCTCTTTGTCTGGGTCTTTATCTACACCTGGGCTATAGTGGTGTTCAGTTAGTGGTCTTTCTCAACTTATCTGAGTGTGGTTGTCTCTATATACATATGTCCTCTCCATTCTAAGCAAACAGATTTTATGTGTCTGACTATATTTTCTCTGTTTAATTCTTTAATTTCAGAGTTTGTGTTCATTCTTCTTTTTCCTGGTCTGGTTACATTGGGGCCCAGTATCATTCTCATTATATTTCTTTTAAATTGCTGTTGTTTCCATCCCATATTGTCAACTTAGTGACACAAAAATGTATCTCAAAAATGACTATTTTTCAGGAGAGCTTATTTAAGGTTTTTAAAAAAATGATTTGCATTTTGTAATGACCTGTAGTTTATTCTCAACTTTTTTATTCCGAATTATTAATATTGGAAATGTATTCGTTACGGTAATACAATCATACACAACAATGGATAAATTGCATTTTCAAAGTATCAACAATTAGATAAAGTAGCGGAGATACATTTTTGTGTCCCTAAATGAAAAGTCTATTATTATAGAGATACTTACATAGGTACCATTTTATTTTAGAAAAGCTTACTTAATCTTAATCCTATTACAAAGTCATTTGTATTTGAGTAATATCCATAAATTTCGAGAGATGAACATACAGTGTTGCAAAATTTGTTACATAATTCCTGCTAAAATATTAGTCAGATACATGAGTGTAACATAATGTTTAAATCCACTACAGTTCATTGTAGAATGAAAATTAAAATTGCCCCAACAAAACTTACATGAAGTAATCATGTAACTGTTATTTTTTAAATGATTATATCATTATGTGATTAATTAACAAAGAACACTGAATTGAAAAATTGATATGCGACAAAAGCGTGAGCTAAATAAATAACGCACTTCAGTAGACAGACAAATAGTATAAACGGTTTGCCCTCTCTAAAATCTCTAAAATAAACGTCATAATCCATCTGTCGTCCGCTATTGGTCTAGGGAAAATAAACATTGCGTATTTCTGTGAAAACACAATACCCAAAGAAATTAAATGTGTGGACTTGAATTTATAACGATAACATAATTGGTCCATTTTTTATTACGGGAAATCTGAATGGTTGTAAGTATCCAGATTTATTACGCAATCAGATTATTCCAGCAGTTCGAAACCTTGCGGTCAACTTCAATGATGTCTGGTTTCAACAGCATGGTTGCCCAGCGCATAATGCAATCGAAGTTACAAATTATTTGGAACAAACATTTCCTAGACGATTCATTTCTACACGAGGAACAATAAAATGGCCCCCTAGATCACCAGATTTAGCAACTTTGGATTTTTATTTCTGGGAATGCTAAAATCAAAATTATATTGGCATGAATTCGAACGAGCCACCAATTTAGCAGAATTGGAAGAAAAAATTGTTCAACTTTTTAGCCGAGTACAACCAAATCAGCTAAATGCAATGAGACTTGCTTTAATTCTTAAATCTTCGTTGATGACAGATAAACACGGCAGAAGGGAAAAATGATAGTTTAGTGTATTTAATTCTGACCATTGTGAACTGTTAAACTGACATTGTATTGATTTAATTTAATAAAAATAACTATTTTGCGTAAATACGTGTTTATCTATTTTTATAGACGATATCAGAAGTGTGAAAAAGGACCTACGGTAGAGTTTAGTGAACTGTTTTTAATGTTAAGTGAATAAAAGTGTCCAAAATGCCGAAAAGGAAAAAGTCCAAGCGAAATAGTAGTCCAAGTAGTGAAACCACAAACACGTAAGTCAAGAAATAGATCTAAAAATTCAAAAACAAATAGAACCTATACGCCTTCGCCTTTGCCTCAAATTAAAGAAAATGCCACAGAAATAAATTCTCCATCTACATCTTATAATTTTACGAGTAGAAATATTGAATCCGTCAGTTTTATTCCTGAATTTGATCCACTAATTGGAGAAATAGATCGATGGATTGAAATAATAGAGCACAATGCTAAGACGTATAGTTGGTCTGATAATTACATTATATTTCAAGCGATTTCTAAGCTTAGAGGTACCTACCGTTAAAACATGGTACGCTAGTTTTATTGAAAATGAAGTAGCATGGTCTCAATTTTCTTGGGCAGAATGGAGATCAGTGTTAGAAAATACTTTTCAAAGTACACGAAATACTTATGATCTTTTTATGGACGTAGCCCATCATAAACCAACAGAGGGTTCTTCATTATATGAATTTTACTTTGAACATTTATCAAAAATTAATAAACTTAAAGTAAATTTTTCCGAATCAGATAAGATTTCTTTAATAATTGGTGCTATTGGAGACGAACATATTAAATCTGCTATTGAAGTTGCTCAAATCAAAGATGTTAATTTATTGGCAGTTTATTTAAGAAAAAGCTTTATCACAAAAGTCCAGAAAAATTGCTTGATTTAACAAATCAGTCGGTCTTTCGATTTCCATTTAAAAGGCATCTGTAAAGAAATTATTATTGTAGATGCCGTAGTGCACATTTTAGCAGAAAAAGCAAACGATTGGGAGCCCACATTTTTTAATATTGAAAATAATGAAAACATACCATCGAACGGGTTAAAAGCGACCAAAATTTGAGGTTTTTTCATGTTTTCATGATTATTTTTGAATTGAAAAAGCTGCAAATTATATATGTTAAAGTATCATATCTGAAGTGCCAATTAGTGGTTTTTCTTTTGAAATCATCCTAATAGCTTTTTCTCATTTATTTTCAAAAGGTGATCGGTTTTACCCCATAGGTTGGGGTAAAACCGATCGGGTGTTGAATTACGTTTATGTTGCTTTTAAGCAAGCTTTGGGGTAAAACCGATCACACAACAAAATTTTTTAAACTATTTTTTATGCAATAAATTGTAAAAATCAACACAAGATTTGTTTACTAAAGAACTTTATTTCAAAAATAAATACAAATTTGAGTTTAAAACATTGAAAAAACTTAAAACATAAAAGAAAACACTTATTTCTAAAAAACAAAAGGAAGACGTTGGTTCTTTGGTTGTGCATTAGTAATTTGGTACTTTCTAACTTATTATAACGTAAGGTTGGAAATCCCCCTGAAAGTAAATGTTCCTCTTCTAAGAGGAATTGCTTGTATTCTTTGTATATGTTCTTTCTGAACTATGGCGATATCCTTGTTTTTTTGACGACTTTTTCCTCAAGCATTGAAGTGTGACCTCGTCAGAAATATCTGTAATTTTAGCAGCAAAAAATCGATCTCTTTTGTTCGTAACAAATTTAACGACAACCAATTTTCCAAGCTGAAAATATGTATCATCAGAAACCTGAGGTGTTTCCTCTGAAATTTTCTCGTCATTTTCCAACTCTGAAAAACTTAGATCGTGTACTTCTAACCCTTACTCACTTTCAGAACCTTCACTTTCTTGTACAAGGTCTTTCTTAGAAATACTTTTCCTTAGAAATACCTTTCTTTGGATTTTCACTTGAACCTGTTCTTAGTTCTCTCAAATTATCGACAATGGTATCCGTCCATATTTGCTCGACTCTAGTCTCTTCCTGTTCGCTATTTACGTTTTCTCCTTTTTTCAAATGTATTTTTTTGAGCACTTGGTCTGGATTTAAAGGCACTATGCCACAAGCTTCACAGCCTGCTTGGGTGTTTGAGGTTGATTTCAGACCCACTTTTTCTATTGTTACTTTTAACAGTCTTGGAAAAACAGTCTTGGACAAGACACCCCTGTTCTTGATTTTACAAATTGTGAACACTTTTCTCCAAGCATTCTTTAAAGGTCTAAAATAGGCAACGTCAAGTGGTTGTAATAAATCTGTGAAGTTTAAAGGTAAAAGTATAAACTTTATACCATTATTTTCACATTGCTCGATAACATTGACTGTAAGATGACTGTAAGATAACTTCATACATATACTTTGCCTTATACACTATATAAGGTGGCAACAGTGTTCCATCACCAGCAACTGAAAACATAACGGTAGTGCTCGTTTTCGACGTGTCCATCACTCGATGAGCGGGTTTTGATCCTTTTCTGACCACGACTTTTACAGCTCCTGGATCGTCCGTGAAGTTGGTTTCGTCATAGTTTATCACATTTGACGGTGCGACTCCTTTCAAAGACTCTCCAAGATGACGAAAATACTCTTCAACTGTTTTATAAGTGACTGCAGCCCTTACCCTTTTTGTATTCTCTGCCAATTTTACGGTGAGATCCTTATCTCGATCCTTAAATTTTAAGAACCAATCTAGTCCTGGTAAATTGTCTCTGAATCTTTTTTCTCTTCTTCCTGCTCTGTTAAGAAACTGCTGGACCATAAATCAAATAATACTGTGTAGAGGATATCCCCAGTTCGCGCACACTAGTAGACAGACAACCAGCTTTTTTTCTTCCAGTTCAGAAAGAACTGGTTTTGTTTTCGAATTTTTCTTGTAAGGTGGTATAAGGTACTCCATAATTCTCAGAGGCCTTTCTTATAGACATACTCCCACTAGCAATAGCTTTCAAAGCTGGTTCCATATAAATTTCATTGTACTGTAATTTTCTTGTTGGCCCTAACTTCTTCTTATAGATGCGAGGCATTGTCTGTAAACAAAAAAAATATGTTAAAATCTTACATCAATTTGAAGAGGAGCTGGGTAATCACCAAACCACCGCCACACTCTGTGCTGCCCATAACGTTCATATCCATAAGAATTAGGTAGGTACCATCTATAAAATAACTAGGGAATTGTTGGTCGGTTTTACCCGACAAATTTCAGATTTTACAGAAAAAAATATATCGTATATCAAAATTAACCCAAAAAGAAAAATCGTATAATTGGCCATGACTAATATTCTCTAAGAATTCCACAACAAAATAACACTTACCAGAAATGTTCTATAGTAATCACTTTTTCTGTAGACGGAAATCTTTCCAAGTTTTGTGAAAAACACCCGAATACCACGTTTTGTTAACTAGTCTACACTGCAGCCACGCGACACTTTCAACCTGTTACTTTGAGCTCACTATGGCGACTGGCATATCCTTGGACAGGTCCTGAAAATATTAGGCAAAAAACCCTTAGCGATCGGTTTAACCCCATGTGATTGGTTTTACCCCATTCGACGGTACTGGAAATCAGTTTTTTATCATGATGGGAGGTTTGAGCCATGTCTCAAACTTCCCACATAAAATATGTTCATCCCTCCGCTCGTACCAGTAGCCAGAATAAATTACGATTTTTCGTTTAACATATAACCTAACAAATAATTAAATACATAAAAGTATGTTGAATACGTATCACATTCGTATCATTCGTCTACATATTTCTAAACATAATAATGTAAATAAAGAATCCATACATTTTGATAAAAAAACTTACTTTTAGCCCCAAAAACAACTTCACTTTAACTTTCCTAACATACTTCGATTTGACGTGGGACTTAGATAACGTCAAAGAAGCAATGAGTAAGCATCCACTAAATGGAAAAATAAATTTATTTTAGTATTCTTTATGGATGTAATATTTATGACTCAAACCTCCCACTGTCTCAACCCTCCCCAGTCTCCCCTACTAGTCTTTATTTCTTTTTGTTGTTTTTTTCTTTCCTATTACTTCATTTTTTGTTTCATTTATTTTGCTTTTTAATTCTTGCCATCTTTCTTTTATGTTTTTGGGTTGACTCATAAATTTGGATATATTTTCATTCATCTGTTGCTCAACATTTTTCTCTTATTTCAGTCTCTTCTAATGCTTCTAGGTTCCATTTATTATATAGTTTGTTTTAGCTTGATATCTTTTTTTTCCATTTGAGCGCGCTTATTTTTGTTATTACAAGAAAGTGTTATTACTAACTGTTTGGTTAGTAGAACGTGGTAGATTTGATTTTCACTGCCAGATGGATGTCTCCAGATTGCCTTGTTTTCTTGGATGCTCAAATTTTATTGATAGGAAAGTCATATTTAACGTTGCCGCGAGTTGGCAGATTCTGTGACCATTGTCATTTGTTTTTTCGTGTAAAGTTTCTGTTCCGATTCCGACTAGGTCTTTCAAATATCCTTCTTTCCCCAGTTGTGCGTTTGCGTCTCACAGTATTAACAGCATGTCTTTTTTGGTATTTCGTCGCATGCTTGATTTAGGTTTTCATAGAATTCATCTTTTTATGTTGGATCATGATTGCAGCATGAAAAATTGTTGTATGAACTATAGAAAATGAGGCTAGACGAAAAAGATCTCAGCACAATTCAAAACCTTTATTAAAACTAAGAAGCAACCTTAAAATATTCGAATCACACTAGTGAAGCAATGGGATTGACAATAAATCTTCAAAAAACTAAAGTAATGGTTATTAGCAAAAACCGAAGAACATTATAGCATTGATCTAAATATCGAGGGAACTTGATATTTCGCAAACATCCTTAATGAAATATTGCGTGAAAATAAATTCCATCCATATAAAATAAGATTAGTTCTAGAGTTGTCAGATGATGATTTCGCTAGACCCTCAGAGTTTGCAGACATAATGATGGAAAACTATTACAATCAAAACGATCCAAATATTTTAAGTACTGTTATTTTTTGCAAATAGGCTATTTTTTTAATTAATGCAAACGTAAATCGGCATAACTGTAAGATACTGGTGACGTAACAATCCTCGTTATAGTGGCTTCCCACGATCGGCGATTCTACAGATCTTCACGGACAGAAGATCAGCACGGACGGCAACGCACCGCAGACAGAGCTCTTCCTACGGTCCGTGACAGTCTCTGTAGGTCCGTGACAGTATTGTTTGATTATATCATAAAAAGGCCACTCAGGCTCGTAAACATCATCAGCCCCACTTCCAGTTCCCATCGATTCTCTAACTTTTGTTTTTTGCCTTTTGTATGTCGGCATTTAATTATTTCTCTTCTTTTTTAATTCTTTAATCGAAATAGTACTATTCTTCAATTGATTTTTTATTCGGTTCGATGCATCGTTGCGGTTCTTATGCTCTGGCGCAGTGGAATTTCATAAACTTGGTTCATTTTGATACAAATTTAAAAAACCAAAAATAACGTCGTTTGTCCATTCCATTTTTTAGCACAAAACTGCAAAACAACTTTGACAACACTACAGACAACTAACATTCGTGTCAGCGAATGAAAAAGTTCTGACTTGCACTTGTCTGTTAAAACACAGACGCGCTAGGATCGCGTTGCACGAGCATATACCGCACCTTTGATGTTACCGACTCTAGATGGATAGGACGCACCAGCACGGACGTGCCTGTGCTACCACGGACGAGACGAGACCTTTCCCACGGTACGTGGTGCGGGCTGGGCTGGTCCGCTTACGTCCGCAATATCGTCGACCGTGGGAAGCCGCTATTAGATGCGTGAATATCACATACAGTATCGAGAAAAACTTAATGTATGAGCTGGAATAATAAGCAACAAAATAATTGGTCCGTTTTTCATTAAGGAAAACTTAAATAGTCCGGTGTATTTAGATTTATTGTCAAATAGTATTAAACCTGAGAAGGCTTGATTATTTCCAAATTCAAGTAAGTATTTTCAAATACATTTTAATGTAGAAATTTCATTAATATTGTGTTTTTCTAATATTTCTGTCAAAACCTGCCAATATTCAAGAATTAAAAGATAGGATTATCACAGAGATAAGAAGAATTGAGCAGTCAAAGATGTAAAATGTATTGCGAAGTTTTAAAATAGCATGGCTTGTTGGATTGTAGTAAACGCCTCGATTTGAGAAACATTTTGAAAATCTGCTGTAATCGCCTTTGCGGATTTTCTAAAATTCCTAATTTTTTAATACTGAAATATTGACATATCTCCAACATGAATTTATTTTCAGCTGCTGTAGGTTTTCTGCGCTATTATTTGGATAAATCTTTACTGCACCAGTTTCATTAAACTTTTATTAATTTATTGACAGTAGATCTTGTTATAAAATTGTTATTATATAGATATTGAAGATTATTTAAATTAAACATGTTTATTCATCTAAACGTATTATTTTAACTTGGCGAAATGCGAAAATAATATAAATGTAACAATAACTTCGAAATTATTACATGAAGAATACATCAAACATTACATGAAAAATAATCAGAATTTCTTAAGGACTTCAGAAGACAAAAAATATACAGTGTGTTCTATTTAAAATAAGAAAGTTCATTAGATTTTCAGGAAAACAAAAGATCTGACAAATTCAGATTCAAATTCAACATTCAAATAAAACAGAGCATATAAATTACATGCATTCGGGCTCGACTCCGCTTAAGTAAATAAATTTAATATTATTTTGACTCTATTATTAGAATATTAGCTTGTAAATAATACTTTGCAAGTTTGCGTGTACAGTCACTAAAACCAACTTGATATGCCTGACACGGATTGTGCCAATAAACTCATAAACATACTTTTAAGTCATCTCAAAAAAGGATTGAAATAAGACCATTTAAACCTGGAGAGTAAATTACATCCAGCAGATCAAAATCATAATGGAAAAGGCTAAAGCAAATTTCAACAAAATGAGAAGAGTGCTGTGTACAAGGGATTTAAAATTGGAACTAAGAGTTAGGTTGGCGAGGTGCTATGTTTTTTTGCCTTTGTTTTATGGAATGGAATTTGGGACCTTGTATGCGACATCAATGAAAAAACTGGAATCATTCGAGCTGTAGATATATAGAAGAATTCTGAAAATATCGTGGCTAGAATACGTCACAAACAAAGAGGTTCTGAGAAGGATGAATAAAGAAATAGAAATTTTAAATACAATTAAAACAATAAAATTGGAATATCTCGGACATATTACACGTAGAGAGAAATACACCTTACTCCAACTGATTATGCAGGGAAAGATCCAAGGAAACAGAACCATAGGGAGGCGTAGACTGTCATGGCTGCGCATCAAATGAACTTTGGAGGCGTAGACTGTCATGGCTGCGCATCAAATGAACTTTTCAGAGCAGCCGTCTCAAAAGTCCGAATAGCTATGATGATTGCCGACCTCTGCCGCGGAGATGGCACTTAAAAAAGAAGATAGGCTCTATAATTCGGCGTTACCGTTGTCCGCTCTTAAGAAAAGAGTAGCTGATAAAGTTGGAGTTTAGGCTAGTTGTGTATTTAAAGTTTTTAAAAAATATAAAACTACACACAAATTAGTTGCACCAAAAAGACATACTCTTACGTCACACTAGACGTACTAATCATATTATTACTAGTAGTTTAACAATAATCATAAAAATGATCAATTAATGCATTTCAAATTCACATTTTATAGACTTCTAGAACTTTAATACAACCCTGTACGATTATATTGAACATGATCAGGTTTCACTTGTTCTATGAATCTACGTGTTGATATGCTACATTTCTTATAAGGCTGTTTTATCGGTACACCAAAACCTAGATACAGTGTTTTCTCTGTTATTTACCGACAAAATATCTCGAAATTTGGACACGTTATTCAAAATTATGTTGCCTTTAAGCTGATGGTTTTACTTTTTTAATTTTTTTGAAAGTTCTTTTGAAATATCGGATTATACAGTTTAACGTTTTATTATAACCAAACTTTTTACGCCCATCACTTGAAAGAGTTTTTTTTTTCTGTAATCGTTGTTTTTTTTTTCACCTTTTTTATGTTCAGTAATAATCGAGAAAAGCGTGTTCAAACTTTGAAGAAAATTGCTAAAAAATACTGAAATCTAATAGTGAAACGTGTTACTCATCATTGGCATTTAGTTTCACCGTTCTCGGGTGCGTGACGTCAAATCTCATGAACGTACGGTCAGATAGTTGGATTTGAAATCAATGTCAAGCTATAACTGCGAAATTGTTTATTTGTTTGTGACAACAAATTAAATTTTTTTTTTGATAATAATATTTTTATGTTATTTTAAGTTTATTATAAATAAACACCATGATGTTTTTTGCAGTCACGTTTCACAAATTTATATTCAATACTATATTTAGCTAAGACATATAAATTAAAAATGTGATAATTATTTTTAAAACATCTACGATAATCAAACAAAAAAGGTATTCCCGACAAAAGTAATTTGAATGGAGAATAATGCATTTGTTGTCATTAAACCATCCGCCGGCCGGCGCCACTGCGAAAACAGCTGTACCCGTCGTCGGCTGGCGTAAGCAGTGAGGAAAAGTAAGTGATACGCCCATTTCAAATCGCAGTGTGTTTTGACTGCTAAAACAGCCTTACGTGAATAAATTATAGTAGATTTCTTTTGTTTTGTATTCCGATCATCCTTAGTAATGCTTACACCGAGATGGTTATAGCTATCAGTATTTTCGATCTGTGCGCCTCTTAGTTCTGATTGCCTTCCTTCACCTCCCACTACTTAATACTCTGTTTGGATGGATTAATTGATAAATCCCATCTAGTGTATTATTTATTTATTTTTCGCAGCATGTAGTGGATACAATCTTAATCTTTTACAAGTATTACTTGGTGATCCGCAAATTGCAAGATGTACGGTTTATGAGCTCCAATTTTAATACCCATAGGTTCATATGTTCTCTTCCAAATATCCAAAATCCCTTCCAAATAGATCATAAAGACCGTAGGTGCAATGCAGCAGCCTTGGCGAAATCTTTTGGTCACATTAATTTATCTTTTTTGTCACTTTTGTCCAATCTTTATTTAACTCGTCATATTGTCGTACAATTCCTCACAGCAACAATCTAAATCGGTGAAATTTTCTTGTCTTCTAGCACCTGCCACAGCTTATCTAATGGGACTATCATACGCCTTTTGAAGATCAATAAATACCATGTGTGTCTCCATCAGTGGCAAACTTACCATTTTTCTGGAAGGGGGGTTTGTTTGGGCACCGAATTTTTTTTATGATACGTTCATTTTGAGTCCTTAAATTTTGGGTTTAGTTTAACTTAAAGTACTAAAGATAGTAGCGCCAAAGATTCAAGTATCTCTTATCTTGCCTACCAAATAAAACCACCCTCTCCCACTTATGCGTAGTTGACTCCCGCACGTACCGTACTCCGAAAGTGAAATGGCCGCTGTAAGACAGACGACACTTTCAGAGCACTCCCTTCTCTGTCTAGATCTTATCTCTGTCGTTGGCCCGGTTAACATTTCTCTTTTTCGTAAAATAGTTTCGAATTTTTTATTTTATTTCTCTTCTTCTTCTTTCTTTTTAAATAGTGTTCGGATGTAATTGTGATCACTATTCCATCGCTCCTTACTTCCCGTCTTCTTCACGATCATCTCTCTCACAGTCACAGAGTTAATCCTATTTCTCTATACATTCTGTTTCTGTCCACTGTATATCTATTACACTCCAGAATTTGGTGAGTAACGGTGTCGGAATATTCGCAGTGTAGGCATTTATCTGTATCTGTCTTTCTGAACCTATGAAGATACGCCCTAAAATAGACAATCTACCCAGTCCCTTAGGCTCGAGATCAGTATTTTGGTCCACTGGGCAATATACTCTGTGTTGTTCCAATCTTCTTGCCATCTTTCCATTGATCTTCTCCTATCTTCTTTTTTTATGGCTATTGTCAAATGCTGTTTTCTCTCATAGATATGTCTCCTTTCGACTGCTAACACATATACCGCAGATACAGATGGGCGCATGCTACTAGCAACAAACTCGTTCTGTCTATTCTTATCATGAGCCTAATATTAGGTATCTATATCTAAATATAATATTTAAATAAAAATATTCTTAATTATTGTGTATTCATTATTGTGTATTTTTACAATAATTATTGTATTCTACATATTTAAAGTAGTAATTTAATTATTAAATTAGCATTTTGGATTGTTTGTATGGTGTGTGAACAGTGTATGGCAATTTACATTTCATTTTCCTACTATTCTTTAGATATTTTTTACTTTATATGCCCTGGGAGAGATTTTAACCCCAAAATCCCCCCTGAAATAGTTTTTCAGGGCCATATTTAATCAGTTCTATGGATACTCCCCCGATCCTGGAGCCTTTCCATATTTCATAACGTTGGCGTGTTTTTTAATTTCTTCTGGTGTTGTTTCATTTTCTTCGCGGTAGGAAATATCATATTTTTCATAACCAATATCTTAAAATTCTGCTAAATCTTCTGTCAGTATTTGTTCGTAATATTCGACCCATAACTCAGGGGATAATTGAAGTTGAACTACTGCGTTCTTTTCTATCTGTTCTACTGCCTCTAATTGTTTTCCAGGCTTCTTTGCTTCCTGCGGTACCCATAAAATTTTCCATGATCACAAGCTTTATTCCACATCTTATTTTTTGCTTTATTTACTTCTTTGTTTAAGCATTATATTGTTGCCGATCGTAAAAGTTCTTTGTTGTTAACCACTTATTATACATATCCTTTTTCTTCCCCACAAGAGCTTCTATTTCTTTATTACACCATTCATTTCTAATCTTTACATTATTCACTTATCCAATAGCTTCCATTGCAGCTTCGCCAAGAGCTCTCGTGATTTCGTTGTACGTGTATATTGTTGAAGAGTAACAAACGTTGTGTAGAAACAGGGACTGATTCTGCATGAAACAAAAGTGACGGTTTGAATTTTCTCTTACAAACTGATGATTTATATATTGCTATTGTTGTAAAAACAACATTTTATATTAATTTTAGTGTAATTTTTAGTTCTCACAAATATTAGTTTGGATTTTATGTTAAAGACTGTACTTTTTGCCTGCAAACTATTTGTGCCATAAATAGCTTATAAGGGTTGTTTAAAGTGGTAAAACCGACGCCGCCTTGTCGGCAAAATTTAGGTAAAGATTCAATTCAAAATCTCTCGCAGATGCGACTAGAGTCTCAAACTGTGCGGTACCGCCGGTACCTAAGCTCTCTCTTTGCCGCCAAAATGCAGTGAAACGTGTATTTGTTTTTTCTCGATAATTTCGCGCGCCCGTAAAACGCTGATAATAATAATGGACAATGTTTTAAAGCGAACTCTTTCATTAGTATTAGTGCTTGTGTAAATATTCTCTTGTTATTAAATGTGTAGATTCAATTAATTACGATTATTTTTCTCTAAGTACAACCCCTATTAAATCAAACACATAAAGAACCAGCGCCTTGAAGTCGACTTGTATATATCGAAGGAAACACTCTTGTACAGTCCATGGTCCTAAAATATTTGGAACTGTACACGCACGGGGAAAGGAATTTAATAAGCTTTCCCCCCAACAATTGGTGGAAATCAGAGAAAACTCCATCATTGTTTGTGGTCCTTACTCGACGGATTTGTGTTTGATGGTGGCATTTGTACTAACTAGTTTCGGATATTTATATGAATGTATTTAAGAGACTCTCGAAAAGACTAAGGTGTCGCGATAAACTCTGAAACAAAAGGACAGTAGTGAAGTTTATATAGTGTTTGTGCCTGTTCCTGCAAACCACTGGACAAATTGGGTGAGATTTTTCCATATTATAACTTCGCTTATGCACAGGGTAAATTGCTGTTCAAAAAGACTATCTCCTTAAAAATTTATCTGTAGACATTTGTAGACATTTACCGGGTGTGCAAAAAATTTAATTGCAAAAATAAACTCTCATGTGTGATTAGACTTTTACCGCGTTTTAATAAACAATAAACTTTCTCGCCGTGTGATATACATGTTATTACATAATATAAACATTATTTACTCTATTCTCGTTGTGTGCTATACATGTTATTATATACGATAAAAATTACTCACTCTATTCTCGCTGTGTGATACACGCATTTAGTATATAATAGAAACATTAATTTCTCTAAAGAATTCGGTGTTTGCACGACCGTAGGCAGTTATTTTTGGAGTAGTACTTTTTGTTAAAATCGAAATGGAAGATCTTAAGAAGAAGAGGAAGCCGCTGAAGGCCAAGATTACTAGAATAGTAAACTGGCTACTAGAAAACGCAGATGCAGAAACTGACGGTCTCCAGTTTCAACTCAGACACACCGAATTGAAATCATGTTATCTGAAGTATGAAGAGGTGATGGATCAGATTGAAGAAATCGATGAAACCGATTCTGAAACAGAAGACAGAGCACTCATGGAGAAAAAATATTTTTCTACACTAGCTGGACTGCAGCATAAGATGGAAGCATTAAAGTTACCCTCCCACTCGCTCAGCTCAAACGATACTCCGTCAACTGTAGCCACTGCTAAGGTTAGGTTGCCGGAAATTACAATGCAGGTATTCTCTGGAAACTTCGCCGAATGGAACGCGTTTTATCAGCTATTTGAAACGCTGATAATCAATAATGTGGAGCTGAACAATGTGCAAAAATTTATATATCTTAAATCCTTCTTAAAAAACGAACCCTTGCACTTAATTGAAAACATTGAAGTTGTAGAAGAAAATTTCCGGATCGCTTTGGACACGCTCAAGGATCGATACGAAAATAAATCGCGTGTAATTAGTTTACATACAAAAATTGTTAAAGGCTCCATCTTTAGCTAAAAGTAACTCAAAATCGTTACGAGAATTTTTAACTCTTTGCAAACAGACTTTACTCGCACTCAAGAATATGTCAGTACCAATCGAACATTGGGATTTATTGTTAATCGAAGTATTTTTACAAAAATTAGATTTCGCTACTCACCGGTCATTTGAATATGAAATAGGTTCAAAGGCTTTACCTACTCTCTCACAGTTTTTTTGTTTTCTTGAAAAAAAGTGTGATATCCAAGAAAAATTAAACGTTTCTGATAATGATAGAAAATTTACTAAGCCTCAGTTAAAAACATCTTTGTTTTCATCAGTTAACTCACAAACAAACTCTTTTTCAGATACTAGTTGTATTTGTTGCAAAAGTAATTCGCATAAAATTTATCAATGTAATGATTTTAAATGTCTCTCTTTACAGGAAAGATTTAATTTTGTAAAATTTAAGAAACTTTGTTGGAATTGTTTGGGTAATAAACATTTTTCTCAAGATTGCAACTCTGCACGCTCATGTAGTATATGTAAGAAAAGACATCACTCGCTCTTGCATAGTACCCCTGAAAATGTCTCTTCTTCTAGGAACACGAATAAGCAATCTTTCCCGATTGATCGCAACGCTCAAGCTCCCAAACATTCTCAAGGTTCTTCCAGTCGTGTCGCTCACATACCTACTCCGCCTTATAGTGCTCATACCCAAAATGAAGCTTCTACCAGTTCGTTCAAACCTCCTTTAGAAGTACAAAACACTGCAGATTCTCACACAGCCACTTCTCTCTCTGCTTTATCAGTTAAAACTGATGTATTGTTGGCTACCGCTTTAGTGACAGTGTATTCTAAAGATGGCAGGCCTATGCATGCCAGAGCGCTCCTAGATAATGGGAGTCAACATTCATTCATTTCTCGTGATTTGGTTGAAAAGTTAAACCTCACCCCTTATTTTAAACAGTTACAGATATCAACCATATCCGAAAACACCTCATTGTCAAATCAAATGATTACCATAGAATTTTTTCCCTATAATGTGAAGGATAGAAGTTTCAAAACCTCTTTTGCTGTACTTGATAGTATAACTTGCAGACTTCCTAAAGCTACCCTAAATAGAAGCAAAATAAATGTTCCCCCTAATCTCACTCTCGCAGATCCCTCGTACTCTGTTCCCGGTAAAATTGATTTGCTTCTAGCTGGTGACATCTACAGCGAATTATTGACTGATGGATTCATACGTTTAGGAAAGAATCGTCCCATTCTTCAGAATACCCACTTGGGTTATGTTATTTTTGGTACTCTTCCCCCTCATGTCTTTCATCGAAGTTCAAATTTGGCTATTTCTCAGTCAAATGTTTCTCTCCTTGTTCAGTCCGAATCCGAAGAGAATAATTTAGATAAATTAATTCAACAATTCTTCGAGATTGAAGAAGTTCCGCACGTTAGTAAATTAACCCCCGATGAGAAATTGGCTGAATAAATATTTAATAAAACCACTCGTATTTTACCTTCGGGTCGTTTTCAAGTAAATCTTCCACTTGTCTCCGAAAATGCGCATAAAAGATTAGGTGAATCTTTAAAAATAGCTCTAAAGAGATTTATTAATTTAGAAAATAGGCTCTTAAAAAATGAAAATACATACGCTCAATATAAGTCTTTCATTAGTGAATATCTTCTTCTCGAACATGCTAGAATAGTCCCTCTCTCTCTTACTAATGGAAACTTAGAAAATAAATATTTTCTCCCGCATCACTGTGTATTAAAGGAAGAATCCTTAACAACCAAACTTAGGGTTGTTTTCGATGGTTCGATGAAAAGTTCTAGTGGTTATTCGCTAAATGATATCCTCCTCAAAGGTCCTACTCTTCAACCGGAACTTTTTGACATTTTGCTACGCTTTCGATTATATTCCTTTGTTTTCACAACGGATATACAAAAGATGTACAGACAGGTTAAAATTAATCCTGATCAAACCTTTCTATTAAACATACTTTGGCGTGACTCCCCGGAAAAAGATATTGAGTGCTTGGAACTGCAAACAGTTACATATGGAACTAAAAGCGCCAGTTTTCAGAGTACTCGCTGTTTAATGGAACTGGCAAATACTCATCAAACTGAGTATCCCCTGGCCAGTGACGCTCTTAAAAATAGTTGCTATATCGATGACATTCTCTATGGTGCTAATGATGAGCAAACTCTTCTCAAAGCTCATAAGGAAATAACTAGTTTGCTTGGAACAGCATGTATTTCTCTACATAAATGGTGTTCTAACTCGGACTTGTTTCTAAAAAATATTTCTTCTCTCTCTTCGAACTCTTCTTATGTCATAGCTCCAGATAATTGCTCTAATAAGGTTTTAGGTTTATGCTGGAATCCTGTTCTTGACACGTTTTCAATCTCTCTTCCAGATTTCACCCTAAAGAACTCATATACTAAAAGAGAAGTACTGTCAATGATTGCCCAAATATTTGATCCTCAAGGTCTTATTAATCCCGTTACAGTTGTCGCTAAACTTATAATGCAAAAAATCTGGATATCCAAAATCAGTTGGAACGATACCATTGACGCAGATACGTTACATGAATGGCTAAGTTTTATTAGCAGTCTCTCTCATTTTAAGGACTTAAGTATACCAAGTTGTCTCTTTTTGAATCAAGAAATCACTGGTGTTGAGGTTCACTCATTCTCAGATGCAAGTTTAAAGGCTTATGGAGCTTGTATCTACTTACGTGTGACCTATAAATCAGAACAGGTGTCTTGTTCCCTTCTAGCATCTAAGAGTCGCGTTGCTCCGCTAAAACACTTGACCCTTCCAAGATTGGAACTCATGGGTGCGCTATTGTGTAGTAAACTCACAGCAAGGATTGCTAACATCGTTAAAAAAAATTATCTCGATTAGACTCTATAAATATGTGGTCGGATTCAGAAATTGTTCTCGCTTGGCTTCGTTCACATCCTTCTCGTTGGACCCAATTTGTAGCAAATAGGGTCGCACAAATTTTAGATAATTCCCCTGATGCTCACTGGAGGCACGTACGATCCAAAGAGAATCCTGCCGACATACTCTCCCGAGGAATGTTACCCTCTGAGATATTAAACTCTTCCTTGTGGTTTCATGGTCCTCCATTTTTAAATCAACTGCGTTTGGATTTATTAAAATACAACCCAAAGGGTTATACCTCCAAGTTGCCTGAAGAAAGGAAAGTCATTCTTCATGCTCGAAATGATACAATAGATTTTTTCACCTCCCTTTCTGATAGGTTCTCTAATTTTTCAAAGTTTGTAAGAACTTTAGCCTATATGTTTAGATTTGTTAATAATGCTAAACCGCTTTCTCGCAAGTTAACGGATACCCTTGAAGTCACCGAACTTCAAAACGCTGAACTTAAGATTATTAAAATGCTCCAGTATTCCAACTTCTCGAGTGAGATTTCTGAGCTTAAGAAAGGTAAAACTCTAACTAAGTATCTGTTACCCCTAAACCCCTTTTTGGATGAGAATGAAATGCTCCGGGTAGGAGGTCGCCTTGGAAACTCAGACGTTACCTTTGATCAAAGATACCCCCTTCTCCTTCCCTCAAAAAATCGTATAGTTCGTCTCATTCTTCACAGAGAACATGTCAGACTTTGTCACTCAGGGCCTCAAAATACTCTGTCCCAAATTCGTCTCAAATATTGGCCTTTAAATGGACTACGAGAAGTCAAAAAGGTCATTCACCAATGTATAGTTTGTTTTAAGTTTCGTGCCAAACCCGCTACCCAGATTATGGCAGATTTGCCAAAGGAACGTTTAAATTCCTCTCGAGCATTCACTCACGTTGGATTAGATTTTGGCGGTCCCTTTCAGATAAAGGCTTCCAAACTTCGCAAGGCTCCTTTAATAAAATCGTATATTGCTCTTTTCGTTTGCTTGTCGACTCGAGCTGTTCATATTGAAGTCGTCTCTGGCCTCTCTACAGAGACGTTTATTCTCGCTCTAAAACGCTTTATTAGTCGTAGAGGCCTCCCTCAGACAATATTCAGTGACAACGCTACGAACTTTCTTGGTGCTCGTAACCAGCTGTTTGAACTCTATAAGTTTTTAAAGGAAAAGGGAAGCTCCCGTTGTATTCAAGAATTTTTGGCCTCGTCCCATATTCGCTGGAAAACTATAGTTCCTCGAGCCCCTCATCATGGTGGTATTTGGGAAAGTGCTATTAAAAGCGCAAAGCATCATATGCGTAGACTCCTGGGTAATCTTAAGCTTACTTTCGAAGAATTCACCACAGTCCTCGTTCAAATTGAAGCTGTGCTCAATTCCCGGCCTCTTTGCTCCCTTTCAAGTGACCCCTCTGATTTTACTTATCTTACTCCTGGACACTTCTTGATTGGACAATCTCTCACCTCATTCCCTGAAAAAGATGTGATCCACATTCCCGAAAACAGACTAAATTTATGGCAGCATTTGTCCAGACTCCAACAAGTGTTTTGGAAAAAATGGTCTATCGACTATTTGAACAGACTTCAAAATCGCCCCCAATGGTTTCTTCCGCATAAGAACCTAGAACCCAACGATCTCGTCTTGTTGATTGAAGACAACACTCCTCCTCTTTATTGGGTACTAGCAAGAGTGATTGAGGTCTTTCCAGGAAAGGATGGGAGAGTAAGAATTGCCTCGGTCAAAACTAAAGATGGAGTCTTCAAGCGCTCTATTACCAAATTGTGTCCTCTACCCAATGACGATTTAAATTAGTTTAGTATAAGATTAGAATTGTAGTGTATTTTCTCTTCCCCATGCTCTCTTGTCGTAATATTATCTGTTTATTTGTGTTAAAGCCAGCGCTTCAACGGGGGCGAGTATGTTGTAAAAACAACATTTTATATTAATTTTAGTGTAATTTTTAGTTCTCACAAATATTAGTTTGGATTTTATGTTAAAGACTGTACTTTTTGCCTGCAAACTATTTGTGCCATAAATAGCTTATAAGGGTTGTTTAAAGTGGTAAAACCGACGCCGCCTTGTCGGCAAAATTTAGGTAAAGATTCAATTCAAAATCTCTCGCAGATGCGACTAGAGTCTCAAACTGTGCGGTACCGCCGGTACCTAAGCTCTCTCTTTGCCGCCAAAATGCAGTGAAACGTGTATTTGTTTTTTCTCGATAATTTCGCGCGCCCGTAAAACGCTGATAATAATAATGGACAATGTTTTAAAGCGAACTCTTTCATTAGTATTAGTGCTTGTGTAAATATTCTCTTGTTATTAAATGTGTAGATTCAATTAATTACGATTATTTTTCTCTAAGTACAACCCCTATTAAATCAAACACATAAAGAACCAGCGCCTTGAAGTCGACTTGTATATATCGAAGGAAACACTCTTGTACAGTCCATGGTCCTAAAATATTTGGAACTGTACACGCACGGGGAAAGGAATTTAATAAGCTTTCCCCCCAACAATTGGTGGAAATCAGAGAAAACTCCATCAGATATGAAATCGATTGAGATATGCAAATGAAATTTGGTGTATTTTAAGATGTAGTTATTACCTTTAAGAATTGTATATTCATCATTGGAGCGCATGCGAGTAATGGTCTTTATTTTGTTTAGAAAAAAATGTAGCACTATGGTTAGGAAAAACTATAATTCATTTTGACCGGTTTAATTGTATTTATGATTTGGATATAGTTAAATTATTTTTCCAATCAAATATTTAAAACTAGACGTCTTGAAGCATCTTCCGGAATGTGGAGTGAAAATATTACATCGATTGTGCAATGAAATATGGCACACAGGCGTCTGGCCTGAGGATTGGAGAAAGACCATAATCATACCTCTTCATAAGAAAAGTTCAACAAATAATTGTAACAACTACAGGCTATTAGCTCTAATATCACACGCCAGTAAGGTGATCCTCTACATACTGCAACGGCGTCTAGAAAACTTCATAAGTTGGCAAATAGCACCTGAGCAGGCTGGATTTGTAAAGGGCAGAGGTACTAGAGAACAAATCCTTAATGTACGAAACATCATAGAAAAAGCCAGAGAATACCAGATCCCGATATTTATATGATTCGTCGATTATACAAAGGCCTTTGATAATGTTAGATGGGACAAACTATGGAACATATTGACGACAATGGGTGTACCTAAACACTTGACTCACCTTATTAGCAAACTGTATCAAGATAACCTGGCATATATTCGAATGGACGGATATCTGTCTGAAAAATGCACTTTGGAGAAGGGAGTACGCCAAGGATGCGTTTTATCTCCCTTATTATTTAACATCTATTCGGAGTTCATAATGCGCAGAGTTTTGGATGGTTGGGAGGGAGGAGTAAACCTAGGTGGTGTTAAGATATCTAACTTGCGTTTCGCAGACGACACTACACTTCTAGCCTCTACTCCAGAAGAAATTATTAAATTATTAAAAAAACTCGAGGTAGAAAGTGCTAAATTTGGACTCATGGTTAACTACAACAAAACCAAAATCATGGTTATTGATCGCCAACAACAGTTTCCTGAAACCCAAACTATTGCGGGATGCGAGGTAGTCTCATCTATGATATATCTTGGAGCTCTAGTTAACAACACAGGCAGTTGTGAATCCGAAATTAGAAGACGCATTCAACTAGCAAGAGCAGCAATGAGTGAACAAAACGGGGTCTGGCGTGATCGTCACATTACTATGACAAACAAAAAGAGACTCGTTTCAACTCTGGTCTTTTCCATATTTTACTATGCATGCGAGACATGGACAGTCAAAGAATCAGATCGACGACGTATAGACGCCTTTGAAATGTGGACATGGAGACGCCTGCTTCGAATTCCATGGACGGCTCGCCGTACAAATATCTCGGTTCTGGATGAAATTAAACCGGATCAGCGTCTCTCCAGTACCGTTTACTCTAGAATTTTAAAGTTCTTTGGCCATATCCATCGAAGTAATCACAAAATGGAGCTGTTGGTGGTCCAAGGAAGGCCTCAGACTCAACGCCAACGCGGAAGATCTCCACAGCGATGGGCGGACATTACTAAAAAGCTTCTCAATAAACAGTATACTGAGGCAATACATATAACTGATGACCGCGACCAGTGGAGAAATATTATTAATCAAACTGTCCGAGCTGCTGAAGCCCAATTATGAACCACAACACATCTACTAAGATGTTAATGACTGTGATGATGATTTAAAACTAAATATCACCCCCTTTTAATGCAGATTTTTTTGTTCAACGTATTTTGTTAATTGAAAGTTAAACATCCATAGCAAACAATAACAAGTAAACAGAAATTGTATTCTCATTGTAAATAAAATAGTTATTAACAAACTCTCGGACAAGACTTGGCAACAATGTTCTGAGTTTACTAAAGTCGCGCACCGTATTGAACTTCCTTTTCTTTCATCTGCGCACCTTGTAGTTCTTCGATATTTTAGACTAGTTTATCGCCTTTACACTTATCATTTAAAGACTAATAGCGATTCGCAGGTATTTTTTTTCTGATGAGATATAGAAATCATCAGCTAGGAAGAACCAACAATGCTCAGAAATTAGTAATAGCAATATAGATAGATTTAGATTAGATTTAGATTTAGATTTAGATTTAGATTAGTAATAGATAGATTTAAATATAAAGGAATCTAGCGCGACTACTACCCTATCCAATTTTATTTAACATAATACTTTCCTTTATTTTACTTCTGTTACATTTCTTAATTGTTTTCAAATCAATGTTGTAACTAAGTCAATGTGATTGAGTAAAAACTACTAACTTTTTTCATTTTAGTAGTGGACGAACGATACTGTGTATGTATATTCTTCTTAAAAATAATAAAATATTATTGTAATTTAAGACGAGTGGTAAAAATATTGATAAGAGACAGGCTGTTTACATGATTGAATTCAATTCATCTCTGTCACGGCACGAACAAACACATTAATACATTATTAAATCACGCCCAATATTAACTTACGTTCTTTCAATTTTCTTAACACGTCACTTTAGATCGTCGAGCTTTTGAGCAATACTCAACATGAACAGTACAGATGTTATACTTAGCTTGAGAAAAAAATGTTTTAATACACACCAGAAAAATTTGACGAAGGATGGCATGTGCCGAAGAGTCTTTGATGGGTTTCTATGCTGGCCTCCTACAAATGCCGGAGAATTGGCGGTACAGAACTGCTCTTGGGATATCTTAGAGTCCACTGAACAGGTGAGTTTAGATAACTTGAGAACAAAAGTTTAATATATTATGGCAAATATGTTGGGTTATTTTTTACTATTTACAGGGTTAAAATTTTAAATTAAATTAAAGATAAAATTTTAAATTAAAATAAAGGGTTATATTAAAAAAAAATGATAAATCGTTCATAATTTGAATATAATTACTTGCTTTTTATGTGAAGAGCTTATTACACACGGGTGAGAAATTTACGGACGCCAGTGAGCATATCGAGCTAGGTACGATTGAGTTATTGGCCCATTACAATAGTTGTGTACTATTCTTTTTCGTACGAAGCATCAAAAGAACATATAATTCTCCGATTTCTTCTTCGCGTGCCATATCAGAATTATATCCGACGTTGGCAATCACCATTGCGAAGAGTTCTCGATCTTCTAAAATATGGAATAATTGTCCCCTATTTGATATCCGAGTCCATTCACGAATGTTCCTCAACCAAGTAACCCGTTTTCTTCCTACACCTTTATGGCCCTCTATTTTGCCTTTAAGGATCCTTTTTGCCTAAAACATTTTTCGATGTTTAACAGTCGTTAGCAGTTCTCTATCTTTGTTGACGCTCCTTAGTACTTCTTGATTAGTTTTCCTTGCTGTTCAAGGTATCTTCAGTATTCGCCTATGAACCCACATTTCCAATGCTTTAATTTTGTTCATGATCGATACTTTTCGTCCACATTTCTGCACTATACAAAAGTACGAATCAAACATAGCACTTAACCATTCTTTGTCTTAGTTCTAAACTGAGATGATTATTGCAAAGAATTGAGTTCATTTTCATAAAAGTAGTTTTAGCCATTGCTATTCTACGTTTTATTTCTATGTTTGGATCTAGTTGGTCCCTTATCACAGTTCTCAAATATGTCATTTTGTGAACTTTCTCAATTTGGACTTCGTTTAATTAAATTTGCATCGGGATCTGGGTCACGACTAAACACTAAAAATTTGGTTTTGTATGAGTTTATTTAAATGCCCATTTCCTCTCCTACCTCGTGAATATGATCAAGCAGAATTTGGAGACCTTCAATATTATCTGACAGAATTACTGTATCGTCTGCATATCTAATCACATTAAGTAGTTCCCCGTTATTTTAATTCCATATGGTTGTCTCTCAAGTGCCTTTTTTCTCCGCTATTTATATAAATTTATTGCACTATAAACTGCTAGTTAAATAAGTAAGTTTTAAATTTTAATGACATCAAATTTCTATTTGAATTTTATAAAGTTGAACCACGAACACTCATAGTAAAACGTTAATTATATATATTTGAATAGAAGTGGCTATATGTTGCGCATCACTATCTCATTATATCCTGAAGTGTTTCCAACGAACTCTATTTCTAGCTAGTGCTTTGATTTCAAGCCACTTCCATAAATTTTGATTCGACATTAGATTTGGCCGAAATATAAGAAGGATTTTTTGTAACGCTCTATTGTATACACTTTACATACCTATTGCAATTGATGTACTATAGGTGCTGATATTTTAAGAATTCCAAATCCATATAGTGATACAGCTTTACCTTGTGTTGAAGATTTTTAATTTGGTTTAGTTGGGTATATCCTGGATTTTCATATGTTAAGCATATTGTAGATATTACGAATCTTATTAATTTTTTTCTGCTCGTCACTTTCTGTACCAGTCAATTATGCTACTCAGATATACAAATTCCACCACTCACTCAATTGTCTGGTTGCTAATCATAAAAAGTTGGTTATTTTTAGTGCCAAACCTCATTTCTTCGGTTTTGTTGATTTTTATTTCAGGACCAACCTTATTTGATTCTTCTTGTAATCTTTTTACTTGGAGTTGCATTTCGTGTTTTGGACATGCAACTCCATTTTGGTAAATTAAGAGTTTACTTTGTTACTCTTGTTAGTATGGAGTTTACAACAATGTTAATAGTAGGGTGATAAACCACAGCCCTGTTTTACTCCGTTTAGCACAGCCATTTGGTTAGATGTTATGCCGTTGTGTAGGACTTGGCTTTGTATATTACTGTATATTCTTTGATGAGATTTATTATTTAGTCCTATTTCCTGTGGTGCTTTCTCTATGACTATATATGTGAGTGTATCGAAGGCTCTCCTGAAGGCGATAAAGCATATGAAGAGTGGACATTTGAGTTCCTGCAACTGTTCTACTATTACTCTAAGAAGTGTTAATTTGGTGTATGCATGATCGATTTAGTTAGAAACCAGCTTGTTCTTTCCTAAAAATTGGTTACACACTGTTTGTCAATCAGTTATTTATAATGATTGTTGTAAATTCATTTATGGTATTCAGAAATGTGATTCCTCTTCAGGTTTTACAATATCTTTACTAGTTTTTTTTTCACTGTTACTATAAGTCCCGTTTTCCATTCTTTGGAGAAATTTTCCTCTCTCCAAGTCCTCCACAAAAGTAATTTGATTAACTCTAAAATTTTGATAAATCTGTATAAAGATCTGTTCAGATATTTTTACACCTGTTAAGTGTATCCTGTCTTAATAACTAGCTTGAGACAGTAACTGAAATTTTAAGTTTTTCTTTATTAGTTTCAGTGAACTGTATAATTATATTGGTTATAGATATTTTATTAGTGATACAGTCTTTAAAGTACATTTCTGCTCCTGTTGTTAAACTCATATATCGTTTAAGATTATTAGATAACCACCAGTATTTACAAGCATTGTTGTGGAGCTTCTTCGAAAGTAATACATCTGCATATTTTAGTTATTCTTCTTCGTAGTCTTTCGCCCGAGTACGATCATCATGGCATATAATGTAGGCATATATTTATGAGTGAACTATTTTTTGACGCCATCCATCCCTATTTTCAGCCATTTTAATGCAATTGAACACAGATGTGCATGTCATTTCTGATTTTTGATCAGTGTAGATAGATAGATAGGTAGATAGATAGGTAGATAGATATATAGATAGATAGATAAATAAATAGATAGATAGATAATCTGCCCTGTTAACAGATTTACTATGGCTTTGACTGTTTTCCTGTCTTTGCTTATTAGGTTTGCTGTAACTTTGGCGAATGTTATCTAATGAACTCTTTCTCCTGTCTTTGTCCTCTGAATTCCTCCACCAGGACAAATTTGATTTGTGTGTTACCCACTTTCTTGTAGCTGTTCTTGTTACTGCTTTTGCAACGTCGCAGAAGGGTTCCGGTCCAATAACTGGCATTAGTGAGTCTTGTCTGGCAATTTCGCCTGCTTTTTCATTACCCTTATGTCCTGATACCCAAGCTATCGTAACCTTGCTACGGTATCCTAGTTTATTTAAGACAGTCATACAACCCGTACTAGCTCAGTTTGATCAACATAACGTGTGAGTGACATTCCTTTGGGTTTTTTTTCAACTTTTCCCTGTACCACTAGGTTTTTAAGCGAATCTTTTTCCTTATCAGATTTTTTTTTAACATCCAATGTTAATTGCAATCTATCTCATTACAAACAATAAGTAATATAAAAAGAAAGACAGTTAATATTTTGATTTCACGTATAATGCCTCTGTATATTCGCTTATACGTATTTTATCCTAAAAGGAATCTTCGAAGCGACTATTCACAGAAAATCCATATTTTTGCTTTAATCTGTGGCTTCTAAGGATTGCAAGGAAAACAGACGTCGATAAAGGTGTAATTAGCAAAAATAGGCAATCTAAAATTGCATTCCACAACATATCTCCTCAACTAAGCAAAAATCCTTGGCGAATTGGTTTCTCGTACTCATAAAGAGTATATCGAAAAAAAAAGACAGACAGTTAAGATTTTGATTTTACGTATAGTGCCTCTATATATTCGCTTATACGTATTTCATCCTAAAAGGAATCTTCGGAGCGAATATTCACAGAAGCCCTGAACGTGAAAACAATCTTTCCTGTCGAAAAGGAAGCAACGATAAAATTGCTTTACTATGGACGCAATAGCGATATATGATATTAAATCAAGAACTAGAAATCCGAAGATTTCTAATTGATGAAAGCAAAATCCAGATTTTCGCTTTAATCTGTGCCTTCTAAGAAATGCGTGGTATCGTCAATTAGAAATCTTCGGATTTCAAGTACGTGATTTAATAAGCAATAGCAAAGAATACTTTATGTACAATAACACAGTAGAAAGCCGCCCAGTGACGAGTACCCAGATAATACATATAATGTTAGAAATTTAATCTATGACATAACTATTAATTTAAACAAACAAAGTTTAATACAGATAAACAAGACTGACAACAAATATGAGTACTACAAGTCTAAAAAAAATCGACAAAAGTTTTAGAAAAACCAGATTAAAAACTTGTTATTTCACCGCCTATGATACTATACTCTGTTTCTAAAGATTTGGAGACAACATATTGAAAACAGGTTAGAGATTTCCCCACCTCATTTGATTTGAAAAATTTATCTGCTAGGTAGGATTCTAAAAGTGAACTTATGTGATGAGGAAATATGGATTTAATTTTGAAGATAAGATCTACATGCCAAATTTTGACGAATGCTTGAGAGACATCTAGAAATGCAGCAGTACAGTAATATTTGTGTTCAAGCGAATTTTTGATAGTCTTTACTACCCTATGAATTTGCTCGATGGTACCGTGGTGTTCCATAAACCCAAACTGATAATTTGATAAAACATTACTATCATAGAAAATAAGCTCCAGTCTTCTCAGAAAAGCCGTTTAAACACTTTGCAGATAATTGGGAAAAAGGCTAATTGGGCGATATTAAGATACTTCCGTGTGATCCCTATTAGGTTTTGGAATAAGAAGAATTTGAGCAACTTGCCATTGGAGTGGAAAATAACCTGTTTTTAATATTGAATTAAATATATAAGTGATTATAATAAACTTACGCCTTCGTTGGGTAGATTTTTTGTACTAAACTAGATATTACATATATTATATACAGGTGCCTTTTTATTTCGGATTATCAATAACTTCTTTTACTTCGGATTTTTTAACAGATTTAATAGGCGGAGCCATTTGATATGGTGCATTTACGACTTCATAAATAACTTCCTCTTCTTTAACTGAGACTTCTCTGTGATGCCGTTAAAATACCTCGCATAGATAATTTGCAAAAGTATATGCTTTATCTATGTCATTTTTAGCCCATTTTGTTTCCAGATTGACATATTCATTTGTTCGTTGTATTTAAGTTTTTTTGTTAGTTTTCAGAAAGAATAATTGGACTAATCTACAGGTGAGAAGTTATTTAAATATTTATTGATTCCATTGTCTTTATGTTGGATCAATTTTCTTTTGAGTAGTCGGCAAGCTCTATTAAGATTTGCTTTATTTTCTGGATGCCTAGTAAGCTGCCACCTCTTTCGCAGTTTTATTTTTGCCAATATAAGCGTATTTATGTGAGCAGGATAGGACTCAGAGTTGTGTTTGTAGGTAATTTCTGGGGTGGACGACGCTTGCTGAATAACCGTAGTTAAGTAAGCAACTGCATTTTCTTTGTCGCTATCACTTTTAAGAAGCAACTTTAGGTTAATGGATTTTTTTATTTCTTCTCTACATCTGTTTCACTTTCTTCTTTTATTCGAAAATGCTAAATCTTTGGAGGTAGGTATGTGATATTATTATATTACCTAATGGATGTTGAGTTACATAGGTTGAATATTTGGGAAAATAGAAATGGCTGGAATATGAGAATAAATAAAGGCTTTAACGTGATGGAAATGAGTAGTTAAGCCATTGGCATTTACATCTTTATTTTAGTGTTAAGGGTTATTCTTAGATATCAAAGACATTATGAGATCAAACATCTTATCCATTATTTCCATTAACTTATGTACTACTAATTCTAAATTATTTTGTATGTGTTGAGGAGTTGTTGTTTTTATTACATGAGAAATCTCAACTGTGGTAGATGTAATTCTAGTACGATATGGCTGATAGTTGATTGAGCGATTGTCAGATGTACAGTACGAGGTAGTTGCAGGTAGTAGTAGATAGTTGCCAGTAGCCAGGTCTATATTAAATAGTGGCAGATCTTTCTTTTGTACCTCTGTGCTTAATGTTGGAGATGCTCAGTGCTGTATCTACGTGCACTAGCAACGCTTTTTTAATGTTATCTGGATTTCTTGAAGGGTGTAAATTACGTATAACAACCGGGAATCCACGGTTTTGTTTTAGTTGGTATGTATGGTACTAAGTATTTTTTCTGCTAAAGATTTTACAATTAATAAATAGATTTTGGATGAGTCAGCTTGAACTTTAATTTGATTGTTAGCAAGACTTTTAAAGTATATTTACCTGGAGTTATCTGCTTACCTCTTCACGACATTTATCATTTTCAAGTACCTCATATCTGTTAGATGTATGAACAAAATTTTGCTCAGCCAATAATCTTTGAGTGTGGCTTGTTTGGTGTTTTCAATTCAGGACTATCATGAATTCTCACAATTGGCCAAAATATTTCACGATGTTTTTCCGAATAGTTTTGAGTTCAGTGATGTTGAGATCGCAAGGATTGAGGATATTGGTACGTTTCTGGGGTTATGGTATTGTTAGCATTCGACTTCAAGTGAACTTTTTGAAATCATTGATTCGACAATGGGAAATATTAGTGTCCTAATAGGCAGTAGTTTTGTAGTTTTGGAGATTCCGTGATCTTTCTGTACTTTCTGGAGTTTGACCAGGACAGTTTTCACCGTAGCGATTTTTATTATTATTTCTACTCACAATTACCGTTGTTGGAGATTTGTACACATAGGTATATAGGTACATAGGTATATAGGTTGTAAATTCATTTATTATCTCAATTCCACCAAAACTTGCTAGGGCAGGATATCTTGTAGGATAACCTACTATAGGTCAAAACTTCATACTTTTTGAGTTATTCCATTTTTTTCAAAACTTTTGACAGGAAGAGACAAACTTTTCAAAGTTAATAGCTCATCTATTAACGTTCTTTCAGGAATTCACATCAAAATTGATTTTTTAAATACGGGGTGTTCACAAATCATACGGCATTTTTTTAAACTTTAAACCACAGTAAGCAAAATATTTTAAATACAACACCCTGTATTTTATATCTTTAAATAAAAACAGAAGTGAATTGTCTATTAAATATTATTAGAGTTTCCTATAAATAAAGTTAATGCTTTTGGAGATAATCGTGGCTTAATGTTAAAGATAAGATATTTATTGTTTTAATTTAGGAGGCCGCGTATGAAGATGGCATAATGTCATAATTGTCATTATTTCTGGTTACTACAACTCTGATAGTTGTAGATAGTGATAGAAATGACTCGTTTATAATTAAATAATGAGGATTACGAAAATTTACGTTTAATACTTAAGCAATGTGACAGTTATTACTAGCACATGTGTTATATTTACTACACGATATCCAACCCATAACAGCATGAAGAGATTACTTAAAAATTTAACACATTTTGGTTTTTTTAACAAAAAATTAAAAAAATGAAGCCTATTGAAGTTATTAAAAAATTCGCTAAAATAGTAATAAAAGGTATAATAATATAAAAACCCTATCGAGCTACATCACAGGACATTTTCGAAATAACTATTCCGTCATCATTGCTATCTGGATTATATATATATATATATATATATATATATATATATATATATATATATATATATATATATATATATATATATATATATATAGAAATACTGGATATTAGTGACTATCGATATAAACAAACAACACAGTTTATTAGGGCTGCAGTCAGAAGTTTGGCCGTGATGTTAAAGAAACACTCTTTTGACTTTTTGTCTAGCTTTCAGAATTATTTGACTCCTTTTTCAAGACACTGTAATAAGAAGAATATGTAAATATTTACAAAATATCATAATTCGTCAGTGCAACTTACTAGTCGTTGAGATTATTTATAAAAAGCTTTGACACACATATAAAATATAAAATATAGAATAATGGACAAAATACATTCTAAAATTTTTAAAATTTAAGTAAGGATAGTAATACTTAGTTTATGACATCTTTTAATGATGTGTTTTAATTCTGAGACACAGAGAATAGAAAGTAAAATGAATATGATTAAAATGTAATTAGGTGTTTTAATATTGTATTTCTTTTCAAGAAACAAGAGGCCCATCTTAGGTAATTTTACTTTTTAATTTTTAAACCTGTCTTAATGGTATGCAACATGTTATGCATACAAGTGTATTATGAGGTGTATATGTAGAGATAAATATTTATTTTATTTTTGATGTTTTTCCAGTAAAAAACAATAAATTTTGCAGTTTAGTTTATCTATGTCAGACTTTTTATTTATGCAGACGTACTAGATTTTATGAAACACATTTCCAAGAAAACACGTTTTGAGTAATTTTTTCTTTTGCCAAAATACAGGAATCTTTAAAAATAAATTCATGTTTCAACGGTAATGCATGTTCTGTAAGTGCACATGCATTTATTTTTTTGGTTTTTATGTCACTACGATGTGAGATCACCCTACTGTTAAGATTACGAGATGATTATCCGATGTATACTTTGTTACAATTGGTACACGGTATAGAATAAACAACATTCGATGACTCCTGTATTGTGAAAGGATATTTTGTTTTTGTGTATAACTTCGATACCGTTTTCACCTTCTTAGTTGTAATTTTTAAGCCACTAATATTTTTGAAAATGTTCAATAGCTTAGGTGTCAGAACTGGAATGTAGAGAAGGCAACCATAAGTTATTTTAGATGGTATCATTGATGTGTTGTATGTCAATGTCAATTTTCGGACCTCATTATTATGAAAATTTTGGTTGTCAAAAAATTGCGAAGGAAAAGGAGAAACCGAAAATGAGTTTATTTAAAAGCCCTATGGGATCTGGATATATGTTTAAAGCCACTAAATACATAAGTGAAAACCATTTAAATGTAGTTGAATTAATTTTAAATTACATCTTTGATGTTTTAACATCTTTTCATTATTAAGTTATGTCTTGTAATTCTGAAAATAGAGTCGGGTGTTAGAAAATTAAAAGCAAGTAAGACTCTCTGCATCATATCTTCGTTTGTCTTAACAGATCATCTTAGATCATCCTAGATCATCTTAACTCACAACATCCGAGTATAAAATTCACAATGGAAGTAGAAAATAATCGGTCCCTTCCCTTTCTCGATGTGTTAGTCACCTCCAAGCCCAATGGCCGATTGGGTCACTCTGTTTATAGAAAAAAGACTCCCACGAATCGTTACCTACATGCTTCATCACACCACCATCCTGCCCAAAAGAATTCTGTGATCAACTCTCTCATCCATCGGGCCATTTCGATTTCTGAACCTGACAACCTTAGAGAAGAACTTGGCCATCTGCAAAAAACCCTTGTCGCCAACGGTTACTCCAAGTCCACAATTCAAAATATTACACACCGACATCTACATCCCCCTTTACACCCTAGGACGACAAATTCAGAATCTTCGGGTAATACTCCTGTGGCTTTTCTTCCGTATATTCGAAGTGTCACTGATAGGATTGGCAAAATTCTTCGCAAAGAAGGTATCAGGACTACTTTTCGACCACCCAAGAAAATCTCACAATATCTACCCTCTCCTAAGGACCCATTACCCCCCTATCTTCCTGTGGAGTCTATTATATTCCTTGTTCATGTGGACATGTGTATATTGGCGAAACTGGTCGTTCCGTCAAAACTCGGATTCAAGAGCATCAGAGATGCATTCGATCAGGTCTTTTCTCCCATTCTGCAGTTGCAGAACACTGCCAAGAAACCGGTCATTCCATATTGTTCGAAAAAACCCATATTATTTCTAAGAGCCCCTTCTTTTATTCCAGGAAAATCAGCGAATCTCTAGAGATCCGAAAAAATCCACATAATATCAATCGAGAGGAAGGATACTACTTGTCTCCCATCTGGAATCTCACTCTAGAGACGCCGTCCGGTCCCGCTACCACGATGCAGCCACATGATTGGCCAGCGCGCGCTTTTTGACGTTCGCGCCACGCAGTGTGCCGATACGTCCCGACACGACAGGTCACCGCGACTATAAATAGAGCGGTAGCGGAGTAATCGTCGGATTCACTCCCCGCCTCTCGACGCGTTAGTGTTCTGAGCTGTTGGACGTGAATCCCTGTCCTGGCATTTGGTTTTCACCTCTGGCTGCGTTAAGTAGTTGAGTTACTGTTACCAAATGCCCATATTGGTAGTTAGTATTCGCCTCTGGTTGCGTTGAGTAACTGAGTTACCGTTGCTAACTACCCATCTTCCTGTCTTTTGATTTCTTTTTCTTTGTTCTCCTGAAGAAGCTACATACAATTGTAGCGAAATGTCGAGATGAACCCATTTTGGGTCACTCACAAATGACACGGTCCAAACCCGTAAGACGAATAAACTATAATTCTGACTCTGGCTGTGGAAGCCTACGATTTCATTTATCACTCATTTGTTTTATTTCAAATTATAACAACTATTGACGTAGATACAACTATAATATTCCTTGCCTTTTTCTTGTTGTTGAGAATACTAAATTACACATAATTATTTTTCAGAAAATAATATTCGTTATATTTAATAATAAATTGTGTAGTAACTTATTTCTTGCTATTTAACTGTTCAATAAAATTTTTATAGAGCATTTACTTTAACTATACCTCAATATATCCCTGTTGATGAACTATTTGCCTTTTGAAATCGTAGGCTTCCACGGCCAGAGTCAGAATTATAGTTTATTCGTCTTCCGGGTTTGGACCGTGTCATTTGTGAGTGACCCAAAAGTGGGTTCATCTCGACGTTTCGCTACAATTGTATGTAGCTTCTTCAGGAGAACAAAGAAAAAGAAAAAAGAAAACAAAAGAACAGGAAGATGGGTAGTTAGCAACGGTAACTCAGTTACTCAACGCAACCAGAGGCGAATACTAACTACCAAGATGGGCATTTGGTCACAGTAACTCAACTACTCAACGCAGCCAGAGGTGAAAACCAAATGCCAGGACAGGGATTCACGTCCAACAGCTCAGAACACTAACGCGTCGAGAGGCGGGGAGTGAATCCGACGATTACTACCGCTCTATTTATAGTCGCGGTGCCTGTCGTGTCGGGACGTATCGGCACACTTCGTGGCGCGAACGTCAAGAAGCGCGCGCTGGCCAATCATGTGGCTGCATCGTGGTGGCGGGACCGGACGGTGGCTCTAGACTGAGATTCCAGATGGGAGACAAGTAGTATCCTTCCTCTCGATTGATATTATGGGGATTTTTTCGGATCTCTAGAGATTCGCGGATTTTCCTGGAATAAAAGAAGGGGCTCTTAGAAATAATATGGGTTTTTTCGAACAATATGGAATGACCGGTTTCTTGGCAGTGTTCGGCAACTGCAGAATGGAGAAAAGACTGATCGAATGCATCTGAGCTCTAACAGAGCATCAAAGATGCATTCGATCAGGTCTTTTCTCCCATTCTGCAGTTGCCGAACACTGCCAAGAAACCGGTCATTCCATATTGTTAGAGCATCAAAGATGCATTCGATCAGGTCTTTTCTCCCATTCTGCAGTTGCCGAACACTGCCAAGAAACCGGTCATTCCATATTGTTAGAGCATCAAAGATGCATTCGATCAGGTCTTTTCTCCCATTCTGCAGTTGCCGAACACTGCCAAGAAACCGGTCATTCCATATTGTTCGAAAAAACCCATATTATTTCTAAGAGCCCCTTCTTTTATTCCAGGAAAATCCGCGAATCTCTAGAGATCCGAAAAAATCCCCATAATATCAATCGAGAGGAAGGATACTACTTGTCTCCCATCTGGAATCTCAGTCTAGAGCCACCGTTCGGTCCCGCCACCACGATGCAGCCACATGATTGGCCAGCGCGCGCTTCTTGACGTTCGCGCCACCAAGTGTGCCGATACGTCCCGACACGACAGGCACCGCGACTATAAATAGAGCGGTAGCGGAGTAATCGTCGGATTCACTCCCCGCCTCTCGACGCGTTAGTGTTCTGAGCTGTTGGACGTGAATCCCTGTCCTGGCATTTGGTTTTCACCTCTGGCTGCGTTGAGTAGTTGAGTTACTGTGACCAAATGCCCATCTTGGTAGTTAGTATTCGCCTCTGGTTGCGTTGAGTAACTGAGTTACCGTTGCTAACTACCCATCTTCCTGTTCTTTTGTTTTCTTTTTTCTTTTTCTTTGTTCTCCTGAAGAAGCTACATACAATTGTAGCGAAACGTCGAGATGAACCCACTTTTGGGTCACTCACAAATGACACGGTCCAAACCCGGAAGACGAATAAACTATATTTGCCTTTTATTTATTTTGATTATGTGTATATTTTTTTCATGTGCATGGTGTATCTCTTTCAGATATTGTTATTAATTGATATTACGATTTGATTTATTATATAAACAATGTATATGTGGGGAAATATTAAGTGTGTACCACGTAATCATAATAACTTTTCTCTCACGGTTTGTTTTATTCTCGTGTGACTATCCTAACCGTACCTTACCTTTCTCGTTATCTTATTGTATATGTCGTAGGTTTCCCTGTTCCTTTAAAAATAGGGTGGTGCCCAATTAACTTGCCTTCTCTTTATCTTCTAACTTCTCCTCTTTTTATTTTCAGTACTCCACTAACTGATTTTTTATGCTTGAGCCCCCAAGAACACCAACGAAGATACCTCTACCAGACTAAAGCCTGAGCCTAGTGCCGTTTTCTGGGTAACCTCCACTCTGTCCATAAAGGGGGTATAATACAATACAGGCTGGTTTATTTAAAGTAAGCAACTTATAAATGATTTAATTTGTGCATATTAACAACAAGTTTAACTCACACTGTATGAAATATCAATAAGTTGGACACATTGAGTGAATGGGGGGCAAGCGCTTGTTGTTTATTGGTTACAATTTCACGTTACTAGCCCTGTTATTAATGGAGATATCGTTATTCAATGGTATAGTAACTGGATGAGTAGGAAATAATAACTTAACTCACCACATAGATAATTTGGGATCTACGTTACTTTAAAAACTAAGACTTCAAGGAGTCTGGAAGGGTGTGCAGCCTTAAAAGAGTTCGAAAAATCCAACTGGTTAGTAACTGCATTGGTGCGCTGACTCAAGGATCTCACAGCTCGAATATGGCGCACACTACCAATCGGATACACCCTATCGGTACAATCAGCAATCACTATTCGCCAAATCAGAGTTCGTGCTCTAAAAAGTGCTGGTATTTCTGATTCAACGAATATGGATTCCCAGCTCTACCAACGAGGAGGTTTGTATTAGGATGGTTTTATGTGGTTAGGATGAAACACGACGTTCACCCAAACGCAAATAAAACTGAAGGTCGCTCAACAAGGGGTTTGGATAACTCTGTTGCACACACTTCATCCAATTACGTCTGGCGAATGACGGGCCAAGCAAAACCACAATTGCAGAGACGAAGGAGGCTAGGGTTTTTTGAAAGTTTTGAAAAAAAATCGAAATATCTTGAAAATACTTTATTTTAGGTATAGGACATTGAACACAAATTTTATATAAAATTTCATGTAAAATTTGAAAATAAAATAAAAAATATTAGGTTCTATTTAAAATAACAAAGTTGATATCTACCTCTGGTATAACCGGAAGTGCCACATTCAGAAACAAATTATATTTGAACTTAATATTATCGAAAATCTACACCTTCGAAATTTCAGATTTTTAGCATATCTGTATTCGCCATTACTTTTATCAAAACTTGTTGGGCCACACCCTGTATATCTAAATTAAGTTACCTCTTTTTTATAGTGTGATTATGCCATAAAACTAAATGCCTAAATAAATACTGTTAAGTGTGGCCCACCTTGAATATTTCTACTCATTCATGTTCCGACTATAATTTAGAAAACTTCTTTTAATTCCACTTAATGAAATTTTACTTTATCTTAGGACAGTTTTTCCTATTTCCTATTTTGTTTAATAACTTCACGACGACATATCCCAACCCACTATTAGATATATAGGTTATGCTCATTTAGAATATTGATTAGTTTTTAGTTATCTACTATTTGTTTATGCCAAATTGAGATCAGTGGTTTACAAAACGAGCAAATTTACCATTTCCAAAATATATTTATTGATAATAACAGCTTACTCAATGTCATAAGAAAAATGCTAATAATATAAATGGTGAATAGCAACATGATTTGATAAATAGTTTATTATTAGAGTTTATATAAATTAAGCAAAATATATCACAAGGAAATATATTCAATACTATTAGTTTACCAGGACCGGTATTAAGATCAGAGGGGTATATTTTTATTGAGTACCGTAAAGGTTTACTTTGCTCTACTTCTTATGGCGGACTCCTCTCTGTATTTTGATATCTCGGGTGTTCTGGTTGTCAACTTTTACCTTGGCAGTTTGATTCCAATATAGATTAGATATAATTTTTATATCACAACTGTCAATATTTTTGCTTTTTAATATTTCTACAAGCTTTTTATGTTTAACCTTATCATATACCTTTTCAAAATCTACAAAACTTACAAGTAAATATTCTGATTCATATCTATGCATCTCTGGGCCAGCACATTCAAGCCGAACAAAACATCTCTTGTGCCATGCCCTTTCTAAAGCCAAATTGTACGTTACTAACCCTGGAACCTCATACTTGGGTGTGAGATACCCATGATTGAGATACCCATCGAGACACTGAATGTAGCATGCGCGAATCGCATTTCAATGTTAATACCGCTTCATGTAAATCATAGATAAGAAGGTTAGGATGTAAATTCAGTCTGTAGTCTGCCATGGACAAGTTTGTAGTTGCTGTCTTGTTTGAGCGACATTTCCGATCACGAGAATTTATTGAATAAGCGCTAGGGTATGTAGCACCCATGTGTGAGGTTTCCGATAATTTATTAATTTTTCTTATAATTATTTTTTAGTGAAATGGCTTCATGTGGCTGGAAAGAAAACTGGGAAAAACGTCGTCCGTTGACACAAGCTGAACTGGAAAGGGAAGCTGAACATTTATTTGATAATGAAAACAACGAGGATGATGGTGACAATACCTTTGGTACCGATTCTGAATCTGAGGAGGATTATGTCGAAGAACAAAACTCCAATACCGACACTGATGAAAGTGAACAAAGTGATAGTGAAACAGATCATGAACCAGTGAGAAATGTTGCAAGTTTACTTGGAAAAAACGGACATCGTTGGTCTACAGAACAGCCCTCAAGGCGTGGTCGTACAACAGCCGCAAATCTTGTTATACGTTTACCGGGCGGCAAAGGAAATGCCAGGGTACTTCAGTCTCCTGAAGAAACCTGGAACTTACTATTTAATGAAGAAATGTTAGATATTATCGTTCTTTTTACAAATGAAGAAATCGTTCGCAAACGTGAAAGTATCACAGCGCAAAGTTACACCAAATTGACGAATAAAATAGAGGTTAAAGCCTTCATTGGGTTATTGTTCATATCTAGTGCATTACGTGTTTCTAACTCTAGTGTTGATGAACTTTGGTCCCTACAATTTGAAAATGGAATATTTCGTGCTACGATGTCGCAGCAGAGGTTTGCATTTCTAGCTGTATGCCTAAAGTCCGTTTTACAGCTTGCAATTTTACCTGCAAGATGCAAGAAAGTTGCCCAAAAGCATGCGCAGTATGTGGTCAGCTGATTATTGCCTGCAACTTATTGCAGTTGCGCGATAATCGGTTTGGTGCCATTTCCTGTGCAAGTTTTCATGCAAGTCTAGGGGAATTTGTAGGAAGTTTGATTTTTTCACAACGTCAAATGTCATAATCACTGATTGACACGGAGACATGCCGATCAGCTGTTTCCTGTTTTGTTTATTATTTCCTTTCCCACACATTTGTATTTACCTTGGCTTGATTTGTAGATTATCGGCTTTTTCTAATTTTAATATTTTTAATTAATACGTTAGAGTATCATCAAAAATTGAACTATCTTCTGCCTGAAGTACCAACAATGTCTTGCATAGTCTTGACATTACGAAATTTACTATCTATCTATCTAAATCAATCTATCTATTGAAATTAATTCTAAAGATATCATTCTAAATTCTAATCTAAATCTATCGAAATTAATTCAATCTATCTATCAAACTAAATCGACTAAAGTGTTTTAAATAAACAAGTAATTAAAAAAAAATCATAAATAAGTTAGATTAAGAGTAAAAATTTCAACATTAATTGCAAGCTGTAAAGTCGCACATAAAGACCCTGCAATAAATTGCATTAAAGTTAGTCATGCAAGAAGTTGCAGCAAGTTTTCTTGCAAGCTGTAAAGCGGTCTTAAGGTTTGATGATAAAAATACAAGAGCAACAAGAAAAGCAGCGAATAAATTTGCACCCATACGCGAATTATGGGAAATCTTTATAAGCAACTGTACATCATACTACACCCCTTTTCAGCATTGTACTATCGATGAACAGCTCGTAGGATTCAAGGGGAAATGCCCATTTAAAATCTATATGAGTAGTAAGCCCGACAAATATGGAATAAAGATAATGATGATGAATGACTCTAAAACATTTTATATGGTTATCGCTATTCCATATATTGGAAAAGTCCAAACCCAGGATAAGGAGTCAGTACCAGCTTTTTACGTTCGGAAATTGTCGGAACCAATACATGGAACCAACAGAAATATAACAGTAGATAATTGGTTTACTTCAATACCTCTTGCTGATGAAATGATGAGACAATTCAAACTAACTATCTTGGGTACATTAAGAAAAAATAAACGAGAAATTCCACCGTCTTTTCTCACTAAAAAAGAAGTAGGTACATCATTATTTGCATTCGACGAAAATAAAACTATCATCTCATACACTCCAAATCACAAAAAGTGGTTCTCTTGCTGTCAACATTACATCATGATAATTCATTAAATGCTGATACAGGAAAACCAAACCTTATACACACCTATAATGAATCAAAAGGAGGCATAGATACGTTCGATCAATTATGCCATTTTTATACTACATCACGAAAATGCAGACGATGGCCACTAAGAATTTTTTTAACATGCAAGTGGCATAAATGCAATGGTGCTATTTTCTCTCACAAATACCCATTGGAAAGAAACTGCATCTAATAATAGAAAATCTTTTCTGAAGTCTTTGGGAATGGCTTTAATTGAACCACTAATGCGAGAGAGACTTCAAATACCTTCTTTACCGAAATCACTCATCTCAATTCGTGGCATTCTCCAAGTTGAAGACCTTCCAACACAATATCCCATAAGTTTAGTGAAGCAAACTAGGTGTTATCTCTGCAAAGGAAAAGATAGAAAAATGAAGCATGCATGCTCGGCTTGCCATAAAGCATACTGCATGGAGCATAGAGCTAAACTGCAGTGAATGCAGTCACCAAAATGAGTGAAATTGAAATCCCTGGCTAAGAATGACTATGAGTTCTATAATCAAAAGGTGTTAGATTTTAGTTAGAAAGACCATTTTGTTGTTATATTAAGGTAAAATATTTTGAATTAGGTTTCTGGTTTTAGAAAATGTTTGAAAATATTTTTAAACATTTTTAATATTTTTTTTTCTTTTGTATTACTACAATTAAGAGAGAGAAAATAAAATATTGATTTAATGATTCATAATAATAATAATCATAAAATATTTACTTTTTTATTTATTTCTTCACAAAAAATCAATGGGTATCTGATACCCATATGTGAGGTGTATGTCAAAAAAAAATAGGTGTGATATTACAGGGCTAATTTCATATTCAAGAGCTTTAACAATTCAGCTGTGTATTATTTTCTAAAATCTTTTTAAGTGTGTGACTCATTAAGCTATTGTTCTGTGATCTGAGCAAGATATTGCACTTGACTTTTTGGGTCACAAAGCAAGTGGTCTTGCACTTGCTTTATAAATTCTTAACTTCATCTCAGTATTAAGATGTCGGTTTCGGTATATAGTGTTATTAAGACATCCTACCCGTCTGTTTGCTTTTTGTGGGTACTTAATCTCTCACTTCTTTGTTCAGGTCTCCATAGCTGGACAGTGTAATTACAAAGTATTTTATTTCCATACTTGTTTAATACTAATAAAATGGATTTATAGCTTACATCTGATTGGTTTTTTGCTGATTACTATTGTTTTAGATTTCTGTGTTGAGATTGCCATATCAAATTCTTTTGAATGGCTCTTTGAACAACACAACGAACGTACACCTAGCAAATGGGCGGTATGTTATTGGCTAGGATCATCTTGCACTAAAGTCACGACGGATCATGCAGCATCCGTTGGTGTTAATGTCATTTTGTTACAGGTAAAAAATTTGAAGTCAAAACCTTTTAATATAAAATTGGTCTGGTTGTTTTTAATTTTTTTTGTAAGAAATGCCATAAAAAATTAAAAATGTAAGTATAAAAATGAATACCTGTACTTATATGACTGTTTCTCCAAACTTCTATATGCCATATAACAAGCCCTAAATTTTAAAACTAACAATAAATGGGAAATGTTATGGATCAATTTTTTTGCACCTGAGTGTATGTTAAATTAAATAGGTCACATTAGAGTCTTTACAATTTATTTTATGCCACATCCGAATAAATGTCTTTATTGGTACCAGATTTGAATTTTGAATAGTAATTTACGTAACCAGTTTCGAAAGTGATATTTTACGAGACGAGTAGGAAGTTTACAGGGCAAGCCGTAGGCGAGTCCTGGAATCCTGCGAGTCTCGTAAGATTACTTTTGGATCGTGTTACGTACAATATTTTTTCTACAGCCGTTTTGTATGTTATAAAGAATATATGGATAAACTTTACTTACGAACTTTCATTAAACACGTTAAAGTAACTCTCGTGATTTCAACGTTAGAAGAATCTACTTACGAATATTAATAACACAATTATAACAATTATTTACATTGATATTGTTAGGAATATTAACAAAAGTGGCAGTATTGAAATTAGTGTTAGACGTGTCAGTACTTTTACTACTTTCTGAGATATTAACTTGGTTGCGGCCATTTTCAATCTGTGAAGCTATTTGAATTTTATTTCTTAAATAATTTTCTACGTATCCCTCTGCTACATTAATTGATTTCCATCCTCCGTGTCTGGAATCATTTCGGCTTCATTTTCACTGCTGATTTCCATTTCTTGGAATTGAAAAACGAAAAATTGAGCGAAAGCATACGAATCTTAAATGATAAGCGTCGTCATAATAAAATCTAAAGTTAATGTTATTGCCAAAGCCGTTACGTAGCTACCCAAAATCGTCCCGAAAGTGAAAAAATTAGTCCCGAAAGTAGCTACTTTGTGTAAAAGGAGTTGTGTAAAATGATACTTTCGATTTAATAAATCAAACCGAAAGTTTTATTTTCGGGACGGCAGCATAAAAATATATTTATTGGATGTCAAACAATTGAGTTATGACACTGACATAGAATAAGAAACAATCAGAATGCCCACTCTCAGATGCCGCCTTTGAAGTTTTTCAGCACGTAATCGCCATGTTTTAGAAGGAAACACAGAACACAGACTCGGATTGAGAATAACATTTGATGTAATTGGTCTTTATCGACATATGATTTGTGAGGTTATGTAATTGTTTATTGCAGATTGGCGCCGGTTTTATAGTCCAAGTTTACAAAAATAATTTTAATCTAAAACTTTTTCATTTAAATTGTTTTAAAAATCTGTTCGTCAGAACACTTATCTGTAGTTGCATCTTTCCTTCATATGATATCTTTATATTATTTTTAGGGATTAGCAACACGTCAATGTTTAAAAAATGGTACCTGGTTTGTACCACCTGGACACAGATTTCCATTTTCGAATATTTCTCAATGTGGAATGTTTTTTATAACTACAAATAAAACAACATTATCTCCACCAATTAGTGATTTGGATATATTTTACTCAGAATGGATACCGCGAATCAAAGGAATATCATATTGCGGCTACACGTTATCTATAATATCGTTGATATTGTCTATATGTATCTTTATTAGTATCAAGTAAGTAGATTTTACATTGAACCAATATCATAACTACATACCTAGTTCTCAATAAGGAAAGAGAAGCTAAAGATGATTAGACTGTTATATCACACGTCACATAAGACGTACGTTTAGATTTGACACTTATTCATATTTGACAGTACTCAATTTAAAAAATTTTATTAAAAAAAATATACTTGGGGCAATTTGTAATTTTTCTAAAGTGAAAACTTTTTTAGCGACGTTGTGCACTTTTTGGATGGGGAAAAAGTATTGAATACGTTACATAATAGGGGTGGGGATAACGATTAAATTAAGATAAATAAAAAAACAAACAATGCAACTACCAAAAGGGCACTATACAGTATTTTAATTATTAAAGATACCATAGATCACTATGGATGAAAATAGATTTACTATAAGACAAATTTTAATTTAACATATTGTTAAGAACATGCATTCGGCGTGACTCGTGTAAAAGTTGCATCTCGAAGCATCTCAGGCATCGAGAACCATCCATAGATCTCTCGAACGCAAGAGAACAATCCGTCACGTATTTGACTGAATTAGAATTAGAGGTGAGAATGTTCTAGAACATAGTAACTTTGGTATATATATGTAACGATGTTATGAGTTAGTTTAGTTAATAAGAGAGCAACGAACTGTAAATTTATAAATAAATATATTTATATAAATTCGAACCGCTAGTTTTATCTAATCACGCTACAGTTGGTGTCCAGTGTGAGATTTCAACATGAATTTAGCAGTGACTTTTGAAAAAGACTTTTAAAACTTTTGAAAAGTATTGTTCGTAGGGAACATCCGCGTCGTTTGGTAGTGATCTCTGTACGAAAGAACATTTAAAAAGTACGTGTGCCTGATCAAAGATGCTGCTAGTAGAACTGTCAGTAAAACAGTTGCGTGAGCAACTAGAAGAACGCGATGAAGACTGCAGGGGGTCCAAGAAGATTCTCCAAGAACGACTGAAGACTGTTCTCAACAAGAATGGAGACGACCCAGAGACATTCCAGTTTCAATCAGCAGAAGAAGCAGTTTTAACGAAAATAATTGATGGAAAATTTGAGAATGTCTCACAAATGATCGAAGAGAATTATCAAAAAAAAATGATAATAAATTTGAAAATGTGTCGCAAATGATTTTTGAAGAAACTTCTAAAAAAATTGAAGAATCTTCTAGGAAAAATAATGATAAATTAGAGAATGTTTCCAAAAGATTCGATGAAACATTCGAAAAGGTATCTAGAAGATTCGACGAGACTTCTCAAATAATTAAAGAAACATGTATTCAAAATTATGAGAAATTTGAAGAAGTCTCAAGAACATTCGATAAGATACAGAAAAATGTAAACGACAAGATAGAAGACATAGAAGAGAAGATCAAACAATTAGAGACCATGATAACTAACACGGATGTGCTACGTCTAGTTAATACAGTAGCCCTAGACCCGGTAGTAAAAGAAGAATCACCTAGAGACGAAATGACACATCATATGAGATTTAAATTGCCACCATTTGATGGAAAGTCCTCATGGTCCATATATCTTAGACAATTTGAAGCTATTGCGACAGCCAATCATTGGACAGAACAAGAAAAAGCTGTTTCGTTAACTGCTGCTTTACGAGGTGATGCTGTGGATATCCTAAGATCGATTCCTAAGGGTCAAGAAAAATGTTACCAGACCTTGTTCACTCGACTAGACAAACGTTATGGAGATGCCCATCTACAACAAGTCTATAAGGCGCAAAGAAAATTTGCAAGAGTTTGAAGCAGATGTTGCTCATATAGTGCGGTTGGCTTATCCGGAGGTACCAGACAACATTTTGGAAGAAATTGCTGTAGATACCTTCGTCAATGGGATAAAAGAAAGTGAATTACAGAAAGCTTTACGACTAGCAAGACCGAAAGTTCTAGATGAAGCGCTCGCTATTGCTTTGGAACATGAAACAGCTAGTCAAACTTCACGGAGTCATCGAGTAAGAACCATTGAAGAAGGCGACGAACCAAACGATGAACGTCTGGAAGAAATTGTACGAAAAGTAGTTCGTAACACGATGCCGAAGAGACGCGAGCCCAGATGTTGGAATTGTAGTGACGTAGGTCACATTCGCCGTAATTTCAAGAAAATGATACAACAGTCGAAAAACTAGAACGGGTCGACACCAAGGGGCAACTGCCGACCTCGAGAAACACAGCCCCCATAGTAACTGTGAACATTACGTCCTCCGGTGGAATTCATAGCTTGTACATCGAGGGTCGTATTAATAATAAATGTAGATCGTTTTTGGTAGATACAGGTGCAACAAGAACTATTGCAAGGCCAGTAGTAGTACGAGACCATCTTAAATTATCGCCTGCAACAGTAAAGCTTAGAACAGCAACTGGTGAGATAATTAATACATATGGCGAGGCTAATATGTCAGTATCCATTGTTAATTGCAGAGATCTCCGACGAGTTCATATTGGGGATGGATTTACTAAGGAAAGTTGGGGCTGTTTTGAATGTCAAAGATGGAGTTCTCAAGATCAGTGGTGAAGAGTTGCTGTTTCATAAAGAGAAAGAAGAATACCCGGTAATAGTAAGACAATTTTAATGACCAGACCTGATGGTTACTGCCGGAAGGGAAGTTTAAGGATGGTCGAAGATGTAAACAATGCCGAGTTCCAAACGGCAAAAGCTTTGGTGAGAATTCGAGATGTCGTTCCTGTAAGAGTTATGAATTTAAAGGGAACTGCTATTAAGTTAAGTAAAAGAACTTTGATCGGACAGAGTGTTACCGTGGCTTCGATTTGTTCCATGAATACTAATGAGAAACCGTCAAAATCTAAGTATCCAAAGGAGCTTGTTGAGACGATGATTAAAACGTGCCAAGATCTTGATGATGAACGAACTAAAAAAGTGAAGTCTATGCTGATAGAATTTCGAGATGTTTTCGCCATTGATAAGAAGGATAATGGCAAAACAAGCAGCATAAAAGTAATCCATAATAAGTGGACGCTCAGCCAATCAGACAACAACCTAGACGACTTCCATTTGCGAAAAGAGATGAAGCCGAAGACATCATCAGAGATATGAACAAACAAGGGGTAATTGAACCATCAAACAGTCCATGGACATCACCAGTAGTACTAGTAAAGAAGAAAGATGGTTTAACACGTTTTTGTATTGACTACCGAAAGCTCAATGCGGTAACTAAAAAAGATAGTTATCCTTTGCCCAGAATAGACGATACTTTGGATACACTTTCTGGTTTTCGTTGGTTCTCCACACTCGATCTGAAAAGTGGATATTGGCAAGTAGACATGGAGCCAGCTGATAGTGAGAAAACCGCATTCTCGATAGGATCAGTGCTTTGGCAGTTCACAGTTATGCCCTTTGGTTTATGTAATGCCCCGGTCACATTTGAAAGAAGAATGGAGGCAGTTTTAAGAGGTCTAACATGGAAAACATGCCTGGTTTATTTGGATGATATAATTATAGTTGGAAGATCCTTCCATGAACATGCCAATAATCTGACAGAAGTGTTTCAACGATTGCGGGCAGCGAATTTGAAGTTGAGTCCCAAGAAATGTCACTTGTTTCGACGAGAAGTGAAGTACTTGGGACATATTGTAGCAAGTAATGGTGTAACAGCTGATCCTGAAAAACTTGCAGCAATTAAGGATTGGCCAGTACCAAGAGATAAACACGAAATTAGAAGTTTTCTTGGCCTATGTACATATTACCGACGTTTTGTCAAAGGATTTGCCAACATCTCCAAGCCATTAATAAAGTTGACAGAAGAAGGCAAAGAGTATACATGAAGCGAAGAGTGTCAAAAAGCTTTCGAACACTTACAAATGGCTCTGATCAGCGCACCAATTTTAAGCTACCCTAGACAGACAGGAAAGTTTGTGTTGGACACCGATGCAAGCAACAGTGCAATAGAAGCTGTTCTCTCCCAAATCCAAGATGGGCAGAAAAAAGTCATCGCTTACTTTAGCAAAGTCTTGTCGAAACCAGAGAGAAACTATTGCGTTACCAGGAGAGAATTGCTAGGCGTAGTAAAGGCTTACGAGCACTTGTATGGCAGAAAGATTCTTCTTCGCACGGATCATGCTGCTCTAAAATGGCTCCTACAATTTCGTAATCCAGAGGGCCAGATGGCAAGATGGTTAAAACGATTACAAGAATATGATTACGAGATCGAACACAGGACTGGAAGAGTTCATTTAAATGCTGATGCGCTTTCGAGACGGCCGTGCAGTGAAAATTTTATTCACTGTCTTAAATTAGAAGAAAGAATTTGCCCCGTGAGACGAACCACCGTCATTAATGATCAATGGCAGCCACAACAGCTACAAGGCGCTCAAGCAGATGATGCATGTATAAAAAGAGTATTGAATTGGATGCGTCAAAGTGAAAGGCCTTCTTTCTTGGCAAGACATTAGTGCATATAGTCCTGAAGTCAAGTGTTACTGGAGCCAATGGAATTGCCTGGTGCTAAAAGATGATCTTCTTTATAGAACCTTTGAGAACGATGATGGTACAGAATCTAAGCTTCAGTTGATTGTACCTAAAAGTAAAGTATCAGAAGTATTGCGTCAGTTACATGACGGTGCATCAGGTGGACACTTTGGTATTACGAAGACTCTGCAAAAGGTTCGAGAACGGTTCTATTGGGTGAACTGTAAAGAAGATGTAAGAAGATGGTGCCGGAAATGTGAATTGTGTGCAACCAGTAATTGTCCAGTTGGTAAAAAGAGGGCACCCATGAAACAGTACAATGTTGGTAGTCCTATGGAAAGAGTAGCAATCGACATTGCAGGTCCACCTTCAGAGACGAATGATGGAAATAAATATATCTTAGTAGTTATGGATTATTTTACGAAATGGACTGAGGCCTATGCGATACCAAATCAAGAAGCTGCTATCGTTGCAGAGGTATTGGTTAAAGAATTCTTTAGCCGATTTGGTGTTCCCTTGGAGATCCACTCCGACCAAGAGCGAAACTTTGAGTCAAACTTTTTCCAAAACATTTGTAAATTGATTGGTGTCAATAAGACCAGAAGTACACCTTCACCAGCACATTCATTTATTCCTACTGGCCTATCGCTCGGCCGTGAATGAAACTACAGACCAGACTTCAACCTGCCTGATGTTAGGTCGTAAAGTTCGTTTGCCCTGCGACCTAGAGCTTGGCTGCAGACCTTCCGAAGACCATGTTGCAAGCGAAGATTATGTCGACCGCCTAAAATAAAGAATGACATTCATGAACTTGCCCGACAACACATCCAGTTAGCCAGTGACAGAATGAAAGATCAATACGATTCTCGATGTAAGAATGAAAGCTATGAAGCAGGTGATCTTGTTTGGATTTATAATCCACAACGTCGTCGTGGCTTGTCTCTTAAACTGTAATGACAATGGGAGGGTCCTTATGAAATTAAAAAGAGAATAAATAACGTAATATACCGAATTAAGAAGTTGCCGAAAGGTAAACCAAAAGTAGTTCACATAAATCGTCTTTCACCTTATGGTGGCTCAAATGAAACAGAAGAAGTCCGAACCCTTCAACATGAGATCAAAGTTGACCGGCGACCAAGCTTTAATGAATTTATGTCAAATTACGCAGAGAGAAAGAGTGCTAGATTCGGCGTGACGACAGAAGTACAGCAGGACCTTTTTAGTGTTCCGCATAACGTCTCTCTAGCCCACTGTGTTGCCCAAGATCTTGAGATGACTAAAGGAATCTCATCCGTATTTTATAAGAAGTTCGGTCGTTTAGACGAGTTAAAAAACCAGCAGCCTAAAGTTGGAAGAGTACTGAGATTAGAAGATGGTTCTCGACCTTTGCTGCATATGGTGACCAGGAAGTCGTATACAGATAGGGCAACCTACGAGGATATATGGTGTGCTCTAACTAATTTGAAGAAAATCGTCTGCAATTACGACATTAAGAATTTGGCCTTACCCAAGATAGGCCATGCACTAGATAATCTGGACTGGAAGATTGTCAGAAGCATGCTTGAAGTGATCTTTCGAGAAACCGGCGTACGAATTACTGTGTGTTGCATTAACCGAAGAGATCGTGTCCTTCAAAATCAGTAAACTGTTATTTCTTTCTGAGGGGTTTATGCAGCGTTGGAGAGTCCTGTAGATT